>OU342632.1:36792458-37392458 GCA_910589415.1 Malachius bipustulatus
ACATCCGATGGCTGGCGCCCAATTTTTGGTGCCAAATCGAACTACCCAGCTCAAAGAGAAGAGATAAAATATTACAGAAACCCCATCCAGAACAGCGAAACTGTCAAAGCTGAGACCCCTGTGTCTTCTACCACCCCTATTTCCACTACCATTACTTCCACCACTACCGCTAAACCTACCACCACGACTCCTAAGCCCACAGAAAAAGTGGATAATAAACCACCGGCAGGTAATTTTAATTTTAACAATTTTATGCACAACGATAAAAATTTCTTTGCAGTGAAAATTATAGCTCATCATTCAAAGAATCACTACTTCGTGGTACCAAATGGAGTTCACGGGCCTCACATACCTTTAAATGCGATCCCGTTTGGTCGACCTGGCCATATTAACCAGTACAAGAAGTTTGGACATATGAACAAGCAATTGTATAATAAGCCGTTTTCGGTTTATACAGTAAAAAGGCCAGCTAAGCCACACCATAAACTTCAAGCAGCTCAAAGTAATAGACAAGAAGTATACGTGCCTGCACCAAAAAACACACAAGGTAAATTTCAAAATTTTTGAAAGGTTCTTGAATTTCTTTGAACAAACATATTCTTTCATCGCTCAAAAACATTTTCAAATTAATTTTTGTTCCTCTACTTTTCACTAAATTGATATTTCAATCCAAGCTTCGCAGAAACGTGAAGCTAAGCGATTATAACGCCATATTTTGGTGGCATTATCTGACGTCAGCAACTTAGCAATCTTCAGTGACGTCGAAAACACGTCCTTTTAGCACCCTCAGATCTCATGTAATCAAAAAAACCCAATTGGTGGAGTCAAAAATACGTAAATTGACTTCCACTTTATGACATATGTAAATGTACAGGTACACCTGGATATTTGAGATAAAAAAAATCGGGAAGTTTTTTCTCAAATGTTTATAACGTTTTTTGGGCATTCTGACGTCTTTACTTGAATAAATTAAGCCTTTGATCTTATCGTCACCACAATGTCATTTTACGCAAATAAATTCGTCATTCTACGACGTCGATCAATAAAATAACGTCATATTGACGCTCTACTACCTGGGAGTCAACTATTTTTAACAGTTCATGAATCTCAGATTCGTGTAGACAAGAAGTTTAGATTGGAGATTAGGGTAAAAAGGGCGCCCCTACTATTCTTCAATTTCCTCCAAAATTTGCAATATTTAAAAGACATCTCTTCTGTCAAAAAGTTTCTTCCATCTTCACTCAATCAGCATCTTCTGGCACCTAATTACATTTGTTTTTCTTTACTACTATGCTCTATTCTCCTCATTCACTTACCTGCCATGATGAACATTTTCTATAAAACCCAAAACCACTCTAATTATTATTAACAATTTTGCAGGGTTGCAGTACTATCAACAGCAGCACCAGCCTAAACAGAGTTTGGTAAAAACGAGACAAACCTCAGATTTAGGCTTACCGGGAGCAAAACCGATTCGCATATCTCACCCTCACGGCCACATAACCTACAGTCATCATTTCCCTCTAGGACCTCCAAATCAGAATTTCTTCCGTTTCGGTAATCCCAATCCCATTCAGAACTATCAACACTTCGGCAAGGTACCGAGACCAAGTGAGCAGTCGTTTCAAGTGAAAGACGAATACACGAGGAATCTGGTACCACCTCCGACATTCCAGACTATCCAAAGTACCCGCACGACTCCCAGCAGTCCCGCGACGGAACCGATTCCCGTCACTAGGGAGATCCCGAAAACTACAACCGAGTCTACCGTGCAAGCGCCTCTCCGATCGAGCATCAACAGCTTCGTTCCGTCACAACAAGTCGAGGTTACGAAAGAGAAATTAAATGTTTACCATAACGAAGTACCGTTGAGTTTTAGTCCCCAGACAGAGGAATATTTCGATTTCGATTATCACTCATTGAGGACACCCAGCAGTTTGAGAAAGAATCCCAGTTACGAGGTAACGGAAGGGGATTATCAACAGGATATTCAACCTTTTTATTATAAATTCCAAGAGCCGCAGCAGATCGTGACGACTCAAAGGTCTACGATAAGACCGCGACCGGCACCGGTTTCGACGGTCGAGTTGAATGTTCCGTCATTCCTTCCGACTCCGTATAAACCGGACAGGACGATTCCAACGTCACCTACTCAGAAAGAAGTGTCATCGATTTATAGCCATCTTTCCAATATGAAAAATCCTGACTATCACTCGTTCTTTGACGTAAAAGAAGTTTCAACGCATTATCCGATTATTGGTAAACCGTTATTTGATTTTGAATATATCGAGACCACGACTTATAGACCGGAAAATGATATTAATAATGATATAACAACTTACAAGAGAAGACCGGGAACTGCACCGCCATCGGCACCAGGACCAGCACCGGTACCTTCTGTTACAACTTTTAGATCTCAAAAAAGACCGTCATCTGGACCAGGAATAAATCAGAGGATACCGAACAGAAGAAGGAGACCTATTACTACAACTTCTACTACCACTAGCACTAGCACTACTACGGAATCTTATACTACCTTGAGGGAGAATTTTGATAAAATAGAGGAGAATTTGACTGATGAGTCGATTGAAAGAGAACAAACAACGGAAAGAGTAAGAAAACCTCATAGAACTACAACACAGGCGCCGGTTTATGAGGAATCAAACGAAGCACCGAGAATTAGAAACAGGAACAGAAACCGTTATAACAATCAGAAGATAAACAGCAACAGACATAAAATCAACAGAGTACATTATAGAGATGATGAAACATCTGAAGATTTAGAAGAGAAAAGTTATGACAATAATTATAGGAATCACAATAGAAATAAAGACGATAAAGAAACATACGAAGATGAAAACAGGGATAATAACTTTTCAAGCAGTAGAAGACGTCCAAGCAAAGAAAACATTAACACCGATTACGAGCTACCAGAAAGAAATCAAAAAATTGATTCGGACGAGAAATACGAGACAACTTCGATTAGAGGTAACTCGCACACCTTCACCTCTGGTTCTGAAGAGATTGATACAATGGAAGTAACAGAACTGTCAAAAATCGAAACAACTGAGCAAACTCCCACATCTCCAAGTTACAGAGATAACAGCAACGAAATCGATTCCACAACGAGATCAATATTTGACAATTTGAAACTAATCTATGAAGACTACACAACTGAAAAGGAAACGACAACAACATCAACGACCACAAGTACAACTCAAGCAACAACCACCCCGACTAAAAGCCACAGGATCAGGAAACGTCCCCCAATCAAATACGACGTGTCTAACCGTCCCAGATTCAGTGTAAAAGAATACAGACAAAGATTAACGCAGTATACCTCGACTACTACCGAACCATCATCAGCTTCACCATCATCAAGGTCAACTCCAAATCCTACCAGAACAAGAATCGCTAATCGCTCCAGAAAACCACTGCATACAACCCACGCATCGATTACACCTCAAAATGAAGAGACCTCTACAGATAAATATCGTGGCAGATTCAAACCGAAAGATCCCAGACACGGAATGACCTCAGAAATCCCGCTAATAATAACAGAGAAAAATATAAAGCCGGTGAATACAAATCTTCAACCGTTTGGAGGTCGACATAAGACCACCACAGAATCAAGCGTACCGATTAGTAAGGTCACAATAAGACCGAATCTGTTTGCCAGGAGGACCCGGCCGCCTCTTCTCAACTTGAAGAATCGAATCGCTCAGAAAAATAACACGATGGACACCAGTCGTATTGACAGCGATCAAACAACACTTGTCGCAAGTGTACCTGATTTTACCACCACTACTTCTGTTGAAGTGGCGCAGAAAGATCCTATAAGCTCTAATGAGGACGAATCTGACGACCCGTCAAATGATGATTATTCTCAAAGAGTGTCCGATTTGACGTCATCAGCTAAGAAAGAGTACGATACTCCTGGTATGTTTAAAAATGTCGCACCGATTAGTAGGAGAATACCGAATTATTTCACGTTGCAAACGGATGATCCCATATTACCTATTGAAGCCTTTTTCCCTAATTTAAAAGAGAAGGAATCAGATACAGAATAGGTTTAGTGATTTTAGAGCTTTTATCAATTAGGCCAAAGTTGATTGGAAATTACACTGTATTTGTAATTTTTCAAATGATCTGATATTAATTAGTTGAGTTGATGATACAAAAATTCTGTAACCCATCAAATTCAAATTTTAAATTATTTAATATTAATCGACCTTAGTGTGTGCATTCACATAATGCTGAAGAGCACTAGTTTGTAGTTTGTAAAGGTTAAATTTGATGACAATATTAAATTTAAATCAGGGAAGTTTAAAAAATATTTACAGAATAAGTAAATGTAAATAAGTAACATTAAAATCTTGTTAGGAGAATTATTAACTAATGAAATCGTTAATATTGTTAATTGTATTAACAAATTGTATTTTTAGTATAAATTATTTCTTAAGGTAATGGACCTTATTAAGCACATAATGCTGAAAAGTACGAAAATAAAATTAAATTGAAATCAGGACATTTATGAAAATATTTATTTACTTACAGTACATTTAAGTAAAATAAATGTAAATAGGCAAAATAATGAAATTTCTGAAGGTAATAATAATATTAGGTAGTATAGGTAGGTACCTAATAATAATAAATATGGTAGAATTTATGTAAAATAGTAAATAATGATTATGTCCTTGAACTTGATTGCCAATAAAATGAAAAATAGATAAGATTTACAGTGAAAGCTCTCCTTACTTCTGCTGTACTTTTACACATAAGAGACACTCCTATAAATTTTATTATTTCTATCTTTCGTCAGCGGATAAGACACTCCAATTAACTCTATCTCGGACCTTTAATACTAATAATTAGTTTAATTAGTTACCTGTTAACTAAAAGATTTACCTAACTTACAGGTTTTTTTTATTTAAGAAATAATTGACTTAACTGTTCAAAACGTGAATCTTAAAAAATCAATCCATAATTTTAATGATTAGTACCTTATCATAAATGCAGATATAAAATTAGCTAGTTTCTTCACACAGGGAATAATTTATGGCAAATAAACACCTGGCGGCAACAAGAGGCAATGATAATAAACTTGCAGGGTAATAAAGTTCAACCCTTAGTTCAAGGGACTCCATAGTTGGTCATTTCCCATTTTCAAAAAGCCATGTCCTATGCAAACACTAAAAGACAGTTTATTCTTGTCATTTATGATCTCCAAATTTGAGTCCATAAACATGTTGTAAGTTCTGCATTTTTTTGATTTCCAAAGCTAGTGAAAGAGATAATTTGATTTTTTTTCTGAAATCTTGTTTATTATCCATGACACGTGTTTTGATTACGAAAAAACTAGAAATTTCATAAAATTAAGGAACACGAAAATGACTAACAGAGTTCGTGAAGCTAATTACCTGCTAATTAAACTGTCACTCTTGACAGTTTTAATTTTTGGAGTTTCTGAAGTATAGGAAAAACCCAACGTTTTTTAAATAATTTCAGCGCAACATCACTTCTGGTCATACCAGAAGTACACAAACTTCGTTATTTTATATGAGACACCTGTATACTATTACAATTTCAGATGTACGAAGTTCAAGTTTGTAACAAGTGTTTTAATTGATTTATGAGTTATAAACAAATGAAAATCGCCATTTTCAATTTTAAAAGTTGTTTACCAGAAAATTTATCAAATTATCAGAAAAATGCAATAATATCATATCACCCTGTATTATAGGATTAACCACACAATAGGATACCACATGAAAAGTTAAGATAGGAAATGTGTAAGCTGTTTTCCCGTATCGTAAGCTGTTTTGAAAATGGAAAACTGTGTACAGGGTGTTGTGCTGAACATGTTAAAAAATGTTGGGTTTTCCATATAATGCAGAAACCCAAAAAATAAAAATTGTTTAGCCTATTCAAGTATCATCTCCTAAAGGTTGACCATGCACAGTTTTGCTTATTTCCTTGCATTTTCAAATTAATACTTTGTAATTAGTCACCATTTTTGGGGTGGACAGTATTGTTGGGAGACCCTATACAGTATGAAAATTAAATTATAAAGCAAAAGTTCAATCAAAGGAAAATGAGCAACTTCTGAGACAAATCAAAGTCGATTTTTGTTTTAGAATTGCCACTTTTTTCCAACCTTCTCTTTTCAAATTATAACTACAATTCTGAAGTTTTTAATTATGAAGGGGGGTCGTGTGACATGTCATTTGAAAGGAAATAAATTCTCTATTCAGCAAACAGAAACTTTTTTGATTTTGAACAACCACTTTTTCCAAAATTTTATTTAAAAAATCACTTGTTTATCATTTATACAGGGTGTTCTACAAGCTCTATGACATACTTTGACAGATGGTAGGTTGCTTGATTTTAAACATTTTTTTTTTAATAAACATGGGTCCGATTCGTTTTTGTTTAGAAGTTACAAGCATTTAACCTTTATTAACAATCAACAATAAAAATTTAAATTAAATGATAATCACAAAACTTAAGACTATAAAAATTGTTCGAAATGTCCACCCTCAGCTTGAATGCAAGCCTCACATCGACGAACTAAAGATTCGGTCACTCGAAGAATGAGATTTGGATCATTTCTTATTTGGTTAGCTGCATCTTGAATTCTTTTAAGTAACTGCTGATGGGTAGCGATTTCAACATGGTAGACCAGCTGCTTCATGTGTCCCCATAAATAAAAATCCAGAGGATTCAGATCGGGAGAACGAGGTGGCCATGATATTGGACCTCCTTGACCTATCCATTTATTCGGGAAATGTTCATTTAGCCAAGCAGCAACTTGTCTTCCTCTATGTGGTGGTGCACCGTCATGCTGGTACCACATATTTTGAATAATATTGAGTTGCACGTCATCAATAAACTCTAAAAGGTCGTGTTCTAAGAATGCTTGTAACTTCTAAACAAAAACGAATCGGACCCATGTTTATTAAAAAAAATATGTTTAAAATCAAGCAACCTACCATCTGTCAAAGTTTGTCATAGAGCTTGTAGAACCCCCTGTATATCACACAGCATTTATATACTTCTATGATATCATCATTATTTGCAATTAAATTGAAATGAGTTTTCTCGAGTTTCAAATGTTTTTTATTGAAATAAAAGTGTTTTATACAGGGTGTTAAGAAAATGACTGATAAACTCTTTAGTACATTGTAGGGGACACTCAGTAGAGTACTGGAAAAATAATTTTAATAATTCTGGTCTTCAATTTGGTGAGATAAAAAATGCCAAAGTTAACATTTTACTACCTTTGTTTTTCGCTATTTGCAAAAACTAGATGATTTTACAGATATAAAATAAGGGTACTTTAATCGTTTTCAATTAAAAAAATTGCTTAAGATGTATTACTGGCTTGGAAAATTTAAAAAGATTTTCCGTTTTCCTTTCCATGATGCTGAAAAATGCATTTGGCAACAACGGATTTGATACCTTAACAACCTACATTGTTAGAAATTACCAAATACTAGCAGTTATCATGTTAAACGTTGCCAAATTTATTGTGCAACATTTTGCTTATATCATTTAAAATGTAGCTCTGGATTTTTTAAAATTATTTTTCCCGTACTTTACTGAGTGTCCCCTCCAATGTACTAAAGAGTTTATCCGTCATTTTCTTAACACCCTGTATATAAATTATAAATGATCCCTATTGTGTTGAACGCTAACTAAATTTTCCTAATCCTAATAAACTTCCAAATAATAAACTCCTGGAAATTTAAATTTATTGTTCTCAGTTGTACCTATCTAAATGCCTATGAAGGGACAAAATAGTTGGCCCCCTATATGAGATCTTGCACTGTATCCTCTATTTTATATGATGAAATTTATATTTAGCTTAGTAAGTAGTTCGTGAATTAGTAATTTTAAGCGACATATTATAGAATCAAACTGTATATACTTTGATGTAAGACAACAAAATTCTATTTATTTTTTATTTATTTTATTGTAAAATAAAGTTTAAAAAACACTTACTTTTTGTTTCATTTTACGTTAGCTTAAATCATATCAAAAATCGTAAAACCATAACTGACATAAATACTTATATATGATACATATATAAATACATTTAAACCTACCTATTCAAAAAATTATTATAAAACAATTAATTAGGTAAGGGAGTCCCTGGAGATCCTACCACATCTATTATCTCTCCTGTGTGCTTATTTTCTGTCTCCGGCGCAGATAATAATTGAGGGGGAATCGCCAGTGTCTGCAATGAGAGAAAAATTTGAAATTCCAATTTCAAATAAAAGGAATGAAAAGACAAACAAGAGAATAGAGAACAGGAAAAACCTAATAGTCTACTAAAAGTTGATAAAAATTACTACAAGGTATGACATCATATAAAATGACATCATTTTACCATAAACCCGGCCACTTTGATACATTATTACAACTCGATTAATAAATTAATTACCTTTCCCGGGTTTAAGGCTTCATATTGATGTCTTAAAGATTGCAGCTCAAATTCGCATGTACTCAACGCCGATTTTAACTCCAGCAACAAAACGATATCGCTACGAAGCTCGTTAAAGTTCTGACATATTTCCTCAGTGGGGGTTGGATTCAACTCTATAAAATTACAAATCAATTAAACAATCAAAATAATAATTTCTATTTTTACCCAAACTCATATCTTGTAGAGTCTGCTCGATTCCTTTAGATTTCTTCTGGCCGACATTGGCCGGCAATTTCATCCTTTGCGATCGCAATGAAACTCCACTGTTTTTATAATCGGGAAACTTGATACCTGCACTTTCTACCGCCTGTAAAATATGCTGTTAAATAACAAACAAATTAAACTTAATAGAAACCTTTATGAATCTGTAAAATAATAATAATTAGATAATTAGTCTTAATCTCACGTTAGTGTCCACTCTGGAAGGCCGCGAAGGGTTAGCGATCTTCTTTTTGGGCAGCTTCTTATCAGTTTTCCTGGGTGTCTCCGTTTGATTATCAGCCTGACTGATCAACTTTTGAAGATCCTGCGTCTTGCGCTCTCTCTCCTTTTTACGGGCTTCGATCTTTTTCAGCTCTCCAAGAAGGAACTGCTCCTCTTCAATCTAATCAATGAACAGAACAATTAAGTAAAATACACAATCGTCATGATATTTCAGGAGACCTCACCTGCTCCTGAGTCCTCTCATACAACCTCCGGAGTTGTTCTTTTCGTCTCCTCTCATGATCGGCGTCGTATGTATAAGACTTCTTTTCTCCACTCAGCTAAAATAAATCGGATCAGTATGACTTCAAAAATTAACATATAAAATCAGTACTTTTCCTAAAATACCACAGATTTTATAGTATCTATCTTTGAGATCTTCGACGCTTCTTTTGGAAAACTTTTCACTGTCGTATCTGTCAGCGATTAGAATGAAGCGCAGATCGAATCTTCTGGCCAAGTCCATCAAATGATCGGTTTCTTCTTTCGTCCAGCTGTCAGATTTCAAGTGCTGCTGGTATTCAATATCTGTATAATTTGGGACGTCTACTTTCTGGAATTATCACAAAAAGTATATAAAAAGATAGATGAGGGTAAATATCAATTAATAACCTTGTTGAACTTGGCGAATGGGTAATCCTTGGGTTCATCGGAGGGCCGTCTCCAGTGGTAAAATACAGCGTTGTCAGTTCGTGCGGGGTTTGTGAAACTCATCCATGTCCACTTTCTTGGCTTTCTCATGCCAAGTTTTACTTTCGTTTGTTTATATCCATTGCCTGCAATACAGCAACAAAATATTGACATCTATAGAAAATACTTCCTCTAATAACTTACTTGTGTCTGAAGGGAATATGGGTGGAGCGTCTTTGTTGTCATTGTAGAGCAAAGCGAATACTTCTCTATGCATTCCCTCTGGACGCTTGTGACCTTTCGTTGTGTTCGAAGATCTTTTCTTGAATTTCTCTGCCCCCAGTATAGTTTCTTTGGTAACTTCCGGCGTGGCCGGACGTTGAATGTCCATAATATCCCGTACGTCAGCCATGGCTGTTGTAGTTTGCTAAATAAAATGATAAAATCCGAATATGAGTAATGTTTATTTGGGGGTTCCAGTTTATTCAAAAACTAACCTCACTTTTTTTCTATCAGCAAAGCAGTACACACAATACACAATTCACCGCAAGTTTGTCATATTTACTCAGCGAATTTCTGCTCAAATTGCCACAATATTTAAGATTCCAATATTCTTTCTAATTACGTTCCTACTTCCTGCTTTTAAATAATTTTTTCTCTTGTATTTATTGAAAAATATTTGACTGTAACCTAAAATTATTATGATAATTATGACTTATGATTATGACATTTCTAAAAGTAGCTCCTAGAGCGCCGGTAACTTTACAATACTCCGCATGCGCATTAGTTGTTTTTGTTGATTGATAAATATATGGAATGTTTGATGGTAACTTTGAAGAAATTGAGATAACCAAAAACAAATAAAAAAGTAATTTGATTAATAAAGTTACATACTTCTTTATAATTTTTAAGAAATAAATACAGACATTGATTTATGATTGCTATATTTATCGGCGGACTAGCAGTGACATGTTTTATTTTGAATTGACACTCTTAATCAAATTGACAGTTGACATAGGAATTTTGATGTTTTCAACCATAGATATTCTAATAGCCACTTCCTCCTTTATTCTTCACATGCGTTAACTTAATAAATAAAAACAATTTAAAACTAAATATTTTTAACCGAATGTCTTGTCACAGTTAAATAATAATCACAGATGATATAAATGTATAAAAGCAAATATACCTACATATGTTTTGAATTTATTTTATATGTCGTAGTGTAACACTTTTTCCAAAAACAAAATAAGGATACGTTCAGCACTGATGATGGCAATGACTACAGTATAAGCTTCAGATCCTGCTTTCAACAAAAGTAATTTTTTCATTTACTGATTATTCATGTTAATGATAGATATTTATAATAACAGTCACGCACAACACTTCATGAATAAACATTCACTTAAGTACCTATAGGTACTTTTGTTCCAGGCAGGCACAGTTTTGTTAAAATTCGCGGAATTAATTCAAGCTTGCCAATTAGATATACCTACATAATATAAATATTTACCGTCCATGTTTTGTTTTTATGTTTTATACTACTTATTATATGCTTTTTAATCTTAAATAAAGTTTTTCTAGTTCTTTGAAGAGAATTTTATGTATACAGTGCGCGAGAAAAGTAAGGAATAAATTCGATAAAACGGAGAGGGCTGTTGTTTTGAAAAAATAAAAAAACAGGTCGATTTTGTTTTTGAATTCTTGAACTTTTGACATAGGTATAGGGTATACAGGGTGAGGGGCGAAAAAGTGGTGACGTCATCGGTATTTTTTTTAAATGACAACCCTTATTTTTTATTCCATTTTTTCATACCGTCAAATGGGGTGGAATTGATTGGTTTTTTTAAATTATTTCTTATAATCGCTGAAACAAGTAATTTTTTCTTGTTCTGAAACTGCATTTCTATTAGTCATGGTTAAAGAAGTACATATTACATCTCGACAAATTTATTATTAGTTGAATTTTGACTGAAAAAAAATGATATGTTTGATATCAAAGTTAAACTCACAATGGGGTCACTTTGATAACTATAATTTTTTGATCGTTAATACAATGTCTTAAGCATAAAAGCTCTCAAAGTAAACCTTTTTCGCCTTTCCTTCCATTTTTATTTTATCAATCTTAGGTGCGCATTGGGTGACTTTGATATTTCATAAGCTTTCATTGAATTCTCAAAGTCACCCCCATGAATGAATCGCGAATTATAAGAAGATTCACACAACGACAACTGTTTAATTATCATTGAATAAAAGTTCTGATTTCATACAAAATAAATCTTTAATTTCTTTAAACAAACAATACAAAAAACCTAAACATAATTTTCTTTGGTAAAAACTAAAATAATATTCTTTATTCAAGACTTCACAAATATCAGTAAAATCAAAAAAGTTCTGAGTTCATACAAAACAAATTTTCAATTTCTTTAAACAAACAATACGAATAGCCTAAACAACATATTCTTTGGTCAAAAGTAAAATTATTATATTCTTTATTAAAAACGTAACAAATATCAGTCAATTGAAAATTTAACGTTCAAAAACATCAACAGTTTTAGAGAAAACAAATCTGTTAACACGACCTCCAGAAGTTTCTACTGGTTGTTCTAGAACTGCTATTATGTCTTCTAAGCAAGGGATATTATTTTTAAAACGCCCAACCTATCGTCCTTCGCTATCCAAGAACGATTTTGTAATCATACGTAGATCCATCTACACCCAAAGGAAACCCCCATGCAGTCACCACAAGTTACTACAGATTGAATAATTGACATTTGACACAGTTCCTCTTGCTTCGTAAATACAGTTTGTCCTCCGTGATTATATACATGTAAGCCTTTGAATTTATTGAATAAATTTCCGTAGGGTATTTGAAATGTTTTGAAGCTTTATTAATGGACCAGTTTGAATCCACTACTTTTTCTAATGCCTTCTCAGTCGTGTCATCTCCGTAATTCCTGTAGCTTCTGCAACCAGCTTTACATTTATATAGGTACGACATATTATGCAATATTAACTAATCTGAAATTCATATAAAACCACTGCGTGTTAGAAAATAGTATATTATGCAACGAGCTTATAATGAAGGCTATTAATACGCGAGTATGATGGTTAAGATACGAGCCGTAGGCGAGTGTCTTAACCATCATAAGAGCGTATTAATAGCCATTATCTGCGAGTTCCATACACTATTTTTTCTACGACCCTTTTTTATTTCATAGAAAAGAATAAAAAATTATATATTTTAACAATGACCCATGTACAATTGCGGATCATTGAGGGTAAGATAGGTTGCTATTTGCTTACGCATATTAGGTACCAAATTCTCTCTTCGTTGCTAAGATTATTCTGCTGAGACATGTTTTAGTATCAAGTTTAAAGGGCACTACTCACTACTGCGTAATTTTTATTATGCGAAGTTCGAATTCCGAATTTTACGCTTCGATTTTGAGATTAATTAATAATTTTAATAACTGACAGCCATTAATTACGATATTGTATGACTGCGCAACGCGGGTCGCAGCGTTGCCGCTTTGAATACTATATCACGGAGCGCTACGAATGATATAATACTTTATCTCCCCATCTTTTACACGATATACCTACTTATCAAATTAATTAAGGTAACATAAAATCTTGATAAATTTTCTTTGAATGTTACTTATGTTCTAAATTAAATAAACGTTCAGAATTTTTTTTCAGAAATACAGAACTTATATCACAAGGCAATTTTTGTCGTCAGTATGACAACTCTGTGACTTCGGTTGGCTTGCCGACCCGATCGTGAGCGAAAAGGAACCGATTCGATTGCAAATGCTCCTCTGTCATTGGATAGTTTGACCAGTGCTTTAATGAAAATTTGTATCTTAGACCCATTAAAGCACTGGTGATTCATATTTAATATGCATATTAAAAGTTGGGAGTAGAAAAAAACACGTACGTGTAGGTGAGGAAGGGGTTTTGTTAAAAATTGGGGTGAAATTGATGGTTATGGGATGACATTGATAACTATCAATCTCACCCCGAAAGCATCATCAATGTGACCCC
The DNA here is from genome assembly GCA_910589415.1 of Malachius bipustulatus. NCBI lineage: Eukaryota > Metazoa > Arthropoda > Insecta > Coleoptera > Melyridae > Malachius > Malachius bipustulatus. The sequence continues at coordinate 36,806,110 of OU342632.1, forward strand.
ACAAGATATATTCGGCTATAATTTTTCAAGCAAACATCACCTTCTCTAAATGTACACTACATGAGATTAGGTTAGACACACCAAGTCATACTATTATAAGCATTTGCCATTATTGCAAAGAAATAATCAAATAGGTACATCATGATTTTGTAGTATGTCCATTTAAGGTCTATATTACACTTGATTTTAAGATGTAAGAAAAAATATGATATAATTTACTTACATACATGCGGGATCAACACAACACTTACGAGACTTCACTCTTACGACTGACGTCTGCGTCGATGTCAGACGATTACTTTTCCGGCCAATTTGAACACATTTTGAAAAACTTTTGCTGAGTATCAAAGCCACCCCATAAAGTCAATTCCACCCCATTTGACGGTACTTCATTCAATTGCCAATACGGTAATGTAATCATTTTGTAACCAAAGCTTTGTCCACACCAAAGAAACACAGAGGAACATTTTGTTGCTGGTTGCCGCAACCTGTTTATGGAAACAGAAACAACAGCAAAAGTTCCGTAAGCATTCTGTCCACACCAAGTAATTGAGCTTTGCGAATGTTTCGTTGTGTTGCTGCAACAGGAAACGTTGTGTCTACACCAGTGCAGTGTATGTTTCTAAACAATGTGGTACGACGAAGAAGATTTACAGGCAGCAGCAGCTGCAATTGTAATTATTTTACAAAAACACAAAAAAAGAGTCCGTAAATGTTGGACAAGACCAAGTCTTTTAGACAGAAAGTCACATGGTGTCATACGTTTTTTAAGTTCATTAAAGAAAGATGATATAATATCAGAATGTATCGATAATAGATATTTAAAAAATTAAAATATTAATTAATGATTTTTTTATTATTATTATACTGAACTAAGTCAAGTTAAAAGCTGATGTTTTCGGCAACTACGCGACGGCTTCACGACGCAAGTTTCGAGCTTTGGGAACAAGCAACAACGTGTCCACACCGATAAAAATACCGTTGAGAAACAAAAAATGTTTACCAATGTTTCTATATTTGCTTTGATCTTTGCCGCTAAATATGGAAACAAGCAACTTATAGGAACTTTTGTTGCTGCAACCGTAAACAATGAGGAACTTAAATAAACTTTTGGCAACATTCAGAAACAAGTTCCAGGAACAAGCGACATAAACAAAATGTTCCTATGTGTTGCTTTCGGTGTGGACAAGGCTTTTTAAACGACGAAATTTCTGTGAAAATAACTTAATTTGGAGAGATTCAATTTAATAGACAGGTTGAATAGATTTAATTTAATTTAATTTAACATATTTCATTTAATAGACTTATGCCCGTATTCACAAACGATAATTTCCTAAATAATTACGTAATTAATTAAATGAGTGAGATGGAGATATGCAGTTTTTTTGCAATAGAATGAGATGGGGATAATTGATTACGTAATTATTTAGGAAATTATCGTTTGTGAATACGGGCATTAATTTAATAGACAGATCTTATAAAATTACCATGGAAACAGTCATTTTTATTTGATTTTTTTTTATTTTTATTGTTAATGTTCCGATTTTCACATCAGTAAAAAGTGCGCACTTTCGACTCACAAGCTGTTTTCTCAGAAATTTCTTTATTTAAGGTTACAAATTGATTACATTACCATACTGGCAATTAAATGAGGTATCAAAAAATGGAATAAAAAATAAGGGTTGCCATTTAAAAAAAATGCCGATGACGTCACCACTTTTTCGCGCATCACCCCTATACCCCAATATTATGTCAAAAGTTGAACAACTCAAAAACAAAATCAACCTGTTTTTTATTTTTTCAAAAAAACAGCCCTCTCCGTTTTATCGAATTTATTCCTTACTTTTCACGCGCACTGCTGTATAAGAAAACAATAGCTGAACCTGCTATTGTTTTTATCTACTTATAGGTGCATAAAAGTAACTAGGTACTTTATATATAGCTGATGATACAATTAATATTTTTAATAATTTATTTTGAAAAGTTCTAGGGGAAACACAACAGAACAGACCCTGAGGAGCGCTAATGGAATATTATTGGTTCATAGATTTTTGCCTCATAGTTTCATTGGGGACACGGTGTAAGATATATCTTACACCGTGATTGGGGATTAACAAATAATCAACACTAGCTTATAACTTGAAAAAAATTGACAGAAAAAATAAGAACAAAAATTATAAGGGTTAACAGGGCCAAATTATCGCTAAAAATCTGTATTGGGAACAAAAAAGCGATTTGGGTTGCGGAATTACTATTACTATACAGGGAATTATGTATACAATAAAAAATAATAATAGATAGGTAGATTCTAATAATATATGTTTCTCAGGTCTTGTTTGCTTTATAATTTTGAAATCAGGGTTCAAGAAAAAACGTACAGGTATCTGATAGTTCTTGAACTAAATCATTTAATCCGAATAGAATAATGATTATGATATCAATATTGATGAACAATAAAAGCTTATCTTGTTATCTGAAATGATAAATACTGCTAGAGGTTAGTCTAGTACAAAATATGGGCTGTGAAACGAACTGTAACAATGGGTTCTTCTGCAAGTAGTTTTTCACTTTTAACAGAAGATATACTAGATGAGTATAACATTCTTACGTACCTTAGCAGATACGAGATATTAAAGTAAGGCAACTGAACTGATTAATTAAATAAAATTAACAAACAATTTCCTTCTAGACTGTATAAAATATTTACCGATCTGGGATTGGATAGACTGGGAGATTTAAATTTCCGTTTTCCTGTTGAGACTATAGAAGAAGTATTTCCACAATTGAAAGTACGTATACTTAATTATTTTATCGCCTCAAAATTTGTTCTAATTTAAGTTAATTTTTTTCCAGTATAATCCTTTCAAAGAAAGAATATTCAGAGTATTTTCGTCTCTTAAAGATGACCGTTTCTCTTTTGAAGATATGTTGGATTTGTGCTCAGTGATGTCGGAAAAGTGCCCAGACACCGTTAAAGCTTCTTGGGCGTTCCGAATATTCGGTAGGTTTATCAAATTTATTTTTATCCTACTTTACTTACTTTAGGTTCAGTTCAAATAACTTATATGAGTGCATTTTAATTATATCAAATTTTTGTTACCTAATTACTTAAATAATTTTTAATATCGCTCGAGTGGGAAACAATAACAAAACCCTTATGAACAATGCAAAAATCTCACCACTCAGGCTGGTTCCTTTAATTGACTTTTGACCGAGATTTAACTTTACACCGGGTGTCTCAGTAAACATTTCAATTCTGATAGAATACCTTTATAATTTATATTCATAGGGAGAAATTAAACTTATTAGGTGTATAGATATGAGAAATTCTACGTAGATAATATAAATTAGTCATAAAGTAAACAATGGGCAAGGCAAGGGATTTTTTGATATTATTTTTATTTTTTTTTAATTAAACCAAATAAAATAAACGTTGCATCGTAAATAAATGAATTAAAAAAATGATAAAATGTAGATAACATTATTGCGAAACAAATATTTTGGTAGGTACAGTATTTTATCGTTACAATTTAAATTTAAATGTGTCGCAAATAAATGCAATCTCAAAAGATAAAAACTAAGTTTTTCCTAATTTAGTTGCTTTTAAAGTAGGAAAAAATCGGTTACTTGCTTTTATAATTATTTTCTTTAAGTAAGTAACTATAAAAAATGTTTGCAAGTATAATGTTTGTGAAGTTTTGAAATATAGAATTTCCAGTTTAGGTACTTCTCCCTTTCTTAGCATCTCAAGAGACTCTTAAAAAACTTTTGTTGAGACGCTCGGTATTTTTCAAAAACATTTTCCCGAAGCTAGGTACCTACTGTTTTATGGTGAATAATACCGACACGTATTTTATTTAAATGTATTGTTTATGAATTTTTAACCAGTCTGGCTAATTTGTGTACCTGAAGCAAATTAATAAAAGTGGATTGACCGATATGATTATTTTTATAAGATTGTACGAGCACTACGAGCCTTTGTACCCATTTATATAATCACAAACAATGAAAACAATTTTAAGAATTTTTTTTATATTAATTTATTATTTAGGTATGTAGTTAAGTTTTATAAATAAAAAATAACAGTCTGGTGATTCTAAAATTACATTTTTTTCTTAAATAAAAAATAACTAAAATTTGGCTTTGAATAATTAATTTTTTTGCAATACTAGGCAACATTGATGGTGCTTGTACAGGGTGTCGCAAAATAACTATTCATAATTTCCTGGCATGATAGGGGACATCAAAACAATTGTTTTTTTGTATAAACATGTCCTAAAATGTCTGGTTTTCAAGATAGAGGGTGTGTTAAAGTTTTTTTTATTAATTTTTTTTAATCGATTTTTATAATTCTCTCAAAGATCCTTTTGTCGATTTTGGTGGAATTTGGTAATGTTGTTTGTTGTGGTTTGTGGTAACTACACTTCTCCAAGAAATTAACGCACCCTCAAGAAATAACCAAATGTTTTTTTTTTTAAGTTTTTGTCAAAACTAAGTACTTGTCCAATTTGGACGAATTTTTATTTTAATGACAGGTTGTCTTTTCCAGAAAGTTACTGTATTGGTGTTTTTGTATGAAACATTTTTTTATAAATACAGGGTGTAGGTGTAGCAATAACAGTGTGTTTTTCTTAAAAGTTGAAACACCCTGTAGAGTTCAACAATAACAATTTCAACTTAAAATTAAAATTAAACCCTAGTCATAATTTTTTGTAACATTTTGTTTTTAGAATTACCTACTCTATTATCTGGGCCACTACTAGAGAAACACAATTTTATAGCATAACATATGTTTTTATGTTATTAACTAAATCCAATTCGATTTTAAAATTACGAAAATTACACAAAATTACACAATCATGGGTTGAAAACGAAGAATTTGTAAAATTGTCGGAAGTATACGTCGTTCTTCCCTCCCAAAAATGTTTATCAGTTATGCCTATTGAAAATGAGCGGGATCCATTACCGAGAAAAATTATTTTTTAGAGAATTTTGGGATTCTTCGGGAATACTTATCCCAGATTGAAATTTGCCAGGAACGTAGCTCGATACCACCGACTACTACCCATTAAAGATGGTCCGGATACGAGAATTTTAAAGCCCTTGTTCAGGACAGCATTCGTTTTTTATCTCGATATCTCGACTTTTCTAGATTTAATTTAAATGCATATTAATTAAAATAAAGGACTTTGCAAAAAAAAGGAAGAACTAATAATGGAAATACACTTCTATCAAATGGTATTTGCCAGCTGTAGACAATTTACTGTCACGTTCTGTTTTTCTTTTTCACAGACTGCTTACTCAGGTAAAATTAGTGCTTATAATTCTAAATTAATAAAAACTGGTTTTGCTACAAAATCGTGTTTCTCTTGTATGTAATAGAGTAAATCGTAAATCGAAAAACAAAATGTCACAAGAGGGTAGGGGTATGGAGTTTATTAATTTTATAAAATTTATGTTTTCAACCCTTACTTCGTAGAATCTCTGCATATTTATTGATTATGAATAAAACACTAATATTTTATAAAATTCTACTGTATATTGATCGATGATAGAAACGTTACACGTGTTTCGCTACTTTTCATGTAGCATCTTCAGACGTAAATAAAATTATTGATACAGTAACATAGCAACAGTATTACCTAAGTGATCATAAAACAAGATTTAAATGAATTTTTAAGAGAACTAACTAGATCATAATGTAATTTCTTCAAAATATTCTTAGTTGTTGATATCAAGAAGAAAATCAAGTAGTGGAGAACGATATGTGTCTAGCTGTTCATTTATTACTGTGTATTGTTGATTATGTAAATGTCTGTGGATCTCTAGAGATTCAAGAAAATTTAATTTAAAATAATGATCACAATGATGTAGTAATTCAATTTTGTTGTTTGCTGTTAGAGTGTGATTGTTTTCTTGTGAACAAATTTGATCTTTCTGGATGTTTGAGTCTGTAAGAGTTTAGGTGTTCGTTGTATCTAATTTCTAGATTTCTACAAGTCTGCCCTATATAAACTGAATTTATCGATTATTAAACTGTTCTCATTGTAATTCAGTTTATATAAGGCACACTTGTAGAAATCTAGAAATTAGATACAACGAACACCTAAACTCTTACAGACTCAAACATCCAGAAAGATCAAATTTTGCAAAACACTTAATAGAAAACAATCACACTCTAACAGCAAACAACAAAATTGAATTACTACATCATTGTGATCATTATTTTAAATCAAATTTTCTTGAATCTCTAGAGATCCACAGACATTTACATAATCAACAATACACAGTAATAAATGAACAGCTAGACACATATCGTTCTCCACTACTTGATTTTCTTCTTGATATCAACAACTAAGAAGATTCTGAAGAAATACATTATGATCTAGTTAGTTCTCTTAAAAATTCATTTAAATCTTGTTTTATGATCACTTAGGTAATACTGTTGCTATGTTACTGTATCAATAATTTTATTTACGTCTGAAGATGCTATAACGAAGTCTCTCGTTATAAAGAAATAATTGTAAAGTTCATTACCATTCACTTGACATTTTAGTATATCTCGAGCGTTATAGAGATTAAAGAAAATGATAGGGGAATGTAAGTAATATCATTTGATAGGTAATGAAATAAGGATAATTTTGAGACCAAACATCATAATTAACAGATGTAAATTATAATTTTAATTGTAAATAGAAAAGTAGATTCACGAGAACAACACAGCCTAGGTAGGTATGCTTCCGGTGTTGTTTCGAGCGTCATCAAGATTATGAATAGAGATAGGGACTCAAAAACACTATCAATAAATAGATTATTAATTAAGGAAAAGATTAAGCCTAAATAGCATAGCAATAAGTACTAGGATCTATTTTTAAATTACATTTCAAGTAATAAATATTTGGAAGGAAATATACAGTACGCTATAATGCGACTCGTCTGCTTCCGCGGACGCGGACCGAGCCGAGTCGCGATAGCCGACCGACACGCCCCACCAATGACAAGGCGGCGGCGCGGTGCGTAACCACGGCAACTCTGTCTCGCCTATATAAGTGGATGGAGCGAGATTATTACATAATTACGGTTACAGCTCTCAGCTGAATACAAGCAAGGTAAGTTCCAGAGCGGGTCTGGCCAACCGTCCGATCCAGAAAGAGATGTTTTAGTTATTTGCTTGCCGCCCTTTTCCCGACACTTCATAGGTCGGGTGTCGGTTTCCTTTGTGGTGAGTGCGTTCTAAATAGAGGAAATCGGTGCTCGGGAAGATGGAAGTGAAGGACTCGAACTGGGCGGGAAAGTAATATAGTAGGAACGACTGCTTTCCTCGGGTACTTTCTTGTCGTCACGTGTGTTCCTTTTAGCGGAGTGTTGTTCCCTAAGATGGAGGATGTGTGTCGGTGAGAGGGGAGCCCGACGAGGGTATCCCGTAACTACTTTGAATTAATTTAAAATCTCTAGGAATAATATCAGGCTGCACCCAAGGGGGGAAATTTTATATTAATTAATGATGAAGCTTGCTTGTTTGGTATCTCGTTTGTTTATTGTTGCTATAATTGCTATTTTGTTTGCATGGGGAATGCACAGGGAATCGTAATCACCTTTCACCTAACTCACCACTCATTTCGCTTGCATGAGCATAGTTAATTATTGTAGGGGCTAGATTTAGCACCAAATTATTAGAATGGATGTAATTAATAATAATAATAATTTTCATTTCACTACCGTTGCATTTCAGTGTTCTCATCGCGGTAGTTTAGTAGCATGCAGTGTTGCACGATTGTATAATTTTTCTTAACTAATCACATGTTTCGTTTATAAATGTACATACTTACTCAGAATGAGAATTAAATTGTTTTCTAATTAAGATTACTGTTTTATCGTTGCCTAATAAATTATAAAGTTCTGCTACCACCTTTTAAATTAAGCGTTTTATCCAGAATTAGTTGGAAAGTAATTAAAGCCTACTTCCCAACTAAAATTACGAATTAATAAACACATTGAATTCCTGGATTGAAATCTTCACTGAGTTATTGCGGGTATATAAATAATTGTCGTTAATAAATGTCGTTAGATTTATAACCGTTAATCGTTAGTTTGAATAGTAATTTATTGTAATGATACACGTTAATAATAATAAGAACAGAACATAATTCTTTAGGTATGTTTTGTCCTTCGCTCGTCGATTATCACATTTCACAGTCCCGGTGTGTTAACTCCGCGTCAAAGAGCCTAAAAATATTAACGACGCGATTCGATCCTGAAAGGGGCTAAAATAATGCGGCTCGATGCCGCGATGGTAATGACGAATCGCCACGGTGACAGGATCAAAATTTAGGGAAGGACCAGGCTATAATTGCCAATGATTGACAGGAACACAATTAATTAATAATTATCGAAATTACTGACCTTGTGTCTTGTCCGACTAAAGGGGCACTTGTTTTAATTTGCGAGATGTTGTAACTATTATTATTGTTCACTTTGCTCCACTATACCCACGATTGTTCCACTACTTTATACCGCTTCCTTATTTAATTAAAAGAACTAGGTATCCCGTTCCCGTAACACCAGCATCGACGAGTCTGGTACGAACGGCACTATGTCGGGCTCTTTCCTCTCTCGATGTTAAACCTCGACTCTTCTCTCTATGTGTGGTCCTGTCCGGTCAGGTGTCCTTCTCCTTCGTCCCGATGTGTAAAGGGATAGGAAGGGGTAGGAAACGGTGGTGTCTTAGAGAATACGAATCGATTATTCACCAAGGACGTAACATACCGCCCACCAAAATTACCGGAGGAATTTTCCGCTATCAGAAAATTGAACCAAAAGCGAAACTAACGAAAACGAAACTAACGACAATAACAAAAACGAAACGAAACGAAACGACAAGTCAGGGACGAAATTCCCTGAGTCCGTTACTGGTTAGGTAACGGGCAAAGTTTGACCAGAGGTCGTTTACAAAGACCTCTGGTCGTACGAACCGAGGCAACCCTGGCGACACCATCCGCACCAGGGTGCAGAGAAACAATTCTTCCTAGAGCCCATTTCAAAGGAGACAACAATTCATCCTTTATCAACACCAACGAACCGATATCCGTTGACTCAAACAAATGGGTTTTCGACCATTTACTCCTCTGGTGGAAATTATGAAGATATTCAGCCCTCCAACGTGTCCAAAAATCACGTTGCATCCGTTGCACCAATTGCCAACGAGAAAGACGAGAAATCTTCAGATGTGACAAGTTCACATCCGGCACCGACGACAGAGGTTCCAAGGTCAGAAAATGACCAGGGGTCAACGCGGATAGATCGTTGGGGTCGCTACTAATGGGGCAAAGGGGGCGCGAATTCAAGACGGCCTCGATCTGAACGATGAAGGTGTTCAGCTCCTCATAAGTCAAAATTTGACCACCAATAACACGGGCCATGTGTGTTTTGACGGACTTAACACCGCTCTCCCACAGTCCACCGAAGTGTGGAGCTGAGGGTGGATTGAAGTGCCATCGAATACCTTCCCCTTCTGCGGCGATTTTCAAATTTGAGTTGAGCTCCTTGTTAGCTCCGACGAAATTGGTTCCACAGTCACTGTAGATGTCACTACAGCGACCGCGGCGAGCGACAAACCTCCTAAGAGCTGCCAGGAAAGTCTCTGACGATAAATCAGAAGCGATTTCGAGATGAATCGCGCGAGTCGCGAAACATACGAACAAACATAAATAGGCTTTAGAAGTTTTGACACCCCTATACCTCGACAAGACAATAGGAAAGGGTCCCCCATAATCGACCCCGACACAACTAAAAGGCTTCAATTGGGAGACACGAGCGACAGGTAAATTCCCCATGGGAGGCTCCAACGAGAGGGGACGAGTGCGAAAGCAACGATTGCATTTCGACAAATAACTACGAATGACCCTACGAGCAGACAGGATCCAAAAGTTTTGTTGAAGGAGATAATGAGTAGTGTTCACTCCTGGGTGCAAATTACCTCGATGTATCTGATCAATCAAAAGTTCAACCAACCTATGCCTTCCTGGCAACAATGCGGGATATTTAGCGTCGAATGCTAAACCCGAATGCAACAGTCGACCCCCGACTCGCAAAATACCGAAATCATCAATAAAAGGCGACAATGATTGCAAGTACTTGGCACATGGTTTACCAGAGCGAATTTTCTCCAATTCCGAAGAGAAGACCGAAGATTGAACAATTCTAACAATGTGCATGAGAGCAGCATGCAACTCAGAGACACTCAATGCACCAGTGGTCCTATTGACAGCACGACAATTGTTAGTGAAACGAAAACAACGAGCGATAATACCCTGAATTTTCCTCAAAGAAGAAAATCTTTTCAACAAAACATCGACATCCGAAATCTCTATCGTAGCGAACAAAACAATATTCCTTTTCTCCAGTTCAACATCAGAAGTGGGAGCAATAGGAACGAGTGCTGGCCAAGATTCCAGCGGCAATCTGAGGAATTCAGGCCCCGCCCACCATGCGGAAGCCCCGACTAACTCCTCTGGTAACAAGCCCCGAGACGCGACGTCCGAGAGAATGCTACTCTTAGTACAAGGTGAATCTATAGACTTAACCGCGAACGAAAATGAATCAGTAGCCGAGTGCCACTGAAGACCGAGAATTTTCCCGGAAAAGTCCGATTCCGAATCAAAGTTGGATGACTGCTGTTGACGATGTTCAACAGGCAGATCCTGAAGCAATTGTGGATTATTAGCAGACCATTTCCGCAACTCAAATTGTCCCAATTGCAATAGCGAAATGAGCTGATTTCTCAACTCCAAGGTTTCCTCGATTTGATTTGCCCCAATGGCAAGATCATCGACATAAAGCCCGAGACGAATGGCTTTCGAAGTGAGAGGAAACTTCTTTGAATTTTCTTGACCTAGTTGTAACAAGAACCTAACGACACGAATTTTCGACGATACTGGGGCGAGTGAAGACACATCAGAAGACATCGAAACTCCAGGGTCTTTAAAAACGCAATGATGCGGAATGTAATAAGAGTTTGCAGATTCCGACTCCAATGGCACCAACGACATGTGCCCAGCCTCCAAATAATCTTTCATAAACTCTACATACATGTCTCTAATGTGAGGCAACCTCGACAATCGTCTCTCCAAAGCGAGCAAACGACGATCTGCGACATTCAACGAATCATTAAAGATAGGCAACTCTTTGCTATCCTTAAATGGCAACAATACCCCAAAACGACCTGATTCTTCTCGATAATGAGACTCAACGAACAACGACTCAGCCTCTTGTTCCTCATTAGAGCAAACCTCAACTGAAGGCACCTCCTCAACTCTCCAAAATGCCTTAAGAGTCTCTTCAAGGGTCGAATCTACCGACGCAAAACAAGCTTGAACCTCGCCCGCAACCTTCGACGAAATGGTTCCCAAAAGAACCCAACCAAACGTCGTGTTCATTGCGGCTGGACAGTTATCACTGCCCGACAAATAACCACCATGAACAATATTGGGAAAGATGTCAGCTCCTAGCAAAACATCGACAGAACCAGGCGTGTACCAATTAGGATCCGCTAACTTCAAATTATCAAGCGCCTTCGATGGCGAAATGTCAACACTGGGAAGTTTTCCACAAATATTGGGCAAGACCAAAGTACTTACTTTAAAAGTAGGTGATGGTACCCCAACGGGACGAATAATGCAATCAGATGATCCCTGGGCCGATCCCAAGGTCACGTGACCCAAACAAGAAATAGGTGTTGATGATCGATTCAAGTGCAAGCCCAAACGCTTGCGGCACCGATCAGTAATAAAAGACGACTGACTTCCAGAGTCAATTAAAGAACGAACCACTTGATAGTTGCCCCACTTGTCTTGAACTTCAATACATGCGGTTGCTAAAAGAACCGTAGTATTGCTACGAGAACGAGAACGAACATCCTGAAAGGATGGGAGAGAAGACATGGCAACCGTGGATGCGACTGGAGGCGGCTCAACTCGATGAGAAGCTGCTCCATCCGAATTACTAAGTTTAACGAAATGTAATAAAGAGTGGTGCCGACCTGCACACTCCTTACACGAATGAGAAGAGGGGCACTGCTTCACCAAGTGTGAAGGGCCAAAACAATTTAGGCACAAGCGCGCTGCCTTCACAGCCTCAAAACGCTTGCGCGGGTCCAACTTCAAAAAAGAACGACAATTCGAGATCGGGTGTTCTCCATTACAATGGAAGCACGACTGCTTCGATGAAGACGCACTCGACGTTGACAAAAATGCATGTGAATTCCTCGATTCCACTTTTCCACCAGACTTGACGCTACTCCGCTTACCAACGACTGCAGACGGAGATAGGTCATTCCCCAAAGATGATTCTAATGCACGACACTGTGACGACAAAAACTTGTGCAAATCCTGATATGATGGAAACTCTTCAGATGCAAATTGGAGTTCGAAACGCTTTCGAGTAGCGTTATCCAATTTCTGTAGCAACCAGTTGAACAAAGTGAAATCCCAGAGAGAGACGCCTGAGACCTGACCCAAAGCTGTAATATTTTCTGAAAAGGTATTCAACAATTCACGAAGCGATTGTGAGGAATCAGAATCCGTTATTTTGGGAGCATTACAAATCGCCTGCCAATAACACGTCGCAAGTACTCGCTCATTCTGATACCTTTGGACAAGAGTATCGAAAGCTATCACATAATTGTCATCTGTCAGTGGTAAATGTTTGACAAGGGTAAGAGGTTCCTTTGACAAAGTCGAAACTAAATACTGGAACTTCTCAATTGGAGCTAACGAATCATTCGAATGAATCAAAGTCCTAAACAAATCATAATAAACCGACCACATCCTCAACGAACCATCAAAAGTAGGTATACCGATACGAGGCAATTTCACATGTGAACTTGCAGAGGGGGGTAGCGCGGGAGCACCAGACTGTCGACTATTTAACGATTCACTCGAACCATGACGTGATTTCACCACCGTATCCTGAGTCGATTCCAACGACAATTGAACCGCTCTAATCTGAAAATAAACCGAATCAACTTCGATAAGTAGTCCCGAGTATGATTTCCAAATCTCCGATGACACATCTACGACCAAAGCACTCTTATCTGCCGACTCAACCGTAATCAGGATATTTCTATCAACCTCCTGCACCTGATTGTACAAATCTGAAGCGCTGTCGCATGCAGCCAGGACAATAAAACGCGACTTTTCATCAATGGGTGCTGAAACTACTGTCAGAATCGAGTTCAAACGAGTCAAAAACTTCGAAACAGAAGCGTTTGCTCCGACCAAAGTGTTGGACATTTTGCTAAAGAGTATCAACAAAACACTAAAGCAATAAACGAATAAGGGTTATTTTTTACACCTGTAAAAAATACAACGACAACGAAATACGAACAATAACTAAAAATAAGTACCTAACCAAGTGAAGGTTACTTATTTAAAAACGAGTTGAAAATAAATTGACTTTGAAATTCACCAAAAAACAATACTTGAGATACCGAGTGTACCCAGTAGGTATACCGTGAATACAAAAATCAATATTTTCCCTGTAACAACGAAAAAGGGTTATTCGTTAAAAACCTGTAAAAATACAACAACAACGAACGATGAGCAATACCAAAAATAAGTACCTAACCAAGTGAAAGTTACTTATTTAATATCGAGTTGAAAATAAATTATTGAATTCGAATTCACCAAAAACAATACTTAAGATACCGAGTGTACCCAGTATACCGTGAATGCAAAAATCAATATTCTGCCCTGCGAATTCAGAGAGAAAATATTTCAACTATTACAGAGGTTTTTAAAACGAACACCTGCAACGAACGAAGAAGTGGAGTGAGGTGAGAATGGAGTAAAATTAGTGGAATGGGTGAAAATGCCGTCTGGCGTCCTTTGGATCGACTATTTCGAATCCTTTGACCTACAAACAGGCTACCTTAACACAGTGAGTGAGAAACTAATTTCAAACAAATGATGCAACCAATTAATGAACTATATTTCCACGAGCTTTCCTATCCGACTACCAAAAAATGTTAACTCCGCGTCAAAGAGCCTAAAAATATTAACGACGCGATTCGATCCTGAAAGGGGCTAAAATAATGCGGCTCGATGCCGCGATGGTAATGACGAATCGCCACGGTGACAGGATCAAAATTTAGGGAAGGACCAGGCTATAATTGCCAATGATTGACAGGAACACAATTAATTAATAATTATCGAAATTACTGACCTTGTGTCTTGTCCGACTAAAGGGGCACTTGTTTTAATTTGCGAGATGTTGTAACTATTATTATTGTTCACTTTGCTCCACTATACCCACGATTGTTCCACTACTTTATACCGCTTCCTTATTTAATTAAAAGAACTAGGTATCCCGTTCCCGTAACACCAGCATCGACGAGTCTGGTACGAACGGCACTATGTCGGGCTCTTTCCTCTCTCGATGTTAAACCTCGACTCTTCTCTCTATGTGTGGTCCTGTCCGGTCAGGTGTCCTTCTCCTTCGTCCCGATGTGTAAAGGGATAGGAAGGGGTAGGAAACGGTGGTGTCTTAGAGAATACGAATCGATTATTCACCAAGGACGTAACACGGTGAATTTCGTTAGCGTTAGGGAACTGATCCTGCTCGACGCTCGGCTACTGTACTCTGTACTACTCATCATGAACGGTAGGTAGGTACTGGTCCGGGTGAAAATCTTCCTGCAAGCAACGTCGTTGGACCTCCCGCATCGGGTGTAGTAAAACTTGCAGCATCGGTAGGTATTTGAGGGAAATATTCCAGCTCACTTTACTGTATATTATCTACATCCTCCGGGGCGGCGATTGGAATCTCCAAAGGATACAGTAGTTGAATTGGTCGTCTCAAGATCGTTTTATTAGGAATTTGAATTTCGCATGCACGAATTTTACCATCTCTGCCAGGAAATACTCGTGTAATTCGAACCATTTTCCAGGTCAGACGTGAAGCACCCTGATCATGCAGTAGGACGATGTCGTTGACCTTGAACGTTTTTGTTGATGACGACCAGCTGTTTTCATGTGCGTTACGTAGCTGCTGCAAATACTCGTTAGTCCATCTCTTCTTGAATTTTAATAATATTTGCTGTCGTTCTTTCCATTTCATTAAAATTGTGTCTCTCTGCAATTTGAAATCAGGGTTGGGTAAAGTACATTGTCGATTATCGTTTAATAAAAAACTAGATGGTGAGAGAATGACCAAATTATCTTTATCGTTATCAATATAGGTCAGAGGTCGGGCGTTAACAGTGGCCTCTATTTCTGTAAAAACCGTTTGAAGTTCATCAGCAGTGACAGATGCTTTTCCAAGAGCAAATTTTAGGCAATCTTTGACAGTTTTTATCATTCGCTCCCAAAAACCTCCCCACCATGCAGCGCGCTCAACAATGAATTTCCAAGTAATTCGACGATTAACGGTAAAGTCGGTTATTTCTTGGGTCGTTAGTAATTCATAAAGCTTGCTTAGTTCTAACGATGTTCTTTTGAAGGTTTTGGCGTTATCAGAATAGAAGGAACTGGGTACTCCTCTCCTTGCCACGAATCTTCTTAGAGCTCTGACACAGCTTTCTGTCGATAAATCCAGCACCAACTCCAAATGTACGGCACGAGTTGATGCACAGGTTAAAAGCATTAAATAACATTTACGTTTTTCGTTATGTTCGTTAAAGACATATAAGGGTCCGGCAAAATCTACACCAGTATCATTAAAAGGATTGGACATTAGACTTCTAATTTTCGGTAGTGGTGCAAATGATTCTTGACCGGGCTTACATCGCAACTTCTTACAAATGACACATTTGCTTATTAAAGACTTGATTTTCTGTCGTCCACTGATTATCCAAAATCGTTTTCTAATTTCGGAAAGCGTTAAATTCACTCCACTATGGAAGCCACGATTATGAGTTTCCCAAATTAATTTTTCTACAAAAGATGACTTCTTAGGTAGAACGATAGGGTTGACAGTATTGTATGATAATTCGGACTCTTGTAGGCGACTTTTAATCCTCAGAATTTCCGATTCATCCAAAAATGGCGTTAATTTGTAAATTGATGAACCTGTGTCAACTGAGTTAGATTTCTGTAGGTCTTCGATTTCTTCAGAAAATGCAATTTGCTGAGTTATTCTTATCCAGTACGTTTCAGCTTCGCGTAGTTCTTCGGTCGTTAGCGTTATGGAAGAACCTTTATTTTTCTTGAACACTCGTTTCACGTATGCTGTAACTCGCAAGCATTTTTCTAGACGTTCGTAATTTTCAAACGAAAAAATCGGTTCGATGGCGTGATCCGGTTTTGCATGTACGTTAATTGCACAAATCACGGTCTCGTTTAAACATTCGTCGTTATTATCATCCGCGAACCACTCGTTTTCCGATCGCGATAAAAATTCAGGCCCGCACAACCAATGTTCAGCTTTACAAAGTTCAGCAGCACTGACACCTCTCGTTAACAAATCCGCGGGATTCGATTTACCCGGACAGTGTCTCCAAATTGAGTCGTTCGTTAATTTTTGGATTTCACTTACCCGATTATACACGAACGATTTCCATTTCGCGGCATCACCAGTAATCCAATACAAAGTGATTTTTGAGTCAGTCCACAAATTAATGTTCGTAAATTTCAATTTCACATTCTTTAGAATATAGTCTTTTAAGCGAGAAGCACAAAATGCAGCGGTAAGTTCTAATTTCGGTAAGGTAACATCCGTCGGAACTGTCGGTAAATTATTTATGTCGTTAATAGGTTCTTGGTACCACAGAAAACGATGACAGTCTCGATCGCGAACACTCAATTTTATTTGTGAAAATGCCTTCTCGATATCGGCGATTATTCCAATTTTTCCGACGCGAAAGTTCAATAAAATTCTCATTAGATCTTGTACCAAATTTTCACCGGCATGAAGAAGTTCGTTAAGTGACGGTAAATTTGGAGCGTGAGCAGAGGCGTCAAACACTACGCGAATTTTTGACGTCGTCTTGTCTTCGCGATAAACTGGACGATGAGGCATATAGTAGGTCTTCTGCGATGATTTTGAATTTCTAGGAGACTCCACTACTTCGGCGATTTCGTTATTTATGAGTTCACGAACAGCTTCGTCGTATTCGATTAAGCGAGAATTTTTGTGAAGTTTATTCGTTAAATTCTTCATTCTCGATAATGCACCATAATAATTATCATCTAATGTGCACTCGTTTTTCCAAGGCAACGAAACTTCATATCGATCACCTTTAAATAATATTTGTTCATTAATAAATTGTTCCGTAAAATTATTTCGTTTCAAATCGTCGTTAATTCCAATAGTTTCCAAGTCCCAGAATTGCTTAATTTTCAGGTCGTTGTCTTCATCAGAGAATTGAGCATGTAAAGTCGTTACGATAGTCGTGTTTACATTAGTTGAAATGCAGTCAGGGTTCGGCCCTTGTAGAGTCCATCCCAGCTTCGTATTTTGAGCTATCAAATCGTCGGTAATGCGAACAAATTCACCAGTTACGATTCTCCAGTAGCTGTCCGCTCCTATAAGTAAGGAAATACCACCCAGCGTTTGCACCTGGCCCGTTATGGAAATATCAGCCAGATTTAAAGTGTTGAGAAGAGGGTGACTAATATCGGGACTCTGAAATGCATCATAACAAATCTCTGGAACTTCGATCGCAGTTATGAGAACCGATTCGTTATTGTACTGTGACTTCAACTTTAACTCAACCTTGTTGTAATATTTCGGTAACTTTTTCTGTGCACATCCGAATGGCATTACTGCTAGTTTCCGTTTACCCAGAATCTTCAACCCAAGGCTTCGAGACACGTCTTCTTTAATATACGATAATTGTGACCCTCCGTCGATGATCAATCGCACGAAAGCATCCGTTGAATTATTAGACGTTGTGGATATGTAGGCCTTGGCTGTTTGCAAAAACACTTGTTCGATATTCTCCGGGTTCTTAGTAAATAAACTAGTCGTTGTTGCCAAATTTGAATTCACATTATTTGTTCGTTTATAACTTGGATCACACATGGACGTTGAATGACGATAGTTGCAAGTTTCACATTTTATTTGACTTCTGCAATTTTTGGAATTATGGTTTCGTTTAGTACAGCGATAGCAACAATTATTCTTCTTCAATATGTCCTTTTTCTGTTCAAGAGAAATTCCAGAATTGCTACATTTTTGTGACATGTGACTTTGAGACTTGCAAAATATGCATTGATCTATTGTTGTCAAAAGACCAGCAGCGGTAAAAGAGTTATTACGATTACGAGACTTATTTTGTACGTTACGTGAATACCTCTGTGCGTTATGCGAGGTTGTCGGCTTGTCTCGATTATCTCCTTCGTTATCACGTTGAGCACTTTCTAATGAGTCTATCTCTATTTTGATAAACTGCAATAAATTATTGATTGCTATGTCAAGTTCCACATTAGAGTTAGAAATATCGCTACATACAGAAGAACTGCTTGACTTTGTGCTACTAAACAGTTCGTTACGTTTCATTTTATTATATTCCACTCTCATGTTGTACGGTAGTGCTTTAAATATAATTGACTTGACAATAAGACCGTATTGTTCTGTAGAAACACCTAGCGTAGATAGTGATTTCGTTACGGTAGCTGCGGTGTTGTATAATTTACGTAAAGAATATACGTCATATTTAACTGTTGATATTCCTAGTAGTTTTTGAATATAAGAATTGATAATTCGTTCGGTATCTCCATATTCATTTTTCAACATAGTAATGGCATCTTTATAGGAAGCTTGACTGTTCGTTAATCCAGCAATAGTGATAGAAGCTTTATCAAATAATGACTCCAAGTAGGTAAATTTAGCGATATCATCTAATTCGTCATTATCGTGTATTGCTGTCTTAAATTGTTCCCAAAAACATGTCCATTCTTCGATATTGCCGTTAAATTTTATGAGATCAAGTTTAGGTAATCTCACCGTTATATTGCTGCGATGATTATGATAATGAATGTTGCTGTTGTTGGCGTTGATACCTTCGTTTACACTGCGAAGATTCGATTCAGCTCCCTCTGCGTTGATTTGGACGTCGGCGTTGTTTACTTCGTTAATTTGGACGTCGTCGATTACTTCGTTAATTTTCAAATCTCTGAACGTATTTACAGTAACTGTCGACATCTTTCGCAAACGATATTCCATGCGGGATGCTGTTTCAACTGCAACATCTTCGTATTCCATAATTTTCTGACACTCAGCTTCAATTTGATCCGCGGTGAACGTTGGGATCAATTTTTCATTAAGGGCTTTCAAACTTTCATTTAATGATTTAATCCGTGCGATAGTGATGGTTAAATCTTCTTCGTTTAAAGTTGACTCGGGATCGTTAACACTGTTCACTAATTTCGTTAATTGCGTTCGGTAGTTTTTTCTTAACGCGATATTAGCCGTATCCATTTTGCCCGATTTCACTCACGTCACTCGCGCTTCACTCACGTTTACGATATTCACTTCGTTTTGACCGATCTAAAGGTCCCTGGTTTCGGCACCATATAAATAATTGTCGTTAATAAATGTCGTTAGATTTATAACCGTTAATCGTTAGTTTGAATAGTAATTTATTGTAATGATACACGTTAATAATAATAAGAACAGAACATAATTCTTTAGGTATGTTTTGTCCTTCGCTCGTCGATTATCACATTTCACAGTCCCGGTGAATTTCGTTAGCGTTAGGGAACTGATCCTGCTCGACGCTCGGCTACTGTACTACTCATCATGAACGGTAGGTAGGTACTGGTCCGGGTGAAAATCTTCCTGCAAGCAACGTCGTTGGACCTCCCGCATCGGGTGTAGTAAAACTTGCAGCATCGGTAGGTATTTGAGGGAAATATTCCAGCTCACTTTACTGTATATTATCTACAGGGTAAAAGCATAAACGGAGATCCAGCAGATATCTCCTGCGGGGAACTGACCTCGTCACCTGTAGATACAGGGAAAATAAAGTTGGCGTCCGAGGGTTATTACGAGTAATACAACACCCTGTATATCGCTAAATAATACGTCACCGGAATTTGTACCGTGACATTTGGCGCCCGAACAGGTCCCTTATTGTTAGGTTTGTAGGGCCAGTTTTGGGGCGTGACAATGCTACATGAAAAGTAGCGAAACACGTGTAACGTTTCTATCATCGATCAATATACAGTAGAATTTTATAAAACATTAGTGTTTTATTCATAATCAATAAATTATTAATTTTAATTTTAAGTTGAAATTATTATTGTCGAGCTCTATATTTTATTATTATTATTAAATTTTAGGGAAAAAACATTGTCATTGCTACACGCTACAGCCTGTATTTATAAAAAAAATAGGTCCCTATACAAAAGCACTAATACACTAACATTCTGGATGAGACAATTTTCTGTCTTTCGAAAACAAATTAGTCCAAATCGGACAAGTAGTTTTTACAAAACTTAAAAATAAAACTATTGATGATTCCTTGGCTGTGTGTTCATTTCTTGGGGAGCTGTAGACGATAATTATAAGTTCCAGTGAGATCTGATGAGACTCCCGGGGGCCAGTCTCACGAGTAATATTGATCAAGAGAAAGCCACTGATGACTTATTTACAAATTTCATATTTTTGTTGTGGTTAAAAGTAGCTAAAAATACAACTTTTTTGTTTCCTGATATTTTTTTGTATTTTACTTCGTTTTCGAGACAAAAAATTAGAGCTTCCTCAATGCATGCCGAAAAATTGATAAGATAAAATCATTCAAATTAAAATCAATTTTCGACAGGCATTAAAGCGGCTTAATTTTTTTTTCTCGAAAACCAAGTAAGATACAAAAAAATATCAATAAACAAAAAAGTTGTATTTTTAGCTGTTTACCCCAATAAAAATAAAAAATTTGTAAACAAGTCAGTGGCGTACAGTTTTTTTCAATATTATTCTTGACCCTGTCCATCGGGACGCCACTGGAACTCATCATTATCATCTAGTTAGTGCTAACTCACCGGCTTATCACAACGAAAAACACTGCCAAATTTCACCAAAATGTTTTTGCGAAACCATTGCATATTCTCTGTAACCTGATTTTAAGAACATCAACTTTTCCCAGCATGTGGAAGCAGGCTCGCATTACACCCGTATTAAAAAAGGGTGACCCCTGTGACGTTCGAAATTACAGACCCATCTCAATTTTGTGCAATTTCGCAAAAGTTTTTGAATCCTGCGTCTTTGAACGTATATTCTCTGTCGTGAAGCATCATCTGTCTCCGAATCAGCATGGTTTTGTTCCCCATCGATCAACAGTCACTAACCTGGCCTGTTTTTCGCAGTTTGTATCTGAGGTGATTGATGATGGAGGTCAGGTCGATGTGATATATACTGACTTCCAGAAGGCTTTTGATCAAATGGATCACTTCGTTCTCTTGAAAAAGCTTTATTTGTTTGGTTTTACCCAGCCCATGATAGACTTGCTTAAATCTTACCTCTTTGACAGAAAGCAATACGTCACCTACAATAACTTCATTTCAGAATCTTTTACACCCACCTCAGGAGTGCCACAGGGCTCTAACTTGGGCCCGCTATTATTCTTACTTTTCATCAATGACATCACCAACGTCATATCATGTAATAACTTGCTTTACGCTGATGACTTGAAACTATTCGTAAATGTTAGGTCCATCTCTGACTGTTCTCTTTTGCAGAATAATGTTGACCGTGTAATGGAGTGGTGTGAACTGAACAGGCTCTCCCTGAATACCTCCAAGTGCAGTGTTATTACCTACTCTCGTAGAAGATCTACCGAGTATTTTGGTTACACCATCGGTGATATACAGCTGGCGAGAGTGGATTCTATCAGGGACCTGGGTGTTCTTTTCGATTGCAGCTTTAACTTTGCCACTCACATCTCTGATATTGTTAGCCGCGCCCTTAAAACATTCGGCTTCATTTATAGGAACTGTAAAGAGTTCACAAATGTTGGTGCATTGTTAACGCTCTTTTACACTCTGGTTAGATCTAGACTTGAGTATGCGTGTCTTATCTGGTTTCCTGTTCCCCAAGCCCATATTCATGCCCTGGAAAATGTTCAGCGAAAATTTCTGAAGTTCTTATTCTTCCGAGTTGAAGGTGTCTATCCCCAACGAGGATTTGAACACACTCTCCTTCTCAATAGGTTTGGAGTTTTATCGCTGGAAATGAGGCGTATAATTGTTGTAACTCGTTTCCTTTTTAAACTGATAAATGGTGGAATAGACTGCGTGTTTTTGCTTGGTAAATTGCCGTTCTTGGTTCCCCGTTTAAATTCACGTTACTCAATAACTTTTTACACTCCCTCTGGAAAAAGTGGTGCTCTGACTAGGTCGCCACTCTACCTGATGTGTGCTTATTTTAATAGTATTAGTGATTGTTGCGACTTGAACCATGACAGTTTCAGCATTATGCGTCGCCTTGTTATTGAGAGATGGTCTGGTAGTTGTCGGTATTAGCGACTTTCTATCTGTAAATTAATTGGTAGCATAATACTATTCTTGATTGTTAATATAATTATTTACTTAGTTATTAGTTGATTATTATTGATTATTAGATTATCTTGTTATTAATTTATGGTATTAATTTTGCTATGTTTTTTATTTCATAGCTTTTCATAGTTTTTAGTTATAATCTGTTGTTAATTTTGTAATTCTGTATGAAGAATGGGTTTGTTTTCTTCTTTTTTCTTTTTGTCAAATGTATTTTATATTTTGTTTCCTGTAATTGGGCTCTTTGTCTGTTGGAAACAATAAATTATTATTATTATTATTATTATTATTATTATTATTATTATTATTATTATTATTAAAGTCAGCGACGTATATTTGAGATATTAACAAAAAAAAACCGATTTTTTTATCACATCTTTAAGTGTACCTACCTATCTCAAAAACTAAGTTTTTCCGAAATTTATAGAATTTTTTTTTGATTTGATGTCCCCATCATTCCTGATAATTATGAATATATGTAGTTATATTCTGGAACAGCGTGAATAAGTAATTAATGTCGTCCTTACTGTTTTTGTATACTGTTGTATAATGTTATTCTTACTGTTGATTCTTTTAACATAAAACTTTAACTTTACAATTTTGTAATTGTGAAAATAAACTTGTCCTTGTCTTCCATTTTACATAAAATTAGTCCAGGTAAAAGCAGTTCGGATTATGAATTATTATGAAATAAAATTTTGGTTTTATTGTGTTAATTTTTTTAGATTACGATGAAGATGGTGCTCTGAGTGAAACTGATATGATGACTGTCATAGATAAACTCACTAAAAGCAACAGAATTCAGGATGAAGACAAAAAGTTAATCATCAAAACTGTAAGTAAAATGTCTAATGGTAGTTTTCACAAAAATTTTCGATACCAATTAAAATTATTGTCATGAGCGCTTCAATTGACATTTTTTCATTTTTGATCGCTTATATCCCCAGAACGCAGAATCGCACGAAGAAACAGCTTTCCATTTCAGAATCGTCATTACACGTCTTCGAGAAAATTCTCAAAGAATAGGTACCTAAATTTTTCGTGAAGATTCAATTTTTTCTACTGATTGGTCCATCATCTTTAACATAAACAAATCTCGTGCCCGGGAAATCGTCTGTTTATAGCATTCAACTTCATAAGACATGGAAAAATAGTTATCAAAAAGAGGCAGCAATAAGTTGACGAGTGAATCAAAAAACCATTATAAAAAAACAGGCACTAAAACGTTCGCACGAAAAATGTTTTGTTTTCCTGTAACTCGAAAACAGGGTTCGCTACAGGAGAACGGATTGCAATTCTTAACCTCTCACAATTTTTATCGTCTGACTATAAATTTTTATTAGTAAAGCCCTTTTTTTGAGAATAATTTTCAAAAGTCAAGAAATCGCAATTTTTTCCACCTTAAACGGTTATATCTCGAGGACGCAGAGTCTCAGAAAAAAGTCTTTTATAGTTTCAGAATCGTCATTGTCCATCGAGAAAATTCTCAAAGCCTCCCCTAAGAATGATTTTTTCGTCTAGATGCAATTTTTTCATCCTTTGGTCCATCCTTTGCCATAAAAATAATCTCGTGCCCAGAAAATCGTCTGTTATTAGCATTCCCAGTTGACGAGCGTATCAAAGAACCATTACGAAAAATCGACACTATATCTCTCGAAAAATGACTTTTCTCCTGTACCTCGAAAACGGAGCCAGCTGCAGGAAAACCTATCGCAGTCCTGATCTTCAAATAATATTTGTCGCCTGACAAGAGATTTTAATTAAATCTTACTGAAACGCGAATCAGAAAAACAAAGAGTTTGCTTTCAAAAAGCCAGAACAATGGCTTTCAGTGTCGGAACGGTCATTGTCCAAAACATTCTCGAGAAAATTCACAATTTCAAAAGCTAAGAGAAAAAAAATGTTTTTTTTTGCTACCCATTTGGTGGATATGTGCGTGTCAAAAAATCATTTTGAAAAAATTGACACTGAAAACCACTTAGTTTCTAAGAATATTCGACGTTTCTAAAAAACTCTCCTAACCTGGGAGGGCCGCGGAACTTGGCACGGGATCTCCAGACACATATCTCTGTTGAATACAGCATGAGCTTATTATTTGTGACAAAATCGACCAATCGGGAGAAAAAAAAACCGATCAAAAAGTATAATCAAAAGTTTTTTACAGTTGTTTGAAGATATGGATCTGGAACATAACGGCAATATCGGACAATTAGAATTTCAGCACGCAATTGGGAAAATGTCGGAATTTCCAACGTCGTTTTGTTTCAGGTTTTAACAAAAAAAAAATCACAACCATCCATTCTATCTAAGCCATCTACGTAAGATTTACGTAGTTAATTATTGCAGGTACTTACCTTATAAATGATTACATTTAAATAATTCATGTTAATGTATAATATCTTCTTAATGTTATTTATTTAATTAGGTAGATTTGTTATAAAAACTTATGTATAGTATATTCTGGATTATTGAGGAAGATATTGTGTAAGATATAATCAAAAGAGGGCTGCTAATAACACTTTCCTCTAGTTTTACATAAGTACCTACACAATAGAATATGATGTACCTATTTACATATTAATAATAATAATAAGTTATTGTAATTCTTAAGAAATAAATTCTTATACCTAATCATATTATTATTATCATTTTTTCCTTTACAGCCTACGATTTTAAGTTTTTCACTCATACTCACTGTTTGGAGGATGTCTTGTTAGGCAGAGACTTTTGATCACTCAACCGGTGGTGAAAAAATAATTGCTTCTTATACAGGGTGTCTGGAAATTATGCGTAAAAAATTAAGAGGGTGATTCTACTTGATGAAATATTGCCAAAAGTATCTATAATTTTTTTTTCGAAAACTCACAAATAAGAAAGTTATGAGCCTTCAAAGTTGATTTTTTTAAATCAATATTTTTTTATAACTTTTTTTTCTAGTGTAGGTAGGTACGGATTTTCTTAAAATTTGACACACTTGCCACTGATGTTGCTTTACATCCTTGGTCCAAATTAGACTTGAATCCCTCGAAATCGAAAGGCCTTAACTGCCCTTGACCGTCAAAAAAGGCCTATAACTTTTTCGTAATATTTTTTTCTGAGTTTTGAAGACGCACAATTGAAGAACATGAAGAAATCTTCGGAAAAGGTCCTCTTTGTCTATCACGATAAAATGACCTGTTTCCGAGTAAAACTGTTTTAAAAATTTGCTTGCACTAAAATTGATCACCATAAATTATGATCATTTTGCAACAATACCAAAGCGTGCTTTGGAAACAGCTGCAGGGTTGCCTAGTTATGTACAAAACAGAGACATTCGTATATAAATAGACTTGGAAATGATAAAATTTTAAATTTTTTTAATCATTTTTTTTTTAATAAAATAATAAAATAATTTTAATTAAAAAAAATGCTGTCAAAATGAAATCCAAAGCAAACGCCTTGTTTCCTAGGCAACCCTGCAGCTGTTTCCAAAGCATGCTTTGGTATTGTTACAAAATGATCATAAATTATGGTGATCAATTTTAGTGCAAGCAAATTTTTAAAACACTTTAATGGGAAACAGGTCATTTTATCGTGATAGACAAAGAAAATCTTTTCCGAAGATTTCTTCGTGTTCTTCAATTGTGCGTCTTCAAAACTCAGAAAAAAATATTACGAAAACAGTTATAGGCCTTTTTTGAAGGTCAAGGTCAGTAAAGGACTCTTGATATTGAGGGATTCAAGCCTAATTTGGACCAAGGATGTAAAGCAACATCAGTGGCAAGTGTGTCAAATTTTAAGAAAATCCGTATACTAGAAAAAAAGTTATGAAAAAATATTGATTTAAAAAAATCAATTTTGAAGGCTTATAAATTTCTTATTTGTGAGTTTTCGAAAAAAAAATTATAGATACTTTTGGGAATATTTCATCAAGTAGAATCACCCCCTTAATTTTTTGCGCATAATTTCCGGACATTCCTGTATATGATGTAGTTTATAGCTGTCTTTTTAGGGGCCTTAGAAAAATATCTCCCTTAGAAGATTTCGTTTATCTGAATCTCCCATGGTACCTATACGCTTTATGACTGTCACATGGATAAAGGTATGGAGGGACCAAGCCTACAAAAACAAGCGATATCATCTAAAAAAAACCTTCTTGCGCATCAATCGCAGAAATAGTGAGTAGATAGGGCGACACTTGGGTCCGTCGGATTTCCCTAGATCTAGGGAAAAATGGCAGTCTAGGGAAATTTTACCTGAACTGACCTGGCCTCATGCAGAGCCGACGGGACCTGACCGGACCACATGCAGAGCCGGCGGGGTCTGACCCGGCCTCACGATAGCAATAAATCTGTCAATTTAATAGCTTATTTATGTAAATTAGGGTCATTAATCATATACGTAAAGCAATACTAATGAGTTCTTTTGTTATCGGGGGTCATTAATCACGCCCACCTGTCACTCCTTTGTTCGGCGGCCCTTTGTCGGTGTTCCTTTGTGTGAAATACAATAGAATTAATTATGTTGTTATTTATAACCCTCACGTGTCACTGAATATAAATTGTATAATTAAAAAAACCTAATCCCTTAATGTCATCTTAATTGTTATTTATTATACCTATTATGACCCCACGGAGATAGCGGCGGTACCTATGAGGTGCACACGTGCACCATTAATCATATCCGGAATGCAATAAACCTATCAAGTTAATTGTTATTTATGTACATACCTGCATCAGAAACAGATAAGATCTCAGAGTGTTCAACGGAAACCAAGCTTCGACACGTCAGAAAACAGCGCACCTGCACCCTGTCCTTTGTTCGGAAACACAATAGACTAATGAGTTCTTAAAAATCGGGGGTCATTAATCACGCCCACCTGTCACTCCTTTGTTCGGAGGCCCTTTGTCGGCGGTCCTATGTCTGGAACACAATAAAGCTGCCGGTCATTGCTATGGGAACACAAAAGAGGAGTCAAGTTAATACATCCAATTCTACAAGCTTCGACACGTCTGAAAGGGACCACCAACATTGAAAACCGTTATTATGTTAATACATAGGTCCGTCGCACCCACCAGCATCGAAAACCGGTATTCACTACGAAGACCTACCTGCATACCTACCCACACACCTAGCCAACTACTACCTGCACCGAAAACCGGTATTATATGACTCACCACGGAGACAACAAGCTTCGACACGTCTGAAATTGAATTATATGAAGAGTTGGGGCATAGGTCCACTACTTGATGGACCAATCAGAATAAAGATAATCGAGGGGTGGGGGTAGAATATCGGGTGTATGATGTAGGGGAGGGGGTAACTACACTACTTGATGGACCAATCAGAATAAAGATAATCGAGGGGTGGGGGTAGAATATCAGGTGTATGATGTAGGGGAGGGGGTAACTACTGAATATAAGTACCCAGATATGCAGCGTTACTACCATATAGTCTTCTGATTGAGTGCGCGAAGATACTTCTCAAGAGGTTGAAATTTGTGAAAAAATGGCTTTCTCTATTGTCGACGAATACACCAAGACAAACCAACGATACAAGTTGAAACAGCACATAGTTGAGATTATACTGAACCCTCTGAAACGAGAGGTAGTCAATCCAGAGAAATGGCTCCAAGACGGGCTTCGGGATGTGTTCAATTATATTGTGGAAAATGTGAACCCCGAGGACAAAGTAGGAATGACGTTCACAGCCAATGAGTTTAACGGGGATTTCCACATACCGTTCAAACAAGTGGTGAATTTACGGTTCGAGGAGCTATGGAAGAGGCTCCACATAATATACCAGAGTAATAAGGCAGGGGTAGAGGGTGATACCTTCAAAATTATAACAACCAGTTTCACCCCGTATAAGGGTTCAGGGCGAAACACACAGGTTTCGTTGACATTTGCCGAGGATTGTGCCAGGAGAAAGGGGATAGTTACCATCAATAATAAGGATAATTTGTGCTTGGTGCGTGCACTGGTGGTCGCTATGGCATACCTCCAAAACGTACCATATTTGAACCAGGTGAGGCGAAATATAGGAAAGAGACAGGACGAGGAAGTACAGAAATTAATACAAGCGTCGGGGATTAACGTACCACAGGAAGGAGCGGGGTTTGAAGAACTGCAGTTATTTCAACGATATCTGAAGGAATACAAGATTGTCGTGTATTCTTACGGAACAAAAGGAAGAGATGTGTTATTCGAAGGACCTGACAACCCACTCAGAATCAATCTTATTCATCATAACAACCACTATAATGTTATAACAAGTCTGACTTCCGCGTTCTGTTGTGGTTATTATTGTCAAGACTGCAATGCTCCTTATGACCACAAGGAAAAACATAGATGCAGAGCTCAATGCCCCTGCTGTACTCGCCAGCCCCCGTGCCCAAAGATAGGTAATGAGATAAGCTGTGAACACTGTAGTCGGCGATTCAGAGGGCAACAATGCTACGATAGTCACAAAGTATCTGGAAAGAACGGTAAATCACTATGCGACAACGTAAAAAGATGTGAAGAATGCCTAAAATCGATCAAAGCAGGGCGCCAACATTATTGTGGGGAGTTTTTCTGTAAAGTTTGTAAAAAACACGTGCCCTCGACCCTCGAACCATCTGTGCTACATACAAAAAGACACAGGGAAGCCCAAGCTTGATGATACGTTATTCGTATTCTATGATCTGGAAACCAGACAAGATCAAGTCAACGCCCGAGGAGAGAACGTTCATATTCCCGTGCTATGTGTCTTCCAGCAGCGATGCAGCGAATGTTTTAGCTCCTACGGAGATAACGAGTGCGGGAAATGCGGTATTCGGCAACATATTATGCAAGGCGAGAATGCTGTTGAGCTATTTTTCAACTACCTATGGAGTCTGAAAATTTTTAAAAGTATTGTTGTTGTGGCTCACAATGGAGGCTCGTTCGATCATCAGTTTATATTTAGACACGTGCTGGAGAAAACAGATCTGAAGCCTGAAATAATTAAACGTGGAAGCAAATTACTTATGCTGACGGCAGGGAAGCTCAAATTTATCGATTCGATCAATTATTTCCCTATGAAACTATCAGCCCTACCGAAGGCATTTGATTTGAAAGAGTTGAAGAAAGGTTACTTCCCGCACCTGTTCAATACCAAGGCTAACGAAGACTACGCCGGTGCAATACCCGACGCCAGATATTACTCTCCAGACACCATGAAGCCGGCCGATCGCAGCGAGTTCATGGAGTGGTACGAACAGCAGAAAGGTAAATACTTCGACATGTCACGGGAAATAGTTAACTATTGCGTGTCGGATGTCGATATTCTCACGAATGCATGCCTCAAGTTCCACAAGATGATGATGGAGCAGGGAAACGTCTCGCCATTCACCGAGGCAATTACTATACCAGGAGCCTGCAACAAACTATTCAGACGTGGTTTTCTGAAACCGAACACAATCGGCGTTTTACCTAAGAACGGGTTCAGGAATGCAGACACACAATCCAAGATCGCTCTACAGTGGTTAATTTACGAAGAGGAGCAGAGGGGCCTTGTAATACAACACGCCGGACGCCAGAGAGAGGTCAATATATGCGGTGTAAAAGTGGATGGCTTTTGTGATGGGCAGGTGTTTGAATTTCACGGCTGCTATTTCCATGGCTGCCTCACGTGCTACCCTGTTAATCGAGAGAAACCTAGTCACGAAGACCCCACCGATACTATGGAAGCAAGATATGAAAGGACAACGAAAAAGACAGAGAGACTAAGACAGAAAGGGATAGAAGTTGTGGAGATGTGGGAGCACGAGTTCAGGCAGTTGTTGGACAACGATAAAAATCTCAAAGACAGGTTGGATAATCATCCTATGCTTAGGAGTCTGCCACTGAACCCTCGTGACGCATTCTACGGTGGAAGGACTGGTTGCACCAAGAGTCACTATTGTGTTAAGGAGGGGGAGAAGATCAAATACGTCGACGTGTGCTCCCTTTATCCGTGGGTGTGCAAGTACGGCAAGTTCCCTGTGGGACACCCAAAAGTTCTCATAGGTGAGGAGCCCAAGGAGGGACTTATTAAATGCAAGATACTGCCGCCTACAGACCTCTATCATCCCGTTCTTCCGATGAAGGCAAACGACAAGTTAATGTTCGCTCTCTGCCATACATGCACAATGGAACTCAATCAGAGCGACTGCAACCATACAGACGATGAAAGAGCATTGACAGGTACGTGGGTCATAGATGAAGTCCGGAAGGCCGTGGAGTGTGGCTACAAGGTGCTTGAAGTGTATGAGGGATGGGAGTATGACACCACACAGTATGATGGGAATTCAGGAGGCTTGTTTACTGAGTTTATGGACAAATTCATCAGAATAAAGCAACAGGCCTCCGGTTGGCCTGCGGAGTGCATCACCGAAGAGCAGAAAAACGCATACATAGCGGACTTCATGAAGAGTGAAGGTATTCAGATGGAGCAGGGGGAAATTGTAAAGAACGCAGGACTCAGATCGCTGGCTAAATTAATCCTCAACAGCTTCTGGGGAAAACTAGGACAGCGCGAAAATCAACCTAGATGTGTGATCGTACGTCAACCTCAGGAGCTGTATGATTTGGTCAGTAATCCAGCTATAGATGTCACCCATATGTCAATTATTAACGAGACAGTGCTTCTGGTTAGCTACACCCTTAAAGACGAAGCGGCAGATATAATTCCAAGCGTTAATGTGGCGATTGCGGCATATGTGACAGCTCAGGCTCGACTCAAGTTGTACTCGTATCTGGAGAGGCTCGGCGAGAGAGTACTATATTACGACACAGGTAATTATCGATTTTTTTTTTCAATTCCCCGCTGTGTTCTCTAATATGATATATAAATTTAGCATTTGAGTTTAATAGGATATTTCAGAACATGTTTCTTCTTTTTTGTTTCAGACTCCGTTATTTATGTCTCCAGAACAGGTGAATGGGATGTACCTACGGGGTCGTCGCTGGGTGAAATGACAGACGAACTGGAAGAATATGGCCAGGGGGGATATATAGAAGAATTTACCTCTGCTGGCCCAAAGAATTACAGTTTTAGAGTTGTCTGTCCTACCACAGGGTTTCGAAAAGAAATATGCAAGGTTAAGGGTTTTAACCTCAATTACCGCACTTCACAGCTAATCAACCCCCACAGCATGAAGAAAATGGTATGTGGCCCCAGCGAGCCGATCCTGATCGAAAACGATCAGATACGGAGAACAAATACCCATGAAATAGTAACTAAGAATGAAAAGAAACTTTATAGACACTGCTTGGAGAAGCGAAAATTTACTGCTGACCATGACTCAACGCCGTATGGTTATAAAAAACCTCGAAATTAATAATTTTTTTTGTATCCAGCCCCATATCCATACGACCATAATAAATGCAATGAGATTTATTTTGAGACAATTTGTAAAATATTAATGTACATATTACATAATTAGGACAGTTAAGTACTTGTATTATAAAGATAATGAATGGTTGTTTAATATTAATGTAAAATATTCATATTTTAAATGTATGTATTTCTTTTGTTATAATTCTTACGCTTCTACTACTCTGAAAATAAATTTTTTAAACGATTTTTATTTTTTTTTATATCAAGAAAAATTGCGTGTAGGTCTATAAATACTCAGTAAGATGTTACCATGGAAACATATGAAATGGCAAGTCCATTTTTCAAATCCAAAATCCAAACAAAATTTCAATAAAAAAATTAATAAAAACAAACACTATCGTAATATGTAGTTATATGAAATCATGGGTTTTACCAATGTAGTCAAGTATTAAGACCTGACCAGTTACAGCAAAGCGATAACTGGAACTAACTAGACCACTGAAGGAAGACTAAAAAAGAGAAAAGAAAAGGGGTACATAAGAACAAATTGTTCATTTGAGGTGAATTAAATGGTTATGAATTAAAAATACCTAATTATTATTACAAAAACCAAATAATTCAATTAATTCGTTTATTTACAATTCAATTATGCAATCATTAATTTTTTCAAATATTTTTTTCAGCAATGTTATTTTTTTAATTATTGTTAGTTAATTTTTTTCATAAATATTTTGATTTGAAAAAATTAATGATTGCATAATTGAATTGTAAATAAACGAATTAATTGAATTATTTGGTTTTTGTAATAATAATTAGGTATTTTTAATTCATAACCATTTAATTCACCTCAAATGAACAATTTGTTCTTATGTACCCCTTTTCTTTTCTCTTTTTTAGTCTTCCTTCAGTGGTCTAGTTAGTTCCAGTTATCGCTTTGCTGTAACTGGTCAGGTCTTAATACTTGACTACATTGGTAAAACCCATGATTTCATATAACTACATATTACGATAGTGTTTGTTTTTATTAATTTTTTTATTGAAATTTTGTTTGGATTTTGGATTTGAAAAATGGACTTGCCATTTCATATGTTTCCATGGTAACATCTTACTGAGTATTTATAGACCTACACGCAATTTTTCTTGATATAAAAAAAAATAAAAATCGTTTAAAAAATTTATTTTCAGAGTAGTAGAAGCGTAAGAATTATAACAAAAGAAATACATACATTTAAAATATGAATATTTTACATTAATATTAAACAACCATTCATTATCTTTATAATACAAGTACTTAACTGTCCTAATTATGTAATATGTACATTAATATTTTACAAATTGTCTTAAAATAAATCTCATTGCATTTATTATGGTCGTATGGATATGGGGCTGGATACAAAAAAAATTATTAATTTCGAGGTTTTTTATAACCATACGGCGTTGAGTCATGGTCAGCAGTAAATTTTCGCTTCTCCAAGCAGTGTCTATAAAGTTTCTTTTCATTCTTAGTTACTATTTCATGGGTATTTGTTCTCCGTATCTGATCGTTTTCGATCAGGATCGGCTCGCTGGGGCCACATACCATTTTCTTCATGCTGTGGGGGTTGATTAGCTGTGAAGTGCGGTAATTGAGGTTAAAACCCTTAACCTTGCATATTTCTTTTCGAAACCCTGTGGTAGGACAGACAACTCTAAAACTGTAATTCTTTGGGCCAGCAGAGGTAAATTCTTCTATATATCCCCCCTGGCCATATTCTTCCAGTTCGTCTGTCATTTCACCCAGCGACGACCCCGTAGGTACATCCCATTCACCTGTTCTGGAGACATAAATAACGGAGTCTGAAACAAAAAAGAAGAAACATGTTCTGAAATATCCTATTAAACTCAAATGCTAAATTTATATATCATATTAGAGAACACAGCGGGGAATTGAAAAAAAAAATCGATAATTACCTGTGTCGTAATATAGTACTCTCTCGCCGAGCCTCTCCAGATACGAGTACAACTTGAGTCGAGCCTGAGCTGTCACATATGCCGCAATCGCCACATTAACGCTTGGAATTATATCTGCCGCTTCGTCTTTAAGGGTGTAGCTAACCAGAAGCACTGTCTCGTTAATAATTGACATATGGGTGACATCTATAGCTGGATTACTGACCAAATCATACAGCTCCTGAGGTTGACGTACGATCACACATCTAGGTTGATTTTCGCGCTGTCCTAGTTTTCCCCAGAAGCTGTTGAGGATTAATTTAGCCAGCGATCTGAGTCCTGCGTTCTTTACAATTTCCCCCTGCTCCATCTGAATACCTTCACTCTTCATGAAGTCCGCTATGTATGCGTTTTTCTGCTCTTCGGTGATGCACTCCGCAGGCCAACCGGAGGCCTGTTGCTTTATTCTGATGAATTTGTCCATAAACTCAGTAAACAAGCCTCCTGAATTCCCATCATACTGTGTGGTGTCATACTCCCATCCCTCATACACTTCAAGCACCTTGTAGCCACACTCCACGGCCTTCCGGACTTCATCTATGACCCACGTACCTGTCAATGCTCTTTCATCGTCTGTATGGTTGCAGTCGCTCTGATTGAGCTCCATTGTGCATGTATGGCAGAGAGCGAACATTAACTTGTCGTTTGCCTTCATCGGAAGAACGGGATGATAGAGGTCTGTAGGCGGCAGTATCTTGCATTTAATAAGTCCCTCCTTGGGCTCCTCACCTATGAGAACTTTTGGGTGTCCCACAGGGAACTTGCCGTACTTGCACACCCACGGATAAAGGGAGCACACGTCGACGTATTTGATCTTCTCCCCCTCCTTAACACAATAGTGACTCTTGGTGCAACCAGTCCTTCCACCGTAGAATGCGTCACGAGGGTTCAGTGGCAGACTCCTAAGCATAGGATGATTATCCAACCTGTCTTTGAGATTTTTATCGTTGTCCAACAACTGCCTGAACTCGTGCTCCCACATCTCCACAACTTCTATCCCTTTCTGTCTTAGTCTCTCTGTCTTTTTCGTTGTCCTTTCATATCTTGCTTCCATAGTATCGGTGGGGTCTTCGTGACTAGGTTTCTCTCGATTAACAGGGTAGCACGTGAGGCAGCCATGGAAATAGCAGCCGTGAAATTCAAACACCTGCCCATCACAAAAGCCATCCACTTTTACACCGCATATATTGACCTCTCTCTGGCGTCCGGCGTGTTGTATTACAAGGCCCCTCTGCTCCTCTTCGTAAATTAACCACTGTAGAGCGATCTTGGATTGTGTGTCTGCATTCCTGAACCCGTTCTTAGGTAAAACGCCGATTGTGTTCGGTTTCAGAAAACCACGTCTGAATAGTTTGTTGCAGGCTCCTGGTATAGTAATTGCCTCGGTGAATGGCGAGACGTTTCCCTGCTCCATCATCATCTTGTGGAACTTGAGGCATGCATTCGTGAGAATATCGACATCCGACACGCAATAGTTAACTATTTCCCGTGACATGTCGAAGTATTTACCTTTCTGCTGTTCGTACCACTCCATGAACTCGCTGCGATCGGCCGGCTTCATGGTGTCTGGAGAGTAATATCTGGCGTCGGGTATTGCACCGGCGTAGTCTTCGTTAGCCTTGGTATTGAACAGGTGCGGGAAGTAACCTTTCTTCAACTCTTTCAAATCAAATGCCTTCGGTAGGGCTGATAGTTTCATAGGGAAATAATTGATCGAATCGATAAATTTGAGCTTCCCTGCCGTCAGCATAAGTAATTTGCTTCCACGTTTAATTATTTCAGGCTTCAGATCTGTTTTCTCCAGCACGTGTCTAAATATAAACTGATGATCGAACGAGCCTCCATTGTGAGCCACAACAACAATACTTTTAAAAATTTTCAGACTCCATAGGTAGTTGAAAAATAGCTCAACAGCATTCTCGCCTTGCATAATATGTTGCCGAATACCGCATTTCCCGCACTCGTTATCTCCGTAGGAGCTAAAACATTCGCTGCATCGCTGCTGGAAGACACATAGCACGGGAATATGAACGTTCTCTCCTCGGGCGTTGACTTGATCTTGTCTGGTTTCCAGATCATAGAATACGAATAACGTATCATCAAGCTTGGGCTTCCCTGTGTCTTTTTGTATGTAGCACAGATGGTTCGAGGGCACGTGTTTTTTACAAACTTTACAGAAAAACTCCCCACAATAATGTTGGCGCCCTGCTTTGATCGATTTTAGGCATTCTTCACATCTTTTTACGTTGTCGCATAGTGATTTACCGTTCTTTCCAGATACTTTGTGACTATCGTAGCATTGTTGCCCTCTGAATCGCCGACTACAGTGTTCACAGCTTATCTCATTACCTATCTTTGGGCACGGGGGCTGGCGAGTACAGCAGGGGCATTGAGCTCTGCATCTATGTTTTTCCTTGTGGTCATAAGGAGCATTGCAGTCTTGACAATAATAACCACAACAGAACGCGGAAGTCAGACTTGTTATAACGTTATAGTGGTTGTTATGATGGATAAGATTGATTCTGAGTGGGTTGTCAGGTCCTTCGAATAACACATCTCTTCCTTTTGTTCCGTAAGAATACACGACAATCTTGTATTCCTTCAGATATCGTTGAAATAACTGCAGTTCTTCAAACCCCGCTCCTTCCTGTGGTACGTTAATCCCCGACGCTTGTATTAATTTCTGTACTTCCTCGTCCTGTCTCTTTCCTATATTTCGCCTCACCTGGTTCAAATATGGTACGTTTTGGAGGTATGCCATAGCGACCACCAGTGCACGCACCAAGCACAAATTATCCTTATTATTGATGGTAACTATCCCCTTTCTCCTGGCACAATCCTCGGCAAATGTCAACGAAACCTGTGTGTTTCGCCCTGAACCCTTATACGGGGTGAAACTGGTTGTTATAATTTTGAAGGTATCACCCTCTACCCCTGCCTTATTACTCTGGTATATTATGTGGAGCCTCTTCCATAGCTCCTCGAACCGTAAATTCACCACTTGTTTGAACGGTATGTGGAAATCCCCGTTAAACTCATTGGCTGTGAACGTCATTCCTACTTTGTCCTCGGGGTTCACATTTTCCACAATATAATTGAACACATCCCGAAGCCCGTCTTGGAGCCATTTCTCTGGATTGACTACCTCTCGTTTCAGAGGGTTCAGTATAATCTCAACTATGTGCTGTTTCAACTTGTATCGTTGGTTTGTCTTGGTGTATTCGTCGACAATAGAGAAAGCCATCTTTTCACAAATTTCAACCTCTTGAGAAGTATCTTCGCGCACTCAATCAGAAGACTATATGGTAGTAACGCTGCATATCTGGGTACTTATATTCAGTAGTTACCCCCTCCCCTACATCATACACCTGATATTCTACCCCCACCCCTCGATTATCTTTATTCTGATTGGTCCATCAAGTAGTGTAGTTACCCCCTCCCCTACATCATACACCCGATATTCTACCCCCACCCCTCGATTATCTTTATTCTGATTGGTCCATCAAGTAGTGGACCTATGCCCCAACTCTTCATATAATTCAATTTCAGACGTGTCGAAGCTTGTTGTCTCCGTGGTGAGTCATATAATACCGGTTTTCGGTGCAGGTAGTAGTTGGCTAGGTGTGTGGGTAGGTATGCAGGTAGGTCTTCGTAGTGAATACCGGTTTTCGATGCTGGTGGGTGCGACGGACCTATGTATTAACATAATAACGGTTTTCAATGTTGGTGGTCCCTTTCAGACGTGTCGAAGCTTGTAGAATTGGATGTATTAACTTGACTCCTCTTTTGTGTTCCCATAGCAATGACCGGCAGCTTTATTGTGTTCCAGACATAGGACCGCCGACAAAGGGCCTCCGAACAAAGGAGTGACAGGTGGGCGTGATTAATGACCCCCGATTTCTAAGAACTCATTAGTCTATTGTGTTTCCGAACAAAGGACAGGGTGCAGGTGCGCTGTTTTCTGACGTGTCGAAGCTTGGTTTCCGTTGAACACTCTGAGATCTTATCTGTTTCTGATGCAGGTATGTACATAAATAACAATTAACTTGATAGGTTTATTGCATTCCGGATATGATTAATGGTGCACGTGTGCACCTCATAGGTACCGCCGCTATCTCCGTGGGGTCATAATAGGTATAATAAATAACAATTAAGATGACATTAAGGGATTAGGTTTTTTTAATTATACAATTTATATTCAGTGACACGTGAGGGTTATAAATAACAACATAATTAATTCTATTGTATTTCACACAAAGGAACACCGACAAAGGGCCGCCGAACAAAGGAGTGACAGGTGGGCGTGATTAATGACCCCCGATAACAAAAGAACTCATTAGTATTGCTTTCCGTATATGATTAATGACCCTAATTTACATAAATAAGCTATTAAATTGACAGATTTATTGCTATCGTGAGGCCGGGTCAGACCCCGCCGGCTCTGCATGTGGTCCGGTCAGGTCCCGTCGGCTCTGCATGAGGCCAGGTCAGTTCAGGTAAAATTTCCCTAGACTGCCATTTTTCCCTAGATCTAGGGAAATCCGACGGACCCAAGTGTCGCCCTATCTACTATAGTGTATTTTTATGCGATTCAATAATAAATATTTTCTTCCTATTTTTTTTTTATAATGAATATAATGAAAAAATAATCCGATTTTTTGGGGGGGAAAAGCGGAAAACCACCTACCTACCAAAAAAAAAAAGAATAGCCCTCTCGTGGTTTCGAACCCGCATCAACAGTTTACTATTTAGGCAAGGGTTCGCTTGCCTAACTAACTGAGCTAAAGGCGCCTTTCAAATATGTAGCGATGATCGAGTAGGTATATGTAGTACGTCCAATACTTCATCCTACACATTTTATTTTTTAAACTAGTCATATCTTAGTTATTAAAAGACCAATTTGAATACTTTTTTCACCCGCATGTAGGTGATTTAATTGTCGTTGCGATTGCTCTTCTAATTTTCAGAACCATTCATAATTGAATGTAAAAAAAAAAATAAAAAAGAAATTGCGAACCATTTCATCGATTTAATAAGTGCAAGCTAATTTTGCACAAGCGAAAAACTTTTTTGTTTTTCGTTTAAAGTGCTACATTAATCGAGGAGAATTGAAGCTAAGACATCAAATTATATGTTAAAGCAAAAAAAAATGGAAAATTTCGGTTCAACTTCTTCAAAAATGGACTCATAAACGGTTATAGAATTGACACATTTTCACCCTTTTTCCTACCCACGACACTGGCTTATTAATGGAAAATATTCTAATTTTATTGCATTAACTCAAATTTCCAATAATTTTCTTCAAATCCTGTTAATTTGATTTCAAAGTTTTTTTCCCATCTTGCTCATACAGGGGTTCAAATATTAGCAAATTTTTCAAAAATTAAAATGACCGCCATTTTGAAACGGCTCGACCGATTTTGCTCAAGTACAATACCAGACCAGTTTTTATAGATATCTTACTCCCACAAAAATTTCAGCCTCCTAGATTCAAAACTGCGACCTGAAATGAGATGACAAAAACCGGATACCTGGAATTTTGAAGGGACACCCTGTAGAAGTGATGGGACTTTTGGAAAGTTTTTCAACGAAAATCCAACGTCATTCCCAAATTTTACAAGGACCCAAAATTTCGTTCACTAATCTTAAAAGATAAAGCCACAGGAGCGTTTTTAAAATCGAAATTTCGCGATTTTGGAGAAATATATAAATATATATATAAATATATATATATATATATATATATATATATATATATATTCGTTTGAAATTACAAATTGCAGTCTTACGATTAACATGTTGTTTAGTTTATTAAATTACATATGATTGGTTTCGTCGATTATGGGGAAAAGAACGATCATCAATGAATTGTCATTGATGACGGAACAAACTGCATTTTAATACTCCTGCGTTATTTTACGTTACTTGAAGCTCTTGGTTATAGTAGGTTGTAGTATATGTAATACGTTCCATATACATTTATTAAACTTAATTGTTTATATTATTTTATTTATTTATTTTTTAACCTTGTCTTCTTCTTTTCATGGCACCGAAACCCGAAGACATCATCGCCAAGCCCAATTTCATTTCCAGTCCGCTCATGACTCTTCTAGTAAGTTCATCTGAAACTTTAGAGTGGTATAATAATTATTTGCATACATAAAATGAGGATAACTGCGGCTTCTGGGCGTCTACTTATGAAATTGTTTTAGTTTATTAGCGCGGGGTATACAAAAACTGAAAACGGGACGGAGGTCGAAAATGTAACTGGGAGTGCATTTCTATGATCTTCACCACGTGAGGTTAAGAAGATACCAAAACTGGTACTGCGGGGGATACAGGTAGGTCGGGTCATTTTTTTTTTGGCACTCCCGGTGCGTAATGGTTCAGGAGAGCTATTTAGTTGACCACGGATGCAAATGGATCGTTCTCGCCACAGTGTCAATGCGCACACCAGCAACCTCGTGAGGCCAAAAAGATCCAGAAGCACCCTCAGTAGCGTCGACAGAAATCGAACTTGACAGAAATTGAATTAAATAAATCAGAAACAAGCGTGGATCTACCGATTTTATTTACGCCTAAATATTACAAGTCAAGAGACGAGATTAGGATAACTGCAATGTAATTTTCTCTTCCCACATCCACGTGTAACAAAATCGTTCTCAGGAGAAGTTAAA
Organism: Malachius bipustulatus; assembly: GCA_910589415.1. Classification (NCBI taxonomy): domain Eukaryota; kingdom Metazoa; phylum Arthropoda; class Insecta; order Coleoptera; family Melyridae; genus Malachius; species Malachius bipustulatus. The sequence goes on from OU342632.1 coordinate 36,846,587, forward strand.
AATGTAACTATTAACAAAAACGCATTCAAATATAAAAAAGTTCAACCGACGACTCACCTTCGAAGTTGTCTCTATTTCCAAGAGACTCTGCAAAGACACCGCAGGCGATTACCAGAAAGAAAAAGATTATAATTGAAAACTTCATTCTCGTATTTACGTTAATTGATCTTTCTGACGATTCTTATTCAATTGGTCTCGAGGATTCAAGTTGACGAGTAACAAAACATTTCTCCTTTTATATAAATAAATTTAACAAGCATGGAGTAATCCTAAAATTAGAGGCCATTATTCTCATTAATATTTAAATTTTATCATTTTTGTAAATAATTACGCAATTATTATATTAGATGAGTAATGTTTGAAAAACTGTACTTTATGATGATTAAGCTTGTTTTAATTTGCAATCACTATTTAAATATTTCACTTACCTATTAGGGCCTTCAAATGGCCCAATCTTGGTAGGTTTTGCCAGCGCTGGAGGACTTCCCTCCTACCCCGGTTGCCTATTGTTGTTTTGGCAATATTCGGTGATAGCCCAAATGCTGGTTCTGGTCCGATAAATTCGGATTCGGCACCTTTTCACAGAGACACAGACGCAGAGAGTCGACAAGTTCGTTCTTCCGTATCCAGCACTTGCAGACTTGCAGTGGCTGGATCTAAGGGCTTGGATGTCTGAAAATATCTTCATAGATCTGCGTTGGTAGTGCATCTTTTCCTGCATCTGCGCGCGGAGCTCTATGGCATAGATTTCGGCCTGGTAAGTGGTTGCGTGAAGGTCCAGGCTTAAAATGTTACTCCAATAAATAAGCCGGAAAATCTGAAGTAAGAGTGGTGGAACAGCACCTATCTTGAAATTTATTTTTCCAGGATTCCTTAAACCTTCAAGAAGATTCATGCACTGACCTGATCTTCCGAGGTATTTCACGCTCACCACCGTCAAGAAATCCTGTTGGTTGTAGACGGCCCTCTTCAGACAGAGTAAGACTCGAAGAAGGCGGGGGGGGGGGGGGCTCCCAGACAACCTCACTATACAGGGTGTTTCCTTAATATTGCAACAAAATTTAAAAGTAGATTCTTTGGTCAAGAATTTCTCATTAACGTGGTTCCGGAAATGTACCGTTTTTGAGATACCTACAGGGAAGGTGTTAAAGAATTATAATTTTTCCAGTTTTTTTAATATATTGAAAGGGCCCAAACCATATAACAACTGCGCATGTTAAAAATTGTAAACTTAAGAGTCGATTCTATTCAGTTATGTTCTATGAATTCAAATGTCATTTGTCACTTTTCAAGCTTTCAAAGCAGAAACGTCAATTTTTGTCAGTCACTCGATGTATCCAAAAAACATGGTACGGCATTTTGTCATTAGTCTACACTCGGTGGTCAGACTTCACTTTATTTTCTGACATCAAGACAGTGAGCATCAGAGCAGCTGCTTTCCATCATTTTCATTTTTGTTTGGTTATATTCTCTGAGCTCTGCCCGCATTTTGTTATTTGTTTATTTATACCTACGCACGTGAGTTATTTTTTATTTATTTTTTACAGAAAAAACACGTTTTACAGAAAACATGATTTATTTAACACCACGTTTCATCCAATCTTTATGGTTACCTATTTGAATTATTTAAATTTATTTATTATAATAATGAAAACAGCACATGCCTTTTTGATTATTTATTATTATTATTATTCACACTATTCTCAGGTCTCCTGGTTAATGATCTAAATGGGGTACGGGTTTTCACCAAGCACTCCCATCTACTCTTGACTTAAGAATCTTCTAACTATTCTGGTGGTGTTAAGTATGACAGCCTTCTGCATCACAATGAAAGCAGGAGTTCGTATACCCAATATGTCTAAGCTCCTGTGAAGTTCCTTTGGTACAACCCCTGTGGCAGAGATGACAACCGGAACTACAGTGACTTTATTTAGGTTCCACATCTTTTAGTGTATTTTTAACAAAAAATACACTATTGAGGACGACATCACTTTTCGAAAATCACCCAAACTCATCAAATGTCCACCGATCATGACCCCCAGATCACGAAAAAGTGGTTTTCCAAAATTCACCTGCCCACGATATATATACAGGGTGATTGATTGAAACGCCACATTAGAAAAAATTCGACTTCCAAATAATCTAGGAATCTGAAATTTGGAACTTAGGCAACATACCTAATAACGAGTCAAAATGAAATATTACCAAGATGGCAGCACATTTAAAAATGGCGAAAGCAATGGCCATCTTTGTTTTTTAAATGGGACACCCTATATTTTATTGCATTTTCAGATTGTCTGAGAAAATGTAATAACAATAATGTTTATAGATGCATTTTAAATTGAGTAGGCTATGAGTTATAAACAAGTGAAAATCGCAATTTTCCAACTTTAAACCCATTTACCACAAAAACGGCCCATAATATCAAAAAACGGCTTACATGTTCCTATCTTAACTTTTTATAAGGCATCCAATTATGCAGTTGAAATGTTTATACAAGGTGGTGAAAATTATCAGATTTTTCATCACCCTGCATAAACATTTAAACTATACAGTAGGATACCAGATAAAAATTTAAGATAGGGACATGTAAGCCGTTTTCTGATATCTTGAGCCGTTTTCGTGGTAAATGGGTTTAAAGTTGGAAAATTGCGATTTTCACTTGTTTATAACTCATAGCCTACTCAATTTAAAATACAACTATAAGCACCATTGTTATTACATTTTCTCAGACAATCTGAAAATGCAATAAAATATAGGGTGTCCCATTTAAAAAAACAAAGATGGCCATTGCTTTCGCCATTTTTAAATGTGCTGCCATCTTGGTAATATTTCATTTTGACTCGTTATTAGGTATGTTGCCTAAGTTCCAAATTTCAGATTCCTAGATCATTTGGAAGTCGAATTTTTTCTAATGTGGCGTTTCAATCAATCACCCTGTATATATATAAATATATATATATATATATATATATAATAGAAGATTTTAGAAGATTAGTTTTAGAAGATTATTTTTATGTTATATATATATATATCGTGGGCAGGTGAATTTTGGAAAACCACTTTTTCGTGATCTGGGGGTCATGATCGGTGGACATTTGATGAGTTTGGGTGATTTTCGAAAAGTGATGTCGTCCTCAATAGTGTATTTTTTGTTAAAAAATACACTAAAAAAGATTGACGCGTTTATGGTGGCTATATCATATAACACAGCTAAAGGAGAATTAGTGGCAAAAGATCCCCTTTCTTGTATGTAGTTCGATAAGGGACTCCAGCTATTACTCCCAAAAACACCCTCTGTACTCCAATCAGCAGCAGTCTCTGGACCCCTGCATAAGTTGTGCTTCCATTTTTTTTGCGTCATTGAGTTCCAAGTCGTCGCTACATACAGAAGCTAGCTTAGTGCTTTTCTTTTGAGGATTTTGAGTGCCACCACTGTTTTTCGACCCTTTTTGGTAACGAACAGTCCCTTTTAGTCTGCTTTGTGTTGATCTTTATTTCTATTTTATTGTTTACTTATACAGGAGTACTCTCATTTTTTCGATGGTGAATCATATTACGCTTTCCATAAAGCTGCCTATGCTTTTTTTGACACTTCAACTTTCTTCTAAGCTTTCTTCCTTCCATCCATCCAGTCGGTATACTCGCTACGTACAGAAGCTAGCTAGTGTCTCTTTTTGAGACTTTTGATATTTATCATGATGCTACTGAACGCCACGACTGATTTTTCGACCCATTTTGGTAACGAACAGTCTCTTTTGGTCTGTTTTGTGTTGATCTTTATTGCTACTTTATTGTTTACTTATATTATAGGAGTACTCTCATTTATTCGATGATGAACCGTATGTTTTTCAATAGAGCTGCCTCTGCTTTTTCTGGAACTAAGTCTTATAACTTTCTTTCTTCCACCCAGAGCTTCTCTTTATGAGGCTCTTCTTGGATTCCCAATCTCTAGCATGATGCTACTGAGCGCCATGACTGTTTTTTTTGAACAATTTTTGGTAACGAACCCCTTTAGGTCTGTTTTGTGTTGATCTTTATTGCTATTTTATTGCTATGCTTAGGAGTACCTACTCACATTTAGGTCTACTCCACTGGGCATTTCCGTCTCCAGTAAGTCATTAAGAGGATCCAGAGCGTTGGTCCAAGTACAGATCCTTGGGGACATTATTTATGGTTTTGGTTTGACTTCTCCCTCTCCCCGCTAAATAAGATCTCGTGGATTTTCCTCCACCTTATTACATTCAGTTTAATATGATTTACATACAAAGATGCATTGTTATAAATTTCTCTTGCAGAGTCCTCTTGCAGAGTATCTTTTTTATCTACCCTGATAGGGCCTAACGGGCTACCTCCCTTACAGGGGTTCGTTCTAAGTGAATATGCATGACTATTATTTGTTATTGGACCTTGGACCCCTAACAGAGTTGGAATCGTCAATAATTTTGCAAAAGCATTAAGTGAGTAGGTAATTAAAAAAAATGTAGAAGGATAATTATAAAATAAGAAGGCATATCGTGATCAGTAAAATCATATATTTTCATCAAATTACACTTATAAATTATTTTACTTGTGAACTATTGTACAACATTTACACACTTTGGTTTTTGTAATAAAATATGAGTATATTTTACATAAAATGAAATAAGTTAAAAATAATGTCAATCTAGTCTATAGCGAAAAAAAAATCTTTTACTAAAACGTCTTTATTTTCAAGCATTTGATCACTTTATTAGTTTTGTCTTTTAACGTTTAGAGTAAGTTTTACTTTTTTATTTATTATTATTTTGGAGTTTATATTTTGATCACAGAAATATGATTTTCTTGAGTATTATTATGTGTATATATTGTATATCAATTCTGGGATATTTATTTATTTAATAATAATAAAAGTTGATTGCTTTCGCTATAAAACAACATCAGTAAAATAAAACGATAACAAAAATTACACAGCGCGCTTTTGTGATTCACGTGTGTAAGAAATTCTATAAATTACGTATTTAATTACACTAAACGATACATACATATAATCACAATATATACAACAGAAGACTAATAATAATTACACACACATTTAAAATTTGCTAAAATTTTTATAGGTACACAAAAATAATATATGCGTTTAATTATTACATATAGAAGTAATTTTTACCAATCAGTAATAAAAAAATATCTGTTTTTAATTTTTTTTAACAATTTTTTAAAACCATCATAACAACAATATTGCACTTGCGCCGACATTACCTACGTACTAAAACAAGTCTTCCTAACATCTGCTAAAATTTCGCTAAAGTCATCTTCACTTTTAGGAACATTCTGATGTGTCAATTCCGGATAAACTTCAGGAAAGTTTCTTATAATCGGCTCCGTTTTCACAGCTTCATTCGGTAGAATAACCGACGCGTGATGCTGAGCCGATTGAAAATTATAACTAAAATTCTGGCTATTACCTACATTGTCTCTATGATAATTATGATTAGAATCGATCGTGTTTGTTTCAGCGGCGCTGTACTTGAGATACTTATCAAACTCTCTTGCATCTACATCACTCTCCACGTCACTCCTCTCTTCGTTCCCTGCATGGATGAAGGACTGCACCATTCCTTGATTGTAACCTTGATAACCTTCAACCATCCCCGGTTGCTTGAACCCTTGACTGTAATCCTGCTGCTGCTTCTCCATTTCTCTCTGATCGTAATGCATGTAATGTTCTTTATTATCGACCACTTCTTGAGGATCAAAATTACCATAATCTTTAGGCGAGTAGAATTGATGCATTCCAGTATTGTAGTATGGCATGTCTGTGGAAGCATTCGACATACTACAAGAATTACTTTGGACATTCCCTAGCAGTTGTTGATCTTGAGAAGTAGCCACCGGAGGGTAGAAAGTACCCGTCACTACATGTCCCTGTTCTACTGAACTTTTACTAGTGCACATTACGTACATGCCATTAGACATTGGTACTGAAGTTATTGGTTGGGTATTGGTGTAGTTGGTATTTGGGTGTCGATAATTTTGGACTCGATTATTGAAATTATGCTGGGGGCTTGAGTTTAAAGGTGGGGTCCTGTTAGGTTTAGAGTGTTGAATTGTCGATCTGTGTTTATCGTCATAATAATGATCTTTATCCCTATCCAGTTGCGAGGATGATTCGGTGGAGGAAGAAAGCATTTCTTTTTGGGTGTCATTTGACTCTTGTAGACTATTAGGTGAGTGCATTAAAGTCTTTGGTTCGGGGCTTTGAGTGGGCGAAGCTTCGGGCGTTTGAACCGAGTAAGGACTCTTGTTCATGTAGTTTTGTTGGAAGTAGTTATACTGTCCCATTTTGAAACCGTCAGGACTATATCGCTTGTCTGAAGCTCCATAATCGACAGCGTTCTGGGCCGAAGGACTGGAGTAGTCTAAGGCAGAGATCGGATTTTGTTGGAGACTGGGGGAAAGACTCGAGTTCGGGATGTAGCCGGATGTGAATCTGGGCGACATCTGGCAGAGTCCAGGGCTCGACATCGAAGTTGACACACGGGTCGTCGTGTTTGTTGTGGTGGCACGCTGCTTGTTATGCTTCCTTCGTCTCGGTCTGTACTTGTAGTTCGGATGCTCGGTCATGTGGATCACCCTTAGTCTTTCTGCCTCTTCAACGAAAGGTCGTCTGTCTTGCGGTGTTAATGATCTCCATTTCTTACCTAGAATTAAAAAAATCAATTCAAAAGTTGAATTAAAAAGGTTTAATTTTCTGATTATTATTAACAGTCATGTGGACATCATGTTTTAGACGTGTGCAAGGTTCTCTATAAGTAGGCAGGTACTTTAATACTCGTAAGATTATATGAAATGTACCTAAAATTAGAATCATTTGCTACGCAGTTTTTAATTACTTCTGCGTCAAGGAAATAACTCATCATTCATTCATACACTTGAAAGAGAAGCTCGTACGATGTTTATTTTTAACAGCAGCAGGTGTTGAGGTGGTAATGAATCTCATACGGGTGTTTTACGCCTTTTATGATGATCATATGTCTGAAATTAGTATCAGAGAACATGATTCAATTCAAGTAACGATCTGAATTTCAGTATCATAGTAATCCGGGTGTAGAACATTTTTCCCTCAGATAATGGGGGAAAATGGCAAAAAATGGTTCATTTGCGAAATAACGTTTTTTGCGGAATAGCTGTTGCTGATTTCTATTCGCGGGAGGGCCAATAAATTTTGAGATCAACGTTTAATTTGCCATTTTTTGAGACCATGAAGAAAATCGACTTAAGGGTTTAAGGGTTGATATAAGGGTAAATTATTATAATTTTCAAATTTTTTCCCGGGACTCTTTTGCGACTAATGCTAACCCAAAATTAGTATCCTTATCAGAAATTTGTTTGAGAAATTGCTACAAGATTTTCGTGATTCAAGGTACATTTTTTTGATACCATTCAACCTGTTTGAAACTGAAAATAAATAGTTCATTCTTCCGTTTCATAGTAAAGTTTAGAAAATGAAAATGAACAAAATACACCATTTAATGAGACAGTTTCGAGGGGAGGGGGATAAGATTAGACATTCTTTTTCTTCATAATTATAAGTTATCTGAGGTCATAATGAGCAAGTGGCATTTTTTATGTCTCAATTTTTCACGAAATGGTGATGTTTTTTGTGCTATAACTCATTCTTTTTTTGGGATGATATTTTGGATGCTAATCCCGATGCCATACACCAACTGTTTTCGGGATATTACACATAAAACCCATTTTTGGGCCATATTTCCCAATCTTTAGGACATTTTTTTCAATTTTTGGGCCTCGCTTGGAAAGCAGTGACTTACTCGGTCACAGTGTCTATTTTGGCTTTCCGCGACGTTCCTTTTGGTCTCGATCGTCCTACACCGGATCTGATGATGGTTTAAAAAAATCTAAAATGCAGCGAAATCATTCTTTTGAGTAGGTACTGAGAGAAAAATTGCTGTCAAGGTAAAAAAAATATAATTGTTTCCAATGAAAGAAAAAGCTATCAGAGAACATGTCATATAGCCCACGAGTGCAACTTTAACAGTATGTTTATGTGGTCGACTTGGTTACACTACACTTTACACGATGAGGTCCCCGGTGTGAACCCGGCTCGTCACTTTTTTCTTGATGCAAACATTTCAAATAAATAAACATTAAAATACGCATGAAATTTACTTCGCTGTCACCGTGACGGGCTTAAGATTTAAGAGCCCGAAAACCTGTGTTGCCCTTGACAACGGCCGTGAAGTGAGGTTTTTAAATTTATGCATAGAGGGTTTACAAAGCAATCAATTCTTTTACGCTAGCCTAGTAAGTATATCAACATTTTGCAAACAGTTTTTTTTACAAAATATTTCTGGAATTATACTTTTCATAAGTAGTACTATTTTTTTACTCAAAAAATAGCGACAAATACTTGAAAACACGAAAATTTTTCTTCGCTGTTTATTTAACCATCTTTGACTTCAATTAATTGTTCATATGAAACATTTTTTTATTCGTGGGCATGACAAAGTTGTCAAGGGGAAAATTTTTTGATCCTGACAAAGTTGTCAAGGGGAAAATTTTTTGATCCTGATAAGGGATATTTGCAAGATTCACTCTTTCCAAAAAATTTTAAATTATATATCTTTAAAGTCCCAGTTACTCAAAGAAGTTACTCAAGTCCCAGCTACTCAAAAAAAAAATAATATAAGTCAGACAAGGAGAGTTCTGTAACTATTCCTCTTCAACATGAATAGGGAGTGGATCATAGTTCCTTATTTTCGGAGATTCACTTCTTTGAAACTAAATCGTTCAAGAAATTGTATAATTGGGACTCGAACAGCCGGGCTTGCGACTCGCCAGTCACACGCCATGAGAATGGGAAGGCTCGGAACTCGATCTGCTGTGGCAGAATGTGCAAAATTTCTTGATGAGTAGCGCGGAAAATGAAATTTCTTTTTTCATTTTTTTGATCCTTTAATCCTAAGATATGAATTGGTTCAATGAAGGCACCTCTTATCCTGACAGGTTTGTGCGAGTGTCGAGATATCTAGCTCCAACTTATTCCAGCAGGAGTGGATTTTACTGATTACTTTGATTAGTATTATCAAGAGTTACCATGACGTTGAAAATCAGGTGATCCATGAAAATAATTTGTGAACGTCATCAGTCATACCACCATAAACTGAATAATTGTAAGTTATGACTTTCCCATACCTCAGGCAACTTTCAAGAAGTCCCCTATACATACGTAATGTTACAAATTTCATTTCAATAAAATAACCCCAAAGACACTTAATAATGATTAGAAGTAACCCATAAATACAATTCCTGCAGAAATAAAAACTGAATAATATATGACATTTAAGCGAGCTGTCATTATATGGAAGCAGTACACGAAGCAGTAGCATAATATTCGAAAGCAGAGCTTGAAAATAAATGCAAGTTGCAACTGTGATGGTAATTCGATGTTTGCCAGGTCATAATCATTCTGACACAGAGTTTTGATTTACGCTTCTCGTATTTCATTGGCTCCCGTGCAACTAGGCTGTAAAATACAGAATAAGAATAAACCTGCAGTGTTATTTCTTATTTATATTATGATGTGCGTGAAAGTGGAAACTGGAGGTTGCTGTACCGTGATTGCAATGAAATAAAAGACTCAATGAAAACGAAGTCGTACTGACATTTTATTGACAATGTGACTTTCTGGTTCTGGTCACTCCCAAGAATCACGCAGGTACGAGTAGGTAGCTGATGACGTGCTTAAAAGAAAATGTCGTTAATCACGACTGATTACCACCATATTCATTAGAAAATTCTCGCAACAAAGATTCAAGCTCTTCAGTTACTTATAATAAGTAATTCTGAAGCATTTAGCGTCTACTTAAGTGACTAGGAAAAAGTAGTATTATGTTGGTAGAACTGTCCATCATTGCGGATTACCTAACTGAATGATTACTTACGTCATTAACTAATCCGAAAAAATGATAACTCGTTTAATGAGGTACTAAACACAACAAGAATACTTTTATTACGCTTGTTCCTTCATTAAAGAAAGATTAGAAGCACGGAGTTAGGTAGTCGGTTCTACGGAACTAGAATCCGGAGTCTTAAGGGGATAAGGGGCCCTGAGTTCAAGCAGGAATTCTACATTTTTAATAAAATATTCGGGTCCGTGGAATGTTCCTATGACATTGGCACTTTTTCATGATTAAAGAACCATGGCCTTGTTTTTGGGACAAACTCTTGGGAGGAACGGTTTTCGCCAATCCATAAGACGTACCACGTGCTTTGAGTCGATCTACGCCTGTGGCGGTTATCCCCAAAATCCGCTCCTTTTTGGAGAGAAAAAGGCGTATAACAAGGGATGAGAAGGTAGGGGGGTGCCCTTAAATAAAATTGGAGCTCAGACCAGAATATAAATGATACTACGACTACTTCCGATACAGTTATGAAAATATTTGGAGCAACAAGATGTAGTCTTGGTAAACAAAACAACCAGAGCAGATAGTGGAGTGGAGATCTCTAGGAGTGCAGATATTTAAAAGTGAAATGCGATCAATGATCATTGTTTGAGCGGTATTTGGACTCCGGATGAAGATTCTTTGCTATACAGGGTGTTTTTTTAAATGATGTGGTCAAATTTAAGGGTGCGATTCATGGGCCCATTATAAAAAATTCATATGAACATATGTCCGAAACGGCTTAACTTTTTATCTAAGTACAGGGTTGAAGTTTCAAGACAAAATGTATTGCTTTTTTCATAACTTTTATACCAGAGAATTTTTTTTAATTTCCACCAGTGGCGTACGCGCGAGATTTTCACTGAATATTTTTGAAGATAAAAGTGACACTTTTATGTAAAGGCCTGACTTTACATGAAATGGCCAATTCACGAGAATGATGAAGTTAAAACAAAAATTTATGGTGACCCAATCTGTGAAAACAGGGTCGAAACTTATAAAACCATAATAGAATTCATTTTTTAAGTTGTTATACTCGTCACATGGAATTTTTCAAAAGTTCTGTAAATAAATTGTTTACTATTATTTGTTAATTTGTTAATATTTTGTTTAGTTTTAACGTGGTCTCTTTGCGAAGAGTTAGGTCCGCAAACGCTTCTTTATTGATCTACTGGGTGTTGATTTTTTCCTTTTTTTATTATTTATATAACGGCCGCAAATTCAAAAAAAAAAAAAAAAACTAGACAAGAGGCAAAAAGTTTCTAAATGAAACAGAAAATTGATATTACTTATTCTTTTAGAATGAATCAGCGGCCCATCGTAAAAAAATTCAGGAGGAGAAACAGAGATATGACCCCTGAAAAAATCTCCCTGTCTTTTAATCGTGTAATAAGCCAAAGAATCACCCCATTCCGTATGTACATGATATTTAGGAACATTCTGTATAAATGCAGGCTGGCCAAACGAAAACGAAACAGGCCTATAATAACTTGGAAACTTAAGATGTCCGCAAAAAACGCCAAAATAGGTTAATTTTGATATTGAGGGGGACATCTTATAGGGTAACTAATTTAACCATCCAAGTTCATCCCCTTGTCAGGGGTGGCTACCCCTTTCGCTTATCATTATAGGGAACAGACAGATATCGAGTGATATCTCATTTGAAAGCTACTTATGAATTCTCTTTACAACAATATATCACTTTTTGGGTTTTGCAAAAAATATTAGATACTGGGCGAATCGATAAAACAGGTTTTCGTAACAATTATTTTTTCTTTTTCTTCGGAAATGTGCGGAGAAAATAATGTTTAATAAAATATCGCTCTTCACTGATGGTTATTATCATGGTAGCTAGTGAAACGCGATGTTGTATAAAAAAATACTGTTTGCTTATTTCCAAAAAAATGAAGTAATTATGAAGTAGATATTTTTATCGATTCGCCCTGTATTATTAATGCAAAACCCAAAAAATGAGACACTGTTAGAAAGCGAATTCAAGTACCTTTCAAATGACGTATCAGTCGATATCTGTTCCCTATGATGATAACTGAGCAAAAGGGTACCTCCTGGCAAGGAGACCTCGATAACAAAATTGGCCTGTTTCGGCGTTTTTCAGATACATCTTCAGTTTCCGAACTATTAGGCCTGTTACGATTGCATCAAGCTACCCTGTATAATATCTAACACAAAACTGGACGTCGTTTATAAAAATATTATTTTAATAATTGGGTTTCTTGTTATCAAATGGAGCAAGTTCATTATTTGGTTCAAATTTCATGATGACACAATATTATTATAAGTACAAAAATCACCTTCGATTTAATTGGATTAGGTAGGTAGGCTATTTAAACAAATCGATAGTGTTAAAAGTTGTATAATAATCAATGTTATTTTTTTTTAAATAACTCATTCCAAAAAAAAATAACAAAATTGTAATTTTTGTTCAACCAACAAAGACAAAAATAATCTAATAATTGTTAGGTATGTATAGGTACCTATACGGTAATTAGCAATCAAATAAATATATACTTATTTGGTGGGTAATTAACATGACTTTAATTATGTACAAATTACATAAGTATATGTAATTAACTCATAAATATGGGAAATCAATATTATGAACATTGTGAGCACAAATACACATTGCTTAGGAGCAATAAATCTGCTGAAATAAGTAATATGTTTTTACATAAAATTTCATAAGAAAACACACTTGAAATATTTTCGGTATTAATAAATAATTCTCAAAATATTTTATCTTAAAATCCAGCCAAATAGGTTGGCCAAAAGATTGGGGATTCCCCAGCCAAAAGACGAGTGAAATGAAAATGACACTACTCAAGCAGACTTTGAGAAAATTTAGATTTTAGTCCCAGGTAGGTAGGTACTTATTTGAAATAATTGTAATGGTATCGAGTCAAAGGAAGGCGATTATGGGGATTAAGTAAAAGTCAGGTAAAATGCCCGGTATAAGATTTTATTGGGAAAAGTTAGATCAGAGCATTTGTTAGAATGCCAGGTCAGATTGTTTTATGGGTAGAATTAGGTTGTGTTTTCTTTCCAGAATTTAGAAAGAAATCACCTAAGTCAAATTAGCAAATCTTCGGCCAACCACGCTTTCGTCCACAGATTTTTATGCAAAAATATACAGTGTCACAACTGATTTGGGAAATATTTTTATTTTTCGGTAAGCGAAATGTTTGATTTCGCTTATAGACTTTGCTTTAAAAAAATAATGTCACAATGACATGCAATTTTTTGTGACGTGACTTTTTTTAACTGTTTTTTAAAATTGACATTTAAAAAGAAATACAAAAGATGGCATTAGGTTTCCAAATTTTGAAAAATGCCACAGGAGAAAGTGGTTGTTTTTGCATTTTTCACCCATGTACCGATTTTCAACCCGTTCAACGATCAATTAAGCATTTTTAAGTTTTTTGAAATTAATAAACTTGCATAAAAACACTGTTTTTTTACAAAATTACAAAAAGTAAGCAGAAAACTTGGTATGCTAAAGTTTGATACAACTCTGGTGGTGGTAATATTATGTTAGACTGACTGATTTCAGGAAATACGTTAGTGTTTTTCAATAAGCGGGTTGCTGTAATTGATATGATTTATTAATGTATCAATTTGTTTCTAACCAATGAAAAATATTTATTTTGCCCTTGAGTGCACTTTTTAAACACAATAAAAAATTGTTTGAATAAAAACGAATAATTATTACCAAATACAAAGATAACCATAAGATTGCTTTGGAAGGTAACATAAACATTTTTCGTTGCGATTGTTTTCTTATTCCGAGGTAAGTATCTTGCTACTTAATGGAAAACTTAAATTGAGTAAATGTTTAATTGTTTGCAAAAATTATAGCAACCTTGTGTCAAGATTGTATCAACCTTCTTAATTGTTGAATTTTTGTTTTCTAATTTATTAGGGTTTCGGTTCTTGGATAAGAGTATTCTTTTTTGAAAAGATTTACCTATATAAAAAATATTTTTATAAAAAATGAACAAGGGACCGATCGGCCCCAAAACGTTTCATTTTTTATAAAAACCTTTTAAAAAAGGATACTTTTATCCAAGAACCGAAACACTAATAAATTAGAAAACAAAGACTGTATCAACTTTAGCATAGTTTTTAGTTATTTTTTGCATTTTCGTTAAGAAACCGTGTTTAGAACAATAGGTGATGGAAAAAACATTCAAAAGATAATAGATTTATGTAAGTTTGGTAAACTTAAAAAAACTCAAATATGCTCAATTTGATAAAATTTTGAAGAAAAAAAAATTACTGAGTACTGAAAATCGGTACATGGGTGAAAATTAAAAAAAAAACAAACAACTTTTTCATATTAAATTTTCCAAAATTTTTTAAACAGGTGCCATGTTTCGATTTGTTTTGCAAAAAAGTTATAATTTTGACAGTTAAAAAATGTCACGTGACAGGTAAATTGCATGTCAGTTGACATCACTTTTAAAGCAAAAACTATTAGCGAAGTAAAAATTTTCCTTTACAAAAAAATAAAAATATTTTCCACACGACTTTATGCATGTGTGACACTTTATAAAGGGTCCCAAAATTTACCTCCCAATATGGGCAACTTTCTTATTTTGCTAGATGCAGAGTCGGGGCAAAGTTGGACATAACTTAATGCTGATTAGAGTCTGAAACTAAATTTTTGAAAAATTCAGCCATTACTGACATATATGCTAGAAAAACTAAAACAATTGAGATTTCTTATTTTAAAAGAGAAAATTTAGTGAGTGACAGATGAAACAATTTTTTTTCTTATTTTAGTCATATCTTTTTTATTATTTAAAACAAATAATTTTTTTTTCTGTAGCTTAACATAAGCAGTCATGAGCTATCCGTTTGATATATCAAACAATAAATTATCAAAGCTCACTAGATCCCAGAGTTTTCATAATCGCCTTTTGTTTTTCTTATGGTCAATATATTGTTTTTTCATGTCGTTTGGTATAAAAAAATCATGGAAACAAAAAATTATAACCATTTTTGATTTATCTGTCATAAGAGAAAAAAATTTACTATAAAGCTCTTGAATCTATATGTATAGGTAGTCGATTTTGAAAATTTTTGAAATGGTATTAAACGGATACCTCTTGACGACTTATGTAAGCCTACACAAAATAATTAATTTATTTGCAATTATAAAAAGATATGGTTAAAATAAGAAATTTTCATTGTTCGGTTTTTCAGCATATTACAGTAATGGCTCAATTATTCAAAAATTTAGTTTCCGATTCTAATTAAGCATCAAATTATGACCAACTTTGTGTATTCTTGTATGTATTGACTCTGCATATAGGGTAACTATAACAAATTCTGGCATCAGTCCAATAAACCTTTCAGTTTTGAGTTTTGAAAAAATTGCAAAAACAGGTCAATTTTGTAATTTAATTTATTGTCTATTAGCGTAACATTTTTTTATACATGGTGTATCTTGGCTAAGTACCTAATTACATCATTGTATACAGGGTGATCCCGAAATGGCGGACACGGACAGCACTACAGCATCTATTGTGGATTAAAGATTCTAAGTTTTATTTACTGTTTTCTCCAGTATGGCTCCCTTAAGAAGATATGACCACTTTTGTAGAAAATAAAGTCACAACACTGCACTGGATACCATTCTTCAGGCAGAAAAATAATGTGTATGTCTACAATACCAGATAGATGTTACCATGGAAATATATGAAATGGAAACACAACAAAGCTTAAAACAAAAATCGTTGCGCAGATACAAATTCGATAATATTATTCAAAATCTCTAAGTCGAACAACGATGCCACATTGAAAATTTGTTGAACACAGGGAATAGGTAAACTTTGAATGCCTGTAATTCCGTTCCCGATAATAAAAAAATAAAAAGCAAAGCACTATCGTTATAATTATGTGAAATCATGTGCTTTGCCAGTGGATGTTGTTTAAATTTGACCGTCATTTTGATTTAAATATTAGAAAAAGGACACCCTATATCTCGGTAACGAAGCCGAGGGACACATTTTTGTTTTAAATTTACAGTCTTTCTGAACATCCTCTACAACACCCTGTATTCCGTGTCCGCCATTTCGGGATCACCCTGTATATGTATTTTTTAACAGGACACTCTATCTATAGTAAAAAAGTGGAAAATGTTTTCCGAAAAAGTCCCTCTCCCTGGCAGAAAGTCTGGCTGGCCGAAGAGTGGCCAACTTGACTTGGGTAGAGAATTATTATTGTTGGACTAATATCTCAGTAATATGAGTGCCTACCTACAAGCAACGAAGACGTTTGTCTATTATAAATTCATCCTAATTGAAAGAAAAACGAAAACGCATCTCAAAAATTGGTTAATACTTATAATACGATACTAAATATAAACTTCCTTTAGGTAGGTAAGGTACTAATGTCACCACATAAATAAATTCAAAAAACCGAAACTCTTAAATTATCACCTCTTGAAAAAGTGGAATTTATTTCCATTTTCATAGTTGTCTACACACACATTATCCCGTGAAAGGACAATCAGTTGGACTCACTGTCCGACATCGTAATATACAGGGCGACCTCCTTAATATTACACTGACTGGACCGGACCATCGTGGGCGTCTTTGTCAAAACTAATTAGCGAAACTTATGGATGTGACAGTTATAAATCAGATACAGTCCAACACGTGTTGAATCCCTTTAATGAAAAAATATTACACACAACTGATAAACGTCTCCTTGTAAGATGATAAATCACTTATGATTAGCATAGTCGTTCCGAAAGCACGATGCCTTGATACGTCCAAGGAACGGCTTTACAAGTCAATCAAACTTCCAACCATTTACCATCTGTATAGATGCGTGAGTGGTATATGGTAGGTATATGATTATTAATAAATACATCGGTTTTGCCTTTTTATCCGATTGTTTCTTCTTTCTTATAATATAACTTGAAGTGTTTATAATAAAATAAAATAAAATAAAATAAAATAAACTTGAGTTGGAGTCTCTATAATAAGTCTTAGGTATAATACTACTTATTACTTGTACAGACAGGGGTGTGCTGATTCTGAACACACCTCGCGTGTAAAAATAATAAAAAATAAATAATAATAATAAAATCATCCAGTAGGAGTATACTTATACGTACGACGTGCGTGAATGGGAGGTATAGGTATATGCATTATAGTGATCTGTGTCCAGTAAATTTAATTAACTTTTCTAAATCGTATTCACTATTCAGAATTAGTTCATAAGTTAAACATTGCGATGCAGGTAGAGATAGGCCAGTGACATGAGTTGAGGTGAAGATCTGATGGTCTCCTATTATAAAAATGACAGAAAATGATTAGCGCCGCACCCTAAACTTGTCTTCCCTGTATTATAGACAAGCCACGATGACGAGTCGGCTGAAGGAGATGCGAAGTAAATATACCAAGAGAAGGTATTAATAATTCATGTCTTGTGTTGGTGGGACACGCTTTTTGCTTGAAATTTCATATACAGTTGACTTGTACATGGCGTTTTTCAACTCAGCTATTACAATATGACAAAACGGTTTGATTAATAAATGTGATTTACTGTCAGATGTTCTCCGGATCACCAACACCAATTCATAACGGATACGTCACAGAGACGATAGGTATTGGAGACGTAAAATATTGATAATACACTACTTAATTTAAATATTTGGTAAATTATGTTGATCAGATGAATCATCAATGGCTAAAGAAGTTTTAAGATAGGTACCTACATTATACAAAGTCTGGGGCAAAAGTAATTCCATCTTTGGAACTTTTATCATATCCCACCATCTTATATTACCTCTGTTTGTCTAAAATTGAATTTATGGTACATGATTAGGTTCCTAATCTTCATCGAGTTATTTCCACGCTATCTTGATATTCAAAATAATTAACCTTCTCTCCATCTCTCACGAAACATGTCATCATCTTTGTTTCGAAACAAATAAAATGGTCACATTCCTATTCTTCCGTCAAAGTATAGTATCGTCTTTTTCTCTCTTTATTTTGGCGGTGGTAATAAGATCTGGTGGTGTTGTATTGATGTATATTGTATGGAGATGCATCTAGAGTGCAATCTTGAAGATCTTTTGTGCCTCCCCTTCTGGTTATTCTTCGATTATACCACCCCATCTAATTCTAGTTCTTAAAGGAAATATAGCATTTTCAATGGTTCTAAAGATGATTACATACCTAAGTATTTTTCCGCTGGCGAAGACACCAACAGCGTAACCAACTAGACAGCGTAATCTTCTTCGTTGTCGGCAAGGAGATGTATTGGAATTTCCTCCTCCTCCATGCGCAATCTACATGTTTGGTCATTTTCTAGAACAATCCTGCTAAATTGTTATTTTACAATACCTCTTAAGAAAACCTGCTAGCATTCGCAAACCGTTTTTGTCGAGTTTGATGCAGGCTTTTGGGTTTCCTTTTCCTCTATTTTGTCTTCGAAAGCATTTTTCCCTAGTCCTCATTTCCAAAAATGTTCTGCCCCTATTAGGGTCGTTGTTGCTCTTCCGCTTTGCTAGGTGATCAGCTTCTTCACTGCATTCTACACCTGCATGTGTGTTCTCGGAGGTAATTAAGGATTTTCGATGGTTCTGAAGATGTGCTCCGATTTTGCAATACCCCATAAGAAAACCTGTTAGCATTCGCAAATCGTTTTTGTTGAGTTGATGCAGGTTTAAAATGTTTTTCAGTTGAATTTGCCAAGTAGTATCCTGTGAGGCCTTTTCAGGAATGTTCTCTTTGGGTTTCACTTTCTTTCTTTATTTTGTCTTCGAAAGCATTTTTTCATAGTACTCACCCCCAAAAAGGTTCTGGCTCTATAAGCGGCGTTGTTGTTCTTCCGCTTTGCTAGGTGATCAGTTTCTTCACTGCGTTCTACACCTGTGTGTTCTCGGAATAAATTAAGGATTTTCGATGATTCTGATGATGATAAGTCTTCTTCTGCTGGTTGGGTAGAGATCTAGGAAGACAGTGGAATCTTCCTTGTGGTATTGCATGGCACTCCACTACGACAAGGAGATGTATGGAGCTTATCCCCCATCCATGCAGAAATCTACAGGAAGATGTACTCAAACCCCGTAACCTGTTAGCATTCGCAAACCTTCAAATCTTTTTCAGTTGTATTTACCAAGCAGTATTCTGGCCTTTCTTAATTCTGGGAGGTTCTTCCAGACTCTTTGGACTTCCTCTTCTTTCCTTATTTTGTCTTTGAAAGCATTTTTTTCCTAGTTACGTAAGCGGCTAAACGCGGCGTTGTTGCTCTTCCGCTTTGCTAGATGATCAGCTTCTTCACTGCGTTCTACACCTGTGTGTTCTAGGACAAAATTAAGAATTTTATTTGGGTAAAGACCTACTTAGACAATGAAATCATCCTTGTTATATTGCATGGCCCACGACAAGGAGATGTATTGGGACTTCTTGTAACCTGTACCTGTAGATTCTGGAACCTTCTCAAACCTGTAGACGTGTTTCGATTTTGCAATACCTCGTAAGAAAACCTGTTAGCATTCGCAAACCGTTTTTGTTAAGTTTGATGCAAGTTTAAAATCTTTTTGGGTTGTATTTCCTAAGCATTAATTTGGCATCTATTCCTGGGAGGTCTTTCCAGAAATTTTCTCTTTGTATTTCCTCTACTTTCTTTGCTTTGTTTTGAAAACATTTTCTCGTAGTGCGCTAAAACGTTCTGGCACAATAAGCAACGTTGTTGCTCCTCGTTTTGCAAGGTTTTATTATTATTATTATTACAATTTGAAAAGAGTCAAGAAACAATTCTATGTGACTCAATGATTGGTTATCGGTTTCTTCGTTGTCTTTCACACCTGGTGTATCGTGGCACCCAAAGGAGAGCTGCATTGCTATACCTTACAGTAATTTATTGAGCTTGAATAAGATCTGATTACCGCGGTATGAATCGCTCAATTTTAGACGGTTTAACAAGAAAATCGTCTTCGAGTTTAATTTTTTTCTGAATGGTTTTATTTGGTTAACTCGAACCATTTTCCACATACAGGGTCACCACTTTGAAGACTTGTTAATATTAAAGAAAATAATTTTGCGCAACGCAAACAATTTTTTTTTCATAATCATTTTTTTTAATATTCACTATAAACAGTGTGTTCAACTTAACGTCAAGCCCCGTTTTATTAAACTTCCTTCGATATAACTAAAAAAAAAAAAGGTTGAAGATTCAGTAGAAGGATTTATGTACCTACAAGTTTCTCTTTATGTACACTACTCAAAGATGAAAGTGTCACCCCAAAATTGTGCCTGGTTTTGATTTTGAATAACTTTCTATTCGCCTAGGGGATTAGATTTTTTATTTCTGATTTATTGGATCTACACTCAAAAAAACTTAAAAAAAATTCTACAGGGTGATATTTTTGTGAAGGCGCGCAAAAGCACTCTGCGGTTTTGATACCCCCGTTTTCCAAATAAATTTTTCCTGTAGGTAAGTTGTGACCAGAGAATTTTGAAGCTTGATGTCTGATCTTCAGACTTTTTTGAAATTTGGGGTTCGACACCTCTATTTACAGGCTCGCTCGTGAAATGATACCTTTTTTCCTTGTCGACCGATTTTTAAAATTTAAGCCTCACATTGAAGCTAAAACTCCAGACAAAAAATTCAGGGACGAGAATTAATTCAGGACAAACTCTAAAAGCAAAGGATTGCAAAAAAAATTATGAAAATAAAATTTCTTCTGGGAACCACTTTTACTTACCATCGTTACCAAAATTTACAATTGGAACGCATGGAAACCGTTGTGCTGCATCTTCAACCGTTTTCACGTTATACCCAAGTGCAGTGTCAGAATGTGCGTGATCTTAATAAGTGTGACATTCTTCATCTTTCATTTGGTTATCAAATTCACCCATCTAGGTCAGAATGGGAAGCAACAAACTGCAAATTTGTTTTTCCTGTATGTGTTGAGCCCTATACTAATGCATGGCCAGTTGTGAAAGTGATGATCTTCCAGAGATATAAGAAGTTAAGTATTTAGATCTTGAAAATATCCATCAAGGTTTCACCATTGACAATCAAAATTGTAAAATGGCTTATTTTTAATGTGTCTTAGGCTAGGTAAATGACTTATTTTCGAAATTAAAAGCGTAGGTAAATTAAAGTTGGAAATCTCACTGTTTCGAAGGTAACTTAGAATGGATTGCGGTCACTAGCCTATGTCATCATAACCAATTTTTGAGTTTAACTGAGTAGGTATACTGAGCCTCTACAAGTATTAAGTATCTATCTCTACTCTAATTATTGGTTAAAATGATTATTGTGTTATTGTACCCAGGAGAAATGAACCTGTATTACTCGTAACTCGCAAAATAATAAATTATTATAAAATATAAATAATTTATTGAAAGTCGAGACATAGGAATTATTTAAACCAAGCACTTGAGTTTTATCTTTGATTATCATTGTTTATCGATTCGATTGTACATTAAAGTTTATAAATAGAAACGGGGAACGAAGTTTTTGTTGTCTGTAGAATGAAGAGCGGTGTTTATGGAAAAATTGAGTTAAATTAAGATTCATGGTGTCGCGGTGGGCCGCCCGCGACCGCGATTGTAATGCAGAGCTGGTCTGTTAGCGCGTGTCGGCCCGCCTGGCCTGGGTGCGCCCCCTAACTGCCGCTAATATATCACATTATTCTCCGTTAGGCACCGGCTTGTATTATTTATATTACCGACAATAATACTTCAACTAATACCTCGCAATCAAGGCAGAGGGAATTACCTCTAATTACATCTCCTGTGTGTTAAACCTCCGTCAATCTTTAGCAGACGTGCTTATTTTCTTCACTCGCTTCACTATCTCCAAAAATGATACCTAATCAATTCATCATTATCTTAATTTTGTATTTATGAAGTTATTGGGTCTATTTCATCAGGGATTTTTTATTACTTCATTCAGAATTTCCATCAACTCAACTTTGAGGTCTGGTTGTGGTTTCCGCTTCAACTGGCGTAAAATACTTTTCTATGTTAGGTCTAGAAGAGCCACTTGAATACTAAGTCCGATTTAGTGACGAAATGTTGGTAAAAACATGTTGAAAAATTTTTATTTTTTTTATTTTGACTTCCCAGTAAATTAATGTGTAGTGTGTGTTAATCTATCAGCTATAATTAACCCGCGAAAAAATTTATACTTTTTTTTTCTAGTAGATAAGAGAACAGGAATTTATTGAGCACAAAATTATGAAGGATCACCTTAATACATACAGGGTGGCCAATTAGTGCGACAAAGGTCAATATCTCCTGTACCATTGAAGATAGCGGAAAACTTTTTCCAAGAAAGTTATTAAGGGTTAAGAGATGCATCTTTTAAAATTATTTTCGACTATACAGGGTGCTCCAGAAAGGCGGGACGGTAAAAAGTTCATGTTTTTTAAATGGGACGCCCTATATTTTATTGCATTTTCAGATTGTCTGAGAAAATGTAATAACAATAATGTTTATAGTTGCATTTTAAATTGAGTAGGCTATGAGTTATAAACAAGTGAAAATCGCAATTTTCCAACTTTAAACCCATTTACCACAAAAACGGCCCATAATATCAAAAAACGGCTTACATGTTCCTATCTTAACTTTTTATAAGGCATCCAATTATGCAGTTGAAATGTTTATACAAGGTGGTGAAAATTATCAGATTTTCCATCACCCTGCATAAACATTTAAACTATACAGTAGGATACCAGATAAAAATTTAAGATAGGGTCATGTAAGCCGTTTTCTGATATCTTGAGCCGTTTTTGTGGTAAATGGGTTTAAAGTTGGAAAATTGCGATTTTCACTTGTTTATAACTCATAGCCTACTCAATTTAAAATGCAACTATAAACATTATTGTTATTACATTTTCTCAGACAATCTGAAAATGCAATAAAATATAGGGCGTCCCATTTAAAAAACATGAACTTTTTACCGTCCCGCCTTTATGGAGCACCCTGTATAGTCGAAAATAATTTTAAAAGATGCATCTCTTAACCCTTAATAACTTTCTTGAAAAAAGTTTTCCGCTATCTTCAATGGTACAGGAGATATTGACCTTTGTCGCACTAATTGGCCACCCTGTATATCATGATCATGAGGCACACCATTTTTTTGAAATATCGGTAATACATCCAGAAGAAAAGTGGATTAGTTATTGGAGTCTTAATCTTGACCATTTAAGGGTGCGGTCGAGTGCTAATTGGGTGTAATGACCAAAAGTGGTTAGAACGAGGCTAAAATTTAGACATGCAACTAAAAGCCACTTTGTTCGTGAAAACAAAATATTTTTTGAGTTCCAGATCGATGACAAAGAATTTTTTGTGTCTATTTTTTATCATGAGGAATATTTCATTTTAAGAGGACATCATCATGCAGTAGCCTACAATATTAAGGAAGGTAACCTAAAATTAATTCAATAAAAAGTTACTTCAATTGATGGTGATTTTTGGATATAATCGAGTTTTTTTTAAATTTTTGTTGTGAAAACTCTTTTTTTTACTTAAGAACTTTACCAATAAAGACGTTACAATAATTGTATTCATTTAGTTATGTCACATAAATTTTTCTTCTAAAAGCCACTAGAAAAGCAAGTTTTTTAAAACTTTGTCGCACTCCCTTCATTCTTTATAGATATTGGCAGGTGAAGATGATCAAAAGAACGAATATTGTAAAAAAAAACGAAACTGTCGGGAATTTCTGTACTTTTCCGACTCATTTGGACGGTTTTCCCCCACTATTTTCAATCGTTCAAACTTGACCCCGCGTAGACTGAAGTTCTGCCTAATACATTTTTAGACAGATTAATATGGAATACATTCATACAGTAATAAGATGGAATACGTCGGGTAATATTGAAATTACATTTTTTGTCTTAGTTCCAAATTCATCACCATTCCATCAAATAATCCACCAAATATTCCCATTAAGCGCGTTTTAAGTTGTAATGATTTGACGAAAAACAACAACGAGAG
Source organism: Malachius bipustulatus (assembly GCA_910589415.1). Taxonomy (NCBI): domain Eukaryota; kingdom Metazoa; phylum Arthropoda; class Insecta; order Coleoptera; family Melyridae; genus Malachius; species Malachius bipustulatus. The sequence continues at coordinate 36,870,528 of OU342632.1, forward strand.
ATTTTGGATTAAAATATCGCCTAATGTAGACTCATTTTTGCGTTTCTACACGTCTGCATGAGAGAAGGGTAATATGGAATGATAGTATTCCACATTACCCGATTCTCATCTGAATAAAATTCAATATACTTCGATTGGAATTTTTTAGAAACGCTCCCAAATAAAAAAATAACAAAAGCATGCTACAAACAGCAAACTGAAGAGTGGGATGAGGAGAATATGAAAAAAGGTATAGTTAGTAGAAGTCAGATCGAAAAAAAGGTGTTATTTGAACTTTTTTTTTTTTTGGTTTTAACAACTTTTTTTTACAAATGCTGCATCTGGAGACTCCAGATGCAGCACACTAAGGAGCCCCAATGTGCTGGTTCTGGTATTCTGGTTGGCTCTGTTGTTGTTTGTGTGGAGGTTCTCTTGATTGGAGTTTCGGGCACTGCCAGCATGACAACTGTTAGGGCGATGGAGAAATAAGTACTCCGACCCATTTAACAGGCTAGTAATTGCACTTTATGTGCTTTATACTCATACGACCTGCATTCACTTTTTTATTTATTAATCGTTGAGTAATTGCCTTTTCTCTCTTTAACAAATTTTGGAATTGTGCCATGATTACGAATCATATATTGACGAATTCTGTGAATAGGAATAATTATTTTACCTACAGTTCTTGGTTGTAATATAATATGTCTAGTATTACATAATAATTATCCTCCCGTTTTCTTAATTAAGGAATACCATTTTATGTTTATATTGAGTATAAGATTTTTGTGAAAACATGTTTTCTATTCAATTTTACCAGTTCTAAAGATTAAGTCCATCCCTAACGGAACGAGACATGTTGCAGGAATCGGGAATTCTACTAGTAGTACAGACACCAATATATGAGCTTAGAAAGATCAGTAAGTATCGAAGATGGACGAGAAGACTTGGAGAAATGTATGGGGAAAGGGGTATAAGTCAAAAGTAAATTCCTATATAGGTAGGCATGAGTTTTTTTCCACAAAGAATTTAGATTTGAACTAGTTATTCCATTTTACACAATAACAAATAAATCCCGTTTTCCAATACATAAAACAGTCATTTTTTATCATTTCACGGTTTTTCCACTTACACCCCTTTTTTTTACATCCGCCAATTATGACGCGAGCTTGCTGTTACATTTCAAGTATAAATTGAGCCCCACGCTGGGCGCCAGTTTTTTTCACGCGATTTTAATCAATTTCGAGTCCGAATAGAAAATCAACCAGCAGTCTAAACACCGCGAATTACATGAACTTAGGAAGATCTGGAGGTATCGAAGAGGGACGAAAAGACTTCGAGCAACTTAGGGACGCCATAAATATAAATGTGTCCAGATATTTTCGATATACCTAAAAAAAAGCCGTCAATAAATAATGTATGGTAGTTATGGATGATATATTTTTGTATTTCATTTTTAGGCGGATAATTATGACGCGAGCTTGCTGCCACTTTTCAAAGATAAACTAGGTCCCACGTTGGGCGCCAATTTTTTTCAGACGGTCCTTCTCAATTTCGAGTCAGAATAGGCTAAACCGAAACAGACGCACCATTTAGAACCATTCATTTCTAAAATTAAACATGCGTTGATGTCAAGGGAAAGTTATTATGTAAAATTAAAATTATAAAAATGAATGACGATTACCTTACATGAAAAGTAGATTAGATGAGGATTCATAATTCGTTAGAAAATTTTTGGTTGTATGATTTTTTTTATCAGGATATGTCTATTTTCATAACATATTTTTTGGATCATAAAATATTGTTTTTCGTTACAAGGTTTGTGTTAACATGGTCGAGGTGTTATTTCTTCCTGACGGGCTTCCAACACTGTATATAATTATTGAGAATATCTATTTTATTATTCATGCATTTTCTTTGATCAGATTTCTCCTTGGATTCATTTACAATCTTAATTATCCTGTTATTGACTTCCGTCTACTGATCCTTCGACATGTCTCGACATTTTTTATAAATATTTTTGTATGCGTAATTGAGGTTTATGTTACCTTTATTATTTATATCACGTCTCCTTTTGGGTTTTATTATAGTTCTTCTTATACTTTCATATCCGCGCGCGTATTATTCCAGCGTAAGTAATTCATGCATTTAGTGACCGAGGTTTGTCACCGGGACATTCCCCAAAACCAAAAATTTAGGACAGGTCATAAAAAAATGTTCTCTCGATATATTAGTCAGTTTAAAATTTATTTAATTTGAAAATTTTGTAACCATACGTGTTATACATATTATTACATTGACATCAGAACTATGCATACATAAGTATAGGTACGTGATAAACTAATTATTATGAACACGCAAATTAAAGGTTGGGCTGGACTCCAATTAGATGCATGAAATGGAACGCGCATCATTTTCGTAATAAAAATGAATTTTAAAATTGAACAATTCCTAATATAGTCGAAGTAATTTTTCAATAAAAGTCCATTCATGAAGTGTAGCAACACTTTTCATTAATAATTACAACTGTACCTTTTTACGGATATTAGTTAATTTAGCGCTTGCGGCTGGAAGTTATTGGATCCATCCATGCACCAAACAAAGAAACAACACCTTGTTGGAAATATAAAGCCGCGACCGGAAACCTGACGTCAGGCCGCAGATCTCATTTAGGCCGACACACCTTTTCACGGTATATTTAATGTTTTGTACGATAGTCGCAATTAACTATTCCGAATGTAAAAAGCAAAGATTTGTTAAATTATACCAAACACAGATGCGCCATTTATATTTACATGTGCACCGAAATAAAAAGCACTATCCATTGCCAAAGACCACACCGATTTATCAGTGCGAGGGTAATTATTTCATAATGCCTCCTGCTAATTGCCGATCTGAAAGGTATTTTTCATGCCTGGGTGGGATTTGTTAAATTTGGTTATGCAAGAATATATTAACCTAAAGAGTCCAGGTGCACAGTCCTACGAGATTTATTAGATTTTATGTGGGAGGGGTAATTAAAATAGGATTAAGGAGATTCAGGATTAATGCTTCATTCATATAATTAGTCTTACATGTCTACGATGAGTATGCATGCTGAACGATTTTATCTACAAGGTGATTCATGCGGTTAAAATTCTTTTTACCGGTCTTAAAATATAATAAAAAAAATTGCCTTCAATTTTTTGATTTATGAGAATAATTATTGCGATTTTTCAAAAACTATTTCGCATTTTTTTGCATTTTCTTAGCGTGCAATGAAGCAAAAGTTCCATCAAATCTAATTAATGAGTTTTTGATTACGAGATAAACGTTTATTGATAAAAAAAATTGTGGCTTATGGTATAACACAATGTACAGGGAACAAACGCCTCCAGGCGATCGTAGCCTGGTCCTGGTGATGGACAAATATTAATAACGATATCGATATTCAGACATGGACATGGCGATGGTAGACAGCTGATGAATGCAGTGTCAAATCCAGCGGACAGGTACACATGGCTCTGGTCTTTGACAACGGGAATGATGTCTTTCAGTCCTCGATGATGGACGAATGAGATGCTACATATTATTAATATTAATCTACCTGCCATGGTGTATGCATAATATGTTACTATACCTACCTAACAAGCCGAGAATAAGGCGAATTTATTCAACTTCAATAAGCTAGTTTGATGTTAGTGTTACGTTACATCAATGATGACGAATAATTTTTTCTTCTACTTGTACAATGTCTAATTCTTTTCTAAGAGTGAATAAATTTTAATCTTAACTAGTTAAATTGGCCCGTTTTAGTTAGGACATCTTGGCGTTTGATGGTAACACACTGGAGAGCGAATAAATAACTTTATTACTTGACGATACACAATAGACAAGCTGGAAAGAAAATTGTGAAAATTGTCATAGGAAATGGTCTCGATTATTATTGTGGATTAAATAATAACTTAATCAAATGAGTATAGCGGATTACGAAATTGCGTATATACTTAGATTGTCTTTCTCTTGCGTTTTTCGGCCGGTCATTTCCATCGGTGAAAAATTTGAAACGGTTTCTGGTATGTAAAAGATGTCATCTGTTAAAATCTTAGGTATATTATTTCTGGTTCCAATTTATCGTGCCAGTTTTTTGTGCTACTGGTCGGCTCTCTATGGTTGCTGTCGAAAAATTGATGGTTTTTGAAAGGTCGTAGCTGTTCAAAGCGATGATGTGAGGAAGATAATACCTACAGAAGATGTGGTATAGAATACTAATTTATACATACTGCAGGACCTTTAGATACCTAGTTTTTCTGGTATCTTTCGGTTTTGTCGAAAAGTTTACCCTGTATGCATTTTCTTCAAGTCTAGTACCATTTCCAAAAATTGCTTGGCACTATTACGCTGAATCCAGAAGAAAATAAAGGCTTTTTAGTGTTTTTAGGATTTCAATTTACGGTTGTTGATTATTTTTGAAAAATGAAATCAGAAATCAGAAAGAAAAAAACAATAGAATCCCCAAACAAGCACGAGGTGAATAACGCTGCTGTGGTTATGGAAGCTGCCACTTTTCAAGTATGTACCTAGGATAGTTAAAACGGAACGTCTCTATCTCTATCATGCATGTCCAGAAAGCTCAGAGACTCGTAGTAGTTGACGAAGTTGCTAGACGGGCATTTTGTCAATGGATTCTAGGACAATATTCCCAGAATTCTGTTCACGGATGAAGCTTAGGTAGTTTAGGAGAGATGAGGTGTTTAATACTCGAAATTCACATATTTGGTCAGAAGAGCACCCCCATGCAAGGAAGAAGACTCATCCGCAGCGTAAATTTTTCTATGAATATGTTATGTGGTCCAGTTGGTGACAAACTAATTGGCCCCCACTTTTTCGAACAAAGACTGATCGGACTTTTTTTGTAAGCCTACCCATTTTTTCTTACCTGCCCGAAATCATCTTGACACGAAGTATCCCAACCGGTGGATAGTCGTGGTGATCCCTACCTTTGCCTCCCCCCCCCAGGTCACCAGACCTGACGCCACTATATTATTTCTTGTGTTGATACATGAAAGCTCGCGTACATCAAGATGAAGTGGACGCAGTTGAGGAGCTTAGGCGCAGGTTTATCTTTTTTTCGAGTTTATGTCAAAAAAATCTAGTATACGGTCACTAATCTTCTGGATGAATCTGTAGAATAAGCAATTTATTTGAAATAACAACTAAATACCTACGCAAATTAAAGAAAATTACATTTGATTTTTCGAAAATAATAAATAACCGTAAATTGAAATCCTGAAAGCACTAAAGAGTCTTTGTCTTCTTCTCGATTCAGCGGAATAGTGCTAAGCATTTATCGGAAATGGCACTAAGCTTAGAAGAAAATATAGAGTGAATTTTTTGACAAAGCCGAATTAGACCAAAAAACTAAATACCGCCCTACAGTATTCGAATCGGCGTATTATGCGAGGTATCAAGTGTCATTGACGAGCCTACCTTATTTCATTAAATTTCATAGCTTCTTTTAAAAGGAAAAAGCTCATCAACCACATAAGCAGCAAAAAAAGCAGATTCTCAAGATGATATACTGTTAAATGTTCAATTCTTCAACATATTCTTAATTAGGGACGGGGTCAAAAATATATTACCGTTTTCGATTTTTCCTGTAGGCTTTCAGGGAAAAATTAATTTTTTTTTTGAGATGGTACCAATCGATTGTTTTGAGTGATGCCGCATGATGTCACTTCAATTTGACACCAACAATTTTCAATTAATTTTGAAACTGGGATCACATTTTTGTTTTGATTTTCTTGTAATATCTGATGATGTATAATTAATAAAATGTTGTAGAACATTATAAACCTACTAAAATCATGTAAAACGGAGTCTTATAAGCGCGGATTCCTGTTTTCGGGAAGAGCTGTTAATTAAACCACAACGCACAAAATGTTGAAGAAGTCAGCAGAGGTGAAGATATCTGGAAGATGCCCAGAATGAAAGCTTTTTAATATAAATTTTCCTGACAGCAAAAAAATAACAAAACTTTTCCAGGATTCGATTATTTGGGATCCTTATTATCAACACTTGGATTATTGTTCTACAAGGGGTTAAATGAAGGGAGGGGGGCGGGAGTTAAAATAAAAATTTATACCCGTATAAAAGCTCAGTTTATTTCTCAGTTAGGCATGCACATACACGGATAATTTAAAAATTATTCGCGATAAAACCTGAACTGGCAGCAATTCAATTTTTTGTCAGGCCAGATTTAAGTCTCGAGTCCATGGTAAGAGTGTCCATGGTAATTATCATCAGATACAAACCAAACCCATTAATATACCACACCGATGGAGTGAAAATACTTTCCGCTTGATATCATAATAAATTTCCATATAGCTCTAATATTAGACCTCACGGCTAGAGTGACCAACCTTATAGGTAAATGTGTATTAAATTGCCTGGGCGGGCATGACTCCAGAGATATCGAATGACAAACTTTACACCCCGCAATCAAACGTATTTGAGGTGATGTATGGTCAATGGGAGGATAATAACAGAGCGGCGAGCCTCTACGTACCGCCACGTTCAAAGAACAGCCGCTGGCCTGACCGACCGACAACACAAATGTGTCAATCGACTCATAACGGTGGAAACGGACCTTCGGTAATGCCTACACTCTTTCATGTTACACGAGAGGACCGGCGCTTCTTCTTCTTCTTCATGCAGCTTTTGTTCTTCTTTCTTGTATTGTCTTAAGCCAGATGTTTGGGTGCGCGGGCGTGGAAACATGAGGGTGGAGATTCATAGATTGGAGCTTTAATCTTAATGTATCATAAAACTTCTCTGGGGTCTCTGGAGATGTGTTCACATTATAACTCTTTTGCTGCTAGACTAATCATATGGTACCAGTACCAGTACCAAGAGTATCAGATCATTGAAGAAATAATAGAACTGGTTATCGTCAAACATAAGCCGAAAGGTATGAATGAACGTTAGCGTCGTTAGCTGAGCTTTAGGTAGATGATATTCCAAAAAAAAATTCACATGGAATCCATGGAAATAAAATTGGCAAAATGAAAGCAACTACGAGTTTTGAGTATACCAGATTGGGATCAGATGAGTCTTGAATGAGTATGACTAGATTACGTCAAAAAGACATATTTGTTGGCATATAGAATAGAGACGTTGCTCTCAGGGACTGCATAGACTGACAATCTAAAAATTTTGGACGTATCAGCTCGGTAAGGACATCTCGAGGAAAGCCCAGCATAGTTACAAAAACCTAACAAATCCTTCAAAGCGCAATCTTCCTCTTGTTTTACTTTCCCTCCTGATCTAACTCTAATAGCCTCCAAAATACTACTCTACTCTCCTGCGACGACGCGCCTGTCATATATATCGACAGGTGACAAAGTTAATGTCTTTCTGACTTCTCACTCCGGTGCTAATTTACCATCATGGAATGGTAAGTCTAGTCAATCTTAATTAAACTTCACTTTACTTGAAAGTGATCAATTCACATTATTATGGAAAATTTTATACTCAAAAAAGGTTCAAATTAATCCTTTCTGGACTTAAAGGCTTAAACAAAGTTCTGGACAACGCACTGGCAGCTACCACATCTGGCGAGCTTCGATAAATTTTATAGTTTCTGCAGACATAACAAGTAGATGTCGCTATTGTTCTGAATAGTAAATCAGTTCTCGGTACACTTGACTTTTAATGACTCCAGCAACAATAGTTTTATTACATAAAACCCGGTGATTCTTCATAGAAAATTTACCACCTGCGTCGTCATATTTACCTAAGACAGAAATCGGCAGCGACTTATCCCACGGCAAATGTTGCTTTTCCTTGATTTCTCGGAGAATCGGCGGAATAGGCGACAGTAATGTGCACAATCTGGGGCGTATCCATTCTACGTCGCTGGGGATTCTTTTTCGAGGTTGGGAAAAAGTTGCGACAGTATAGAATGCATCTTTTGGTAGCGGTCAGGGAAGTCAAATGTTTCAAGTAGAAGTGAAAAGATAAAAATGTGACAAAAAAAATCGATTGTCGCTGGAAACGAGCTCTCATGATCCTCCACAGGTTCCCCTTAAAAACTACCCACAAACCTTTCCACTGTTAACGAAAGATAAGATGAACAATCAGAAGATGAATAGTTTTAAACTATTTCCAGGGTCTCATCTGGGGTAGGTGCAGAATATTTAGAAGAAGATTGTTTTAGACACAGTTGTCATCTCATAAGATTTTTTTCGTGCATGAGGTACCTAAAGGTAACCATATACAGCGTAGTGAGAGGTATTGCCTAAATTTTGGGCAGTTGGTTCAAAATGATAAAAATCGAGTTTTGTAGAGGGTAATTTTGACGCTCATTAAACACTTCTAGAAGTTTGAGCAGGAAGCAAAATCCGATCAAAAGTTGTTTGAAGAAACCAAAAAGTTGAAGAATTGAAGAAGGAAATTAAAATTCATACAGGATTTCATAATGGAAAACCGCATAACAACGCAATATTACAGTTCCAGAGTTTTAAGTTCCTTATTTATTCATTTTTACCACTGAGGCCTCCTAATGAAGCTCATATACTTAAGTCGAACCAGTCCAGCGTATTTAACGACTAAAACGAACACGAAAGGTGCAATAATGCGTTTTCCAAAGTTACACTTGCAAGTAGTGAATTGTGATTACTTACTCTGGACACTTTACAGCAGTACCAGTACAAGTACCTATATAGCACTAGCTTCAAGTAGGAAATAATTTAGCCTCGTGTCGATAGGGGTACTACAGACAGTTTATACTAGCAGTCACGGTCGCGAATACATTAAATGACGTCATATGGTCATAAAGTTCAGCAATAAATTATTTTGATTGGTTTCACCTGAAAGACACTTAAGGAGTTCGAGCTACCACTGGTATTGGTACGATGACAATTTACTCTTTTACTTCTCCGGCAGGTTTACGAAGCCTGCGAGTCTGATGGAAGAGGAAATGAGCGTACCTACACTTTGTTCCGCCAGTTTCACTCCTTCGCTTGTTCTGCTCTCTCATTATATTGCAGAGTTTGTGTAAACACTTCTACGGTTTTTCTCTTGATTGGATCACGCCGACCAGGAAAAAATGCAGGATATGAGGAAGGTTGGATCTCGGGAGTCGAGCTCGAGCTGACAAAATGCAGGATATGAGGAAGGTTGGATCTCGGGAGTCGAGCTCGAGCTGACAGATTTACGTGGCTGATTCTAGCAACAGATTCATATCCGAGAATCATGTTTTTACAGCGGACCAGACAAATAATGCTCGGCAACGTTAAAATTAGTTATAGTCATGGTATTTTTGATTTTTTAATCATTTACCCTGCTCATATGGTCCGGAATTCCCTATATTATCTATTTTGAATGTTCTACCAATTATTACCAACCCTAAATATTCGCTATTTGAAGATATTATTTATAAAAAGTAAATAGGTAGGTATATCATGATCTGTAAAATACGTTATTTTAGTTATATATTGCAATCATGAAAATCAAGTAAGAAAACTTAGCATTTTTTCGGGTCAGGAAGGCTATGGCGGACAAAAATATTTCAAAGGATTCCCTATCCATCGAGACCAGTGGCGTTCCGAAATTATTGGGGGTTGAGCGAGAAACAAAAAAAATCCCCTACATTTAAAAAATTCACAGCTTCCACGCACAACATTGAGTCAGCGAAACTATGGCAGGGAAAAATATTTCAAAGGATTTCCTACTCATGGAGACCAGTGGCGTTCCAGAATTATTGGGGGTTGAGCGGGAAACAAAACAAAAAAATCCCCTACATTTAAAAAATTTACAACTTCCACATACAACATTGAGTCAGCGAAGCTATGGCAGGGAAAAATACTTCAAAGGATTCCCTATCCACAGAGACCAGTGGCGTTCCGAAATTATTGGGGGATGAGCGGGAAACAAAAAATATCCCCTACAGTTAAAAAATTTACAGCTTCCACGCACAACATTGAGTCAGCAAAGCTATGGCAGGGAAAAATATTTCAAAGGATTTCCTACTCATGGAGACCAGTGGCGTTCCGAAATTATTGGGGGTTGAGCGAGAAACAAAAAAAATCCCCTACAGTTAAAAAATTCACAGCTTCCACACACAACATTGAGTCAGCGAAGCTATGGCAGGGAAAAATATTTCAAAGGATTTCCTACTCATGGAGACCAGTGGCGTTCCGAAATTATTGGGGGTTGATGGAGAAACAAAAAAAACCCCGACATTTAAAAAATTCACAGCTTCCACGCACAACATTGAGTCAGCGAAACTATGGCAGGGAAAAATATTTCAAAGGATTTCCTACTCATGGAGACCAGTGGCGTTCCGAAATTATTGGGGGTTGAGCGAGAAACAAAAAAAACCCCGACATTTAAAAAATTCACAGCTTCCACGCACAACATTGAGTCAGCGAAACTATGGCAGGGAAAAATATTTCAAAGGATTTCCTACTCATGGAGACCAGTGGCGTTCCGAAATTATTGGGGGTTGAGCAAGAAACAAAAAAAATCCCCTACAGTTAAAAAATTCACAGCTTCCACGCACAACATTGAGTCAGCAAAGCTATGGCAGGGAAAAATATTTCAAAGGATTTCCTACTCATGGAGACCAGTGGCGTTCCGAAATTATTGGGGGTTGAGCGAGAAACAAAAAAAATCCCCTACAGTTAAAAAATTCACAGCTTCCACGCACAACATTGAGTCAGCGAAGCTATGGCAGGGAAAAATATTTCAAAGGATTTCCTACTCATGGAGACCAGTGGCGTTCCGAAATTATTAGGGGTTGAGCGAGAAACAAAAAAAAAAAACCCCTACATTTAAAAAATTCACAGCTTCCACGCACAACATTGAGTCAGCAAAGCTATGGCAGAGAAAAATACTTCAAATGATACTTCAAATGATTCCCTATCCATGGAGACCAGTGGCGTTCCGGAATTATTGGGGGTTGAGCGAGAAACAAAAAAAAAAACCCTACATTTAAAAAATTCACAGCTTCCACGCACAACATTGAGTCAGCGAAGCTATGGCAGGGAAAAATATTTCAAAGGATTTCCTACTCATGGAGACCAGTGGCGTTCCGAAATTATTGGGGGTTGAGCGAGAAACAAAAAAATCCCCTACAGTTAAAAAATTTACAGCTTCCACGCACAACATTGAGTCAGCAAAGCTATGGCAGGAAAAAATACTTCAAATGATTCCCTATCCATGGAGACCAGTGGCGTTCCGAAATTATTGGGGGTTGATGGAGAAACAAAAAAAATCCCCTACATTTAAAAAATTCACAGCTTCCACGCACAACATTGAGTCAGCGAAACTATGGCAGGGAAAAATATTTCAAAGGATTTCCTACTCATGGAGACCAGTGGCGTTCCGGAATTATTGGGGGTTGAGCGGGAAACAAAACAAAAAAATCCCCTACATTTAAAAAATTTACAACTTCCACATCCAACATTGAGTCAGCGAAGCTATGGCAGGGAAAAATACTTCAAAGGATTCCCTATCCACAGAGACCAGTGGCGTTCCGAAATTATTGGGGGATGAGCGGGAAACAAAAAACATCCCCTACAGTTAAAAAATTTACAGCTTCCACGCACAACATTGAGTCAGCAAAGCTATGGCAGGGAAAAATATTTCAAAGGATTTCCTACTCATGGAGACCAGTGGCGTTCCGAAATTATTGGGGGTTGAGCGAGAAACAAAAAAAATCCCCTACAGTTAAAAAATTCACAGCTTCCACGCACAACATTGAGTCAGCGAAGCTATGGCAGGGAAAAATATTTCAAAGGATTTCCTACTCATGGAGACCAGTGGCGTTCCGAAATTATTGGGGGTTGAGCGAGAAACAAAAAAATCCCCTACAGTTAAAAAATTTACAGCTTCCACGCACAACATTGAGTCAGCAAAGCTATGGCAGGAAAAAATACTTCAAATGATTCCCTATCCATGGAGACCAGTGGCGTTCCGAAATTATTGGGGGTTGATGGAGAAACAAAAAAAATCCCCTACATTTAAAAAATTCACAGCTTCCACGCACAACATTGAGTCAGCGAAACTATGGCAGGGAAAAATATTTCAAAGGATTTCCTACTCATGGAGACCAGTGGCGTTCCGGAATTATTGGGGGTTGAGCGGGAAACAAAACAAAAAAATCCCCTACATTTAAAAAATTTACAACTTCCACATCCAACATTGAGTCAGCGAAGCTATGGCAGGGAAAAATACTTCAAAGGATTCCCTATCCACAGAGACCAGTGGCGTTCCGAAATTATTGGGGGATGAGCGGGAAACAAAAAACATCCCCTACAGTTAAAAAATTTACAGCTTCCACGCACAACATTGAGTCAGCAAAGCTATGGCAGGGAAAAATATTTCAAAGGATTTCCTACTCATGGAGACCAGTGGCGTTCCGAAATTATTGGGGGTTGAGCGAGAAACAAAAAAAATCCCCTACAGTTAAAAAATTCACAGCTTCCACACACAACATTGAGTCAGCGAAGCTATGGCAGGGAAAAATATTTCAAAGGATTTCCTACTCATGGAGACCAGTGGCGTTCCGAAATTATTGGGGGTTGAGCGAGAAACAAAAAAATCCCCTACATTTAAAAAATTCACAGCTTCCACGCACAACATTGAGTCAGCGAAACTATGGCAGGGAAAAATATTTCAAAGGATTTCCTACTCATGGAGACCAGTGGCGTTCCAGAATTATTGGGGGTTGAGCGGGAAACAAAACAAAAAAATCCCCTACATTTAAAAAATTTACAACTTCCACATACAACATTGAGTCAGCGAAGCTATGGCAGGGAAAAATACTTCAAAGGATTCCCTATCCACAGAGACCAGTGGCGTTCCGAAATTATTGGGGGATGAGCGGGAAACAAAAAATATCCCCTACAGTTAAAAAATTTACAGCTTCCACGCACAACATTGAGTCAGCAAAGCTATGGCAGGGAAAAATATTTCAAAGGATTTCCTACTCATGGAGACCAGTGGCGTTCCGAAATTATTGGGGGTTGAGCGAGAAACAAAAAAAATCCCCTACAGTTAAAAAATTCACAGCTTCCACACACAACATTGAGTCAGCGAAGCTATGGCAGGGAAAAATATTTCAAAGGATTTCCTACTCATGGAGACCAGTGGCGTTCCGAAATTATTGGGGGTTGATGGAGAAACAAAAAAAACCCCGACATTTAAAAAATTCACAGCTTCCACGCACAACATTGAGTCAGCGAAACTATGGCAGGGAAAAATATTTCAAAGGATTTCCTACTCATGGAGACCAGTGGCGTTCCGAAATTATTGGGGGTTGAGCGAGAAACAAAAAAAACCCCGACATTTAAAAAATTCACAGCTTCCACGCACAACATTGAGTCAGCGAAACTATGGCAGGGAAAAATATTTCAAAGGATTTCCTACTCATGGAGACCAGTGGCGTTCCGAAATTATTGGGGGTTGAGCAAGAAACAAAAAAAATCCCCTACAGTTAAAAAATTCACAGCTTCCACGCACAACATTGAGTCAGCAAAGCTATGGCAGGGAAAAATATTTCAAAGGATTTCCTACTCATGGAGACCAGTGGCGTTCCGAAATTATTGGGGGTTGAGCGAGAAACAAAAAAAATCCCCTACAGTTAAAAAATTCACAGCTTCCACGCACAACATTGAGTCAGCGAAGCTATGGCAGGGAAAAATATTTCAAAGGATTTCCTACTCATGGAGACCAGTGGCGTTCCGAAATTATTAGGGGTTGAGCGAGAAACAAAAAAAAAAAACCCCTACATTTAAAAAATTCACAGCTTCCACGCACAACATTGAGTCAGCAAAGCTATGGCAGAGAAAAATACTTCAAATGATTCCCTATCCATGGAGACCAGTGGCGTTCCGGAATTATTGGGGGTTGAGCGAGAAACAAAAAAAAAAACCCTACATTTAAAAAATTCACAGCTTCCACGCACAACATTGAGTCAGCGAAGCTATGGCAGGGAAAAATATTTCAAAGGATTTCCTACTCATGGAGACCAGTGGCGTTCCGAAATTATTGGGGGTTGAGCGAGAAACAAAAAAATCCCCTACAGTTAAAAAATTTACAGCTTCCACGCACAACATTGAGTCAGCAAAGCTATGGCAGGAAAAAATACTTCAAATGATTCCCTATCCATGGAGACCAGTGGCGTTCCGAAATTATTGGGGGTTGATGGAGAAACAAAAAAAATCCCCTACATTTAAAAAATTCACAGCTTCCACGCACAACATTGAGTCAGCGAAACTATGGCAGGGAAAAATATTTCAAAGGATTTCCTACTCATGGAGACCAGTGGCGTTCCGGAATTATTGGGGGTTGAGCGGGAAACAAAACAAAAAAATCCCCTACATTTAAAAAATTTACAACTTCCACATACAACATTGAGTCAGCGAAGCTATGGCAGGGAAAAATACTTCAAAGGATTCCCTATCCACAGAGACCAGTGGCGTTCCGAAATTATTGGGGGATGAGCGGGAAACAAAAAACATCCCCTACAGTTAAAAAATTTACAGCTTCCACGCACAACATTGAGTCAGCAAAGCTATGGCAGGGAAAAATATTTCAAAGGATTTCCTACTCATGGAGACCAGTGGCGTTCCGAAATTATTGGGGGTTGAGCGAGAAACAAAAAAAATCCCCTACAGTTAAAAAATTCACAGCTTCCACACACAACATTGAGTCAGCGAAGCTATGGCAGGGAAAAATATTTCAAAGGATTTCCTACTCATGGAGACCAGTGGCGTTCCGAAATTATTGGGGGTTGAGCGAGAAACAAAAAAAACCCCGACATTTAAAAAAATCACAGCTTCCACGCACAACATTGAGTCAGCGAAACTATGGCAGGGAAAAATATTTCAAAGGATTTCCTACTCATGGAGACCAGTGGCGTTCCGAAATTATTGGGGGTTGAGCGAGAAACAAAAAAAATCCCCTACAGTTAAAAAATTCACAGCTTCCACGCACAACATTGAGTCAGCGAAGCTATGGCAGGGAAAAATATTTCAAAGGATTTCCTACTCATGGAGACCAGTGGCGTTCCGAAATTATTGGGGGTTGAGCGAGAAACAAAAAAAAAACCCTACATTTAAAAAATTCACAGCTTCCACGCACAACATTGAGTCAGCAAAGCTATGGCAGAGAAAAATACTTCAAAAGATTCCCTATCCATGGAGACCAGTGGCGTTCCGGAATTATTGGGGGTTGAGCGAGAAACAAAAAAAAACCCTACATTTAAAAAATTCACAGCTTCCACGCACAACATTGAGTCAGCAAAGCTATGGCAGGGAAAAATATTTCAAAGGATTTCCTACTCATGGAGACCAGTGGCGTTCCGAAATTATTGGGGGTTGAGCGGGAAACAAAAAATATCCCCTACAGTTAAAAAATTTACTGCTTCCACGCACAACATTGAGTCAGCGAAGCTATGGCAGGGAAAAATACTGCAAAGGACTCCCTATCCACAACGACCAGTGGCGTTCCGAAATTATTGGGGGTTGAGCGAGAAACAAAAAAAAATCCCCTACAGTTAAAAAATTCACAGCTTCCACGCACAACATTGAGTCAGCGAAGCTATGGCAGGGAAAAATATTTCAAAGGATTTCCTACTCATGGAGACCAGTGGCGTTCCGAAATTATTGGGGGTTGAGCGAGAAACAAAAAAAATCCCCTACATTTAAAAAATTCACAGCTTCCACGCACAACATTGAGTCAGCGAAACTATGGCAGGGAAAAATATTTCAAAGGATTTCCTACTCATGGAGACCAGTGGCGTTCCGAAATTATTAGGGGTTGAGCGGGAAACAAAACAAAAAAATCCCCTACATTTAAAAAATTTACAACTTCCACATACAACATTGAGTCAGCGAAGCTATGGCAGGGAAAAATACTTCAAAGGATTCCCTATCCACAGAGACCAGTGGCGTTCCGAAATTATTGGGGGTTGAGCGGGAAACAAAAAATATCCCCTACAGTTAAAAAATTTACTGCTTCCACGCACAACATTGAGTCAGCGAAGCTATGGCAGGGAAAAATACTTCAAAGGACTCCCTATCCACAACGACCAGTGGCGTTCCGAAATTATTGGGGGTTGAGCGAGAAACAAAAAAAAAACCCTACATTTAAAAAATTCACAGCTTCCACGCACAACATTGAGTCAGCAAAGCTATGGCAGAGAAAAATACTTCAAAAGATTCCCTATCCATGGAGACCAGTGGCGTTCCGGAATTATTGGGGGTTGAGCGAGAAACAAAAAAAAACCCTACATTTAAAAAATTCACAGCTTCCACGCACAACATTGAGTCAGCAAAGCTATGGCAGGGAAAAATATTTCAAAGGATTTCCTACTCATGGAGACCAGTGGCGTTCCGAAATTATTGGGGGTTGAGCGGGAAACAAAAAATATCCCCTACAGTTAAAAAATTTACTGCTTCCACGCACAACATTGAGTCAGCGAAGCTATGGCAGGGAAAAATACTTCAAAGGACTCCCTATCCACAACGACCAGTGGCGTTCCGAAATTATTGGGGGTTGAGCGAGAAACAAAAAAAAATCCCCTACAGTTAAAAAATTCACAGCTTCCACGCACAACATTGAGTCAGCGAAGCTATGGCAGGGAAAAATATTTCAAAGGATTTCCTACTCATGGAGACCAGTGGCGTTCCGAAATTATTGGGGGTTGAGCGAGAAACAAAAAAAATCCCCTACATTTAAAAAATTCACAGCTTCCACGCACAACATTGAGTCAGCGAAACTATGGCAGGGAAAAATATTTCAAAGGATTTCCTACTCATGGAGACCAGTGGCGTTCCGAAATTATTAGGGGTTGAGCGGGAAACAAAACAAAAAAATCCCCTACATTTAAAAAATTTACAACTTCCACATACAACATTGAGTCAGCGAAGCTATGGCAGGGAAAAATACTTCAAAGGATTTCCTACTCATGGAGACCAGTGGCGTTCCGAAATTATTAGGGGTTGAGCGGGAAACAAAACAAAAAAATCCCCTACATTTAAAAAATTTACAACTTCCACATACAACATTGAGTCAGCGAAGCTATGGCAGGGAAAAATACTTCAAAGGATTCCCTATCCACAGAGACCAGTGGCGTTCCGAAATTATTGGGGGTTGAGCGGGAAACAAAAAATATCCCCTACAGTTAAAAAATTTACAGCTTCCACGCACAACATTGAGTCAGCGAAGCTATGGCAGGGAAAAATATTTCAAAGGATTTCCTACTCATGGAGACCAGTGGCGTTCCGAAATTATTGGGGGTTGAGCGAGAAACAAAAAAATCCCCTACAGTTAAAAAATTTACAGCTTCCACGCACAACATTGAGTCAGCAAAGCTATGGCAGGAAAAAATACTTCAAATGATTCCCTATCCATGGAGACCAGTGGCGTTCCGAAATTATTGGGGGTTGATGGAGAAACAAAAAAAATCCCCTACATTTAAAAAATTCACAGCTTCCACGCACAACATTGAGTCAGCGAAACTATGGCAGGGAAAAATATTTCAAAGGATTTCCTACTCATGGAGACCAGTGGCGTTCCGGAATTATTGGGGGTTGAGCGGGAAACAAAACAAAAAAAATCCCCTACATTTAAAAAATTTACAACTTCCACATACAACATTGAGTCAGCGAAGCTATGGCAGGGAAAAATACTTCAAAGGATTCCCTATCCACAGAGACCAGTGGCGTTCCGAAATTATTGGGGGATGAGCGGGAAACAAAAAACATCCCCTACAGTTAAAAAATTTACAGCTTCCACGCACAACATTGAGTCAGCAAAGCTATGGCAGGGAAAAATATTTCAAAGGATTTCCTACTCATGGAGACCAGTGGCGTTCCGAAATTATTGGGGGTTGAGCGAGAAACAAAAAAAATCCCCTACAGTTAAAAAATTCACAGCTTCCACACACAACATTGAGTCAGCGAAGCTATGGCAGGGAAAAATATTTCAAAGGATTTCCTACTCATGGAGACCAGTGGCGTTCCGAAATTATTGGGGGTTGAGCGAGAAACAAAAAAAACCCCGACATTTAAAAAAATCACAGCTTCCACGCACAACATTGAGTCAGCGAAACTATGGCAGGGAAAAATATTTCAAAGGATTTCCTACTCATGGAGACCAGTGGCGTTCCGGAATTATTGGGGGTTGAGCGGGAAACAAAAAAAAAAACAAAAAAAAAATATCGGTCACAATAGCCAAGCTGCTAGAGTTTCGGTCAAACGATCTCCAAAGTGCAGCATGACTTTTCTTGGTCAGTAGGTACTTAGATGGGTGACCAAAATTATAGTGGTAAATAAAAAAGTTCCGTGACCGATCGTGCTCCGGGAGGTACGTTAAAAAGGGGGTCCCGGCTGCTTCACAGCAGTCGTTAAGTTACGTCAGAGGCCCTTGAGGCTACTTGAAAACTTCTGACACTTGGGCTTTACCACAGCCATAAGATATTTATATTTATTTATTTATTTTTTATTTCATAATTCTGAAAAGAAAAGGATGTCTGTTCTCTAATAAGAACTGAATGGGCTTCAAAATGAACTTATTTGGTTTTGAAATAAAGTTGTAAAGAACTTATTTAAGAAGGACTTATAGGGTTTTGGAAATAACTGATTATAAAACTGATGTGTAACATTCGACGCTGACAGCGTTAACAATAATGACATAACAATAAAAATAACACGCTTCTGTAGCGTTGAGTGTTGCATAGATTCGATTTCCTGTACAAATTTTGCTGGGTATAATTTTGCCAATGAATTCACCAATGAGAAGCGTCCTTTTCTGGCGGTTCATTTAAATTTATTCCTCCTAATTTAAAAATGAGGTATAATCGAGATAATAATTTTAGTTTCCTAAGTCAGTGTTTTTGAGATCTTGCTGTAGTATGATAATAGTTCTTATGGCACATTATAAATTATTCGAAAAATTAAATGACAGTGGCAACTGCCACACATCAGGCTGTATAAATGTTCAAGCAGTTCAAAACGTTCAATATCCGGTACGGTGAGCTACCGCGGCTGTTGTGACGTCAGATGTGTGAATTTGACAGTCCTTAACTAGCTTATTTAACATCGGTGTAGATCGAAAAAAATCTACCCGCATATGAAATTAATTTCATTTAATAATATAAAAAAATTAATAAGTTGCCTTCATTAGCAAATGCCCTAATTATTATTCCGTACGATCTGAAATTTTACACCCCATATATTGTCGATTTGGGCAATCCGTAATGGGAACTTAATAGGTAAAAGGTGAGTAAAAGATGCATAAAAAATCAAAAATACCTGTTGGAAACTTTTTTACATATTATTGTATTTTTCGGATCGACTTAAAATTTCATCCAGCGTGTACGAAACAGGAAATTGGAAATTTATTTCCTCTATGTCGTTGATTTCTTTGTATTTTTCAATCATTTCATGCATCTCCTTCAGTCCGTAATACTTAAGAATTATTTGTTTGTTTATAAATCCGACCAATACATAGCAAATAAACTTAGGGTCATCAATTTTGCAATATTTTGCAATATTTTGGTAGATGTTCGTCGCGGTATTAAATTCGATGAATTCTGTTGAATAATCCCATTTGAGGTGTTTTTCGGGTTCGTCCGTTATGAAAAATCGACGACTTTCTTCAGAGTTATGCCTGTCGGCGTATATATGATGCAAATCTTCTTTAAAATGCAAAACGACAAATCTGCATTCTATTTGAGAGAGCGTCAAATAGTCGCTCTTTGACTTGAAGAGATCATCTCCAAAAAGTTGACACAATTTGCAAGTAAATACAAAGTCGGGTTGTTTTACATCGTCAATTGATAGTGTTTTTTCCAAAGAGGAGCATTTAAAGTGAACCCATCTAGAACAAACAGAACACTGAATGTAGTACTCTTGACTATCTTGACCACAGTCAAGACATCGATGGTACACAGGTTCAGACGCCAGAAGAAGAATGTTTTGAATTTCCAAGCGAAAACTTTCAGGATCAAAAATTTTCATGGGGGGGAAGTCAGCGACATCGTTCAGATCAGATAAAATGAATATATAAAAAATTAGATATACTCCGCAATTCACGCTGTCGTCTTGCCGAGGATAGTCCAATATTTTCGAAGAAATAGTCCACTTTCGAATATTCAGTTTATCGTCTGCTTGTATTCGATCTCTTGTGACGAAAAAGTTTTTTATTTTTCGGAAAATAAAGTCGGTATTTATTGGATAATTTCTGCTGGGGTTGAGAATATGTATGGTTTTATTCTTCAAATATAGAACTATCAACACCCAGTGTATTCCCCGATCATTGTATGGCAGTATAATAAAGTCTACGTCATCAAGTGGTTTACTGTAAGGCAAAAATTTTTTCAAATCCTTCGCTTGGTCTTGAAATAAAATATGGGTTGAAATGGTGTCGATGTAATAGATATGTTTGCTCTCTTTCAAAATTGAGAATGCTGCTGCATCAATGCAATAATCAGAGAGCCATCTGTCTTGATCTTTAAGCTCATGACCAGTTTTGTTTTTAATAGAAGTTAGTGTTTTGAAATCAGAGCTACGTAAGAATATGGTGTTGTCGTCATTTCTATATAATCCTAATGTAAAATTACATTTCAATGCTGAAGATATATAAAAATTGTTGTCAAAAAATAAACCATTTTTTAAAGCGCGTCCATCCGGACGATCAACATTTGATCCTTCTTCAGATTTTGTTTCACTTGAACTTTTAATCCCTTCTGCTGCAAAAGTGTTCTCAAAGACGTCTTGCTTATCATCATTACAAACATTTATGTCTGAGGAAGATTTATTTAGGTCGTCCTTTATGTCCTCTGTAAATATTTTCAAATATTTCTTGTATAAAAAACCCTGCGCCTTCTTCCGTTTCATCCATCCTTCCACTTTTTGTGGGTCATCAATTTCCTTTGACTTTTTCTTTTTTGGCACTGCCCCTATTTCCAAGTCGATAGCCTTTAAGTTGGTTTTTATTCTATTTTCTAATGCTGAAACGAACCTACCCACTTTCAGATTTGTTTGCCCTCCAAGAATCTCTTTTTTGACGATCTTAAACCACGACTCGGCATTTGCGTTGCTAAAGCGGCCAGCATTTAAAATGTCAGTCCATAAAGGAACGAACGGCATCAAACGTTTGAGCAGATACATTGCCAAAGCTTCACACTTGAAAGGATTCCTATCGCAGGAAGATTTTTCAACGCATTCCGATGTTGTTATAAGAGACACTTTATCATACGATCTATAGAAAAATATAAAAAAGGGAGAGGTTATGTAGGTGCCTCTAACAGTTTCATCGTCATCACGATCCTCGTCATAAAAATCATCTTTCTCTTCCCTTAGACTTAAAAATGTTTCAGTTTTATCGTAGCAGTTTGACGACAATTCTGTTAACGCTCTTTCGACGTTTTCATCATAAAAAGAACTAAGCAAAAGAAAAAGAATGTTTTCAAATTGAAAATCGAGCTCCTCCAATGACGTACATTGCAATAAAACCGCTATAGAGTCAACGAGTATGTTTCTAACTTTTTTGTCGACTTTCAGTGTGGACAGTTTCCTGCAGACCATTTTTATAAAATGAGCGCAGCAACATTTTATAGTTACGCAAGACTCCAAACTAAAATCTGACAAACAGTTGGTGACATATTTGAAACATATCTTAAGGTAAGTGTACAAGGTCATGTCGTTGAAAGCGTTGCATACAGATGTTATTAGGGCAAAACTCCAATCCGTCACGATAATTCTAAATATTGGCCAAGTCTTAAAGCAGCTGACGGTTACGAAATGCCTAAACTTCAAAAGGAAACTTGCTATGGTTGCGGAATCATGCTTCGAACTTATTAGCTCAGCTATGGGTGTCAACTTTCCACCGACATTCACAACTAAGGAGTAATATAATATTCGAGAGCCTTTCTCATATGATGTTGTTCGGACAACAGAACCTGTAGCATCGAAATATGCCACAACTTTTTTTCCTTTTCCCGTCAGCATCTTCACTTGATCTTTTGAATACAAGTACACCAAAGTCTTGCCATCTGGAAACTGAATGTACTTGTCTGCATCAGGTTTTTCTACGGACTTCAAAAGAAGATCAAAAGAGGGATCTCTGTGTAAATCATTTTGTGACAACGCTTCCGACCTCACTTTTTGATAAACAGGCAGAGATCGCAGAGTTTGCCAATTTCCATCGATAAATACTTTTTCGTCAATTTTGTCAATGTCCTTACACCGGACAACATTCGGTAGCGTCGTCATCAATATATCTTTCATGGCTTCCCTCTGTTTACCTTTCAATTGATAAGAATATTCTTCATCGTGTTGGGTCTCCAGTGGTCCCTTGAAGTAAACATTTATGTCGACAAGAGTGCCTTTCACGGAATATGTTATTTTGTAAGTTCGGCAATCTGTCTGTTTACAAATTGCGTACTCCACGATCGACTTTCCACATAGCTTCATTTTTTTATTGTATCTGAAACCTTTGAAAACTAACAAACAAGAAATATCTCTCTTCTCTAGTTCCCTTTTCATTAGATTTCTCCTATCTTCAGAATTTTCAAAAATATCTGAATTTTCAACAAAACGTTCCACCTTTAGAGATATTAACAAATTGAAACGTTTGATATTTTTAATTTTTTCTTCAGTATCGAAGAAAGGAACAGATGGTGTTTTTATTGAATTGGAATCATCGCTGAATTCAGCTTCTCTCTCTGGTTTCAGAATGTTCAAAATTGTGTGAGGAAAAATTTCATCACATTGAAGATTATCAACGGTATGAACCCCAACTTCGACAGAAAGAGTATTGCTTCTTTTTTCTGGTAAAATATGCTTAATTAATGGACAATCCGACTTGTTACTGTCTTTATTCGCCTGATTATCTTCTTGCTTGTCGTTATTATCTTCGCAGATATTTTTCAAATAGATCATGTTCCTATTCAGTTTATTGCGAATGCACTTTCTGTTTAGTATTTTTTTTCGTCCATTCAACTTTAAAGCTTCACAAAGAACTTCGACGCAATTGGAGGTTTCCAGGTCTTTGCAGCTCAAATGACATTTTTTTAGAGCTTCAGAAATCTGCTTTAAGGTTATTTGATTTCTTTTCAATTTGTTCACCATTTTGATTACGTGAAGAGTTGGAAGTGTAACAATAATTCAATTTCGATATTGAAATGAAATTAGCAATCGAACGTATAACCAGCGGTCTGTAAGTACTCCACGAGGAAAAAAAGGAAAAATAGATAGGTAATAGAGGTTCTAAAAAGAAAACCTATATAAAAACGATATCTCTCGTAAGTCACACGCCGAAAAATGTTAGGTACCACACCAAATAAAAATTAAAAGAATATTTCTAATTTGATATTTTACCGAAAATACCAAATAAAATAAAAAAAACGAAAAACCGACCTAAACAAAATATTCCAGCGTATAGAAAAGTAGCTACAGCAAGCTAGATACCTATATTCTACAGAAGAAAAAATAAATATAACAAGTAGGTAACTGTTGTTTGTAAAAAAAAAAGGGAATTTTATTCTGTTTATAATGAAAAAATAAAGTTAAAAGTGTTCTCGAAATACAAGCAGTAAGAAGCTCTCGATTGTGGAAAAAACGTGTCGAAGAAATAATAATAATGATCGGAAGGAAAAAAGAGGAACGATATTTTACTCTAGTAAACAGAGATTATAATTTTCTTTTAATAGCAGCGAAACGCAAACGATAACACCTCACCATTCAACAATGATACAACGAGAGAGTAGTATGTAACAGGAGTAGGTATTAGCGCACACGGCCACGCAAGGTTCGATCAATCTGCCGAGCTTCGATTTGGTATATCAACTTTTAACCGAGACTTGTTCGCGATGTATATTTCATCTAATGCTGCTCACCGATAACTTTTTTCAAAAAAATGTTTCAAATAAAAGTTTCACGAAATAAAAGGCTGCACAAAATGATACCAATTACAACTATACACGGTGTACCAGAATCACGGTGAGCTACAAAGAAATTCAGTGTAATAAATACATTACGATATTATCATTGTATTTCAATTCTGGTACACCGTGTATAGTTGTAATTGGTATCATTTTGTGCAGCCTTTTATTTCGTGAAACTTTTATTTGAAACATTTTTTTGAAAAAAGTTATCGGTGAGCAGCATTAGATGAAATATACATCGCGAACAAGTCTCGGTTAAAAGTTGATATACCAAATCGAAGCTCGGCAGATTGATCGAACCTTGCGTGGCCGTGTGCGCTAATACCTACTCCTGTTACATACTACTCTCTCGTTGTATCATTGTTGAATGGTGAGGTGTTATCGTTTGCGTTTCGCTGCTATTAAAAGAAAATTATAATCTCTGTTTACTAGAGTAAAATATCGTTCCTCTTTTTTCCTTCCGATCATTATTATTATTTCTTCGACACGTTTTTTCCACAATCGAGAGCTTCTTACTGCTTGTATTTCGAGAACACTTTTAACTTTATTTTTTCATTATAAACAGAATAAAATTCCCATTTTTTTTTACAAACAACAGTTACCTACTTGTTATATTTATTTTTTCTTCTGTAGAATATAGGTATCTAGCTTGCTGTAGCTACTTTTCTATACGCTGGAATATTTTGTTTAGGTCGGTTTTTCGTTTTTTTTATTTTATTTGGTATTTTCGGTAAAATATCAAATTAGAAATATTCTTTTAATTTTTATTTGGTGTGGTACCTAACATTTTTCGGCGTGTGACTTACGAGAGATATCGTTTTTATATAGGTTTTCTTTTTAGAACCTCTATTACCTATCTATTTTTCCTTTTTTTCCTCGTGGAGTACTTACAGACCGCTGGTTATACGTTCGATTGCTAATTTCATTTCAATATCGAAATTGAATTATTGTTACACTTCCAACTCTTCACGTAATCAAAATGGTGAACAAATTGAAAAGAAATCAAATAACCTTAAAGCAGATTTCTGAAGCTCTAAAAAAATGTCATTTGAGCTGCAAAGACCTGGAAACCTCCAATTGCGTCGAAGTTCTTTGTGAAGCTTTAAAGTTGAATGGACGAAAAAAAATACTAAACAGAAAGTGCATTCGCAATAAACTGAATAGGAACATGATCTATTTGAAAAATATCTGCGAAGATAATAACGACAAGCAAGAAGATAATCAGGCGAATAAAGACAGTAACAAGTCGGATTGTCCATTAATTAAGCATATTTTACCAGAAAAAAGAAGCAATACTCTTTCTGTCGAAGTTGGGGTTCATACCGTTGATAATCTTCAATGTGATGAAATTTTTCCTCACACAATTTTGAACATTCTGAAACCAGAGAGAGAAGCTGAATTCAGCGATGATTCCAATTCAATAAAAACACCATCTGTTCCTTTCTTCGATACTGAAGAAAAAATTAAAAATATCAAACGTTTCAATTTGTTAATATCTCTAAAGGTGGAACGTTTTGTTGAAAATTCAGATATTTTTGAAAATTCTGAAGATAGGAGAAATCTAATGAAAAGGGAACTAGAGAAGAGAGATATTTCTTGTTTGTTAGTTTTCAAAGGTTTCAGATACAATAAAAAAATGAAGCTATGTGGAAAGTCGATCGTGGAGTACGCAATTTGTAAACAGACAGATTGCCGAACTTACAAAATAACATATTCCGTGAAAGGCACTCTTGTCGACATAAATGTTTACTTCAAGGGACCACTGGAGACCCAACACGATGAAGAATATTCTTATCAATTGAAAGGTAAACAGAGGGAAGCCATGAAAGATATATTGATGACGACGCTACCGAATGTTGTCCGGTGTAAGGACATTGACAAAATTGACGAAAAAGTATTTATCGATGGAAATTGGCAAACTCTGCGATCTCTGCCTGTTTATCAAAAAGTGAGGTCGGAAGCGTTGTCACAAAATGATTTACACAGAGATCCCTCTTTTGATCTTCTTTTGAAGTCCGTAGAAAAACCTGATGCAGACAAGTACATTCAGTTTCCAGATGGCAAGACTTTGGTGTACTTGTATTCAAAAGATCAAGTGAAGATGCTGACGGGAAAAGGAAAAAAAGTTGTGGCATATTTCGATGCTACAGGTTCTGTTGTCCGAACAACATCATATGAGAAAGGCTCTCGAATATTATATTACTCCTTAGTTGTGAATGTCGGTGGAAAGTTGACACCCATAGCTGAGCTAATAAGTTCGAAGCATGATTCCGCAACCATAGCAAGTTTCCTTTTGAAGTTTAGGCATTTCGTAACCGTCAGCTGCTTTAAGACTTGGCCAATATTTAGAATTATCGTGACGGATTGGAGTTTTGCCCTAATAACATCTGTATGCAACGCTTTCAACGACATGACCTTGTACACTTACCTTAAGATATGTTTCAAATATGTCACCAACTGTTTGTCAGATTTTAGTTTGGAGTCTTGCGTAACTATAAAATGTTGCTGCGCTCATTTTATAAAAATGGTCTGCAGGAAACTGTCCACACTGAAAGTCGACAAAAAAGTTAGAAACATACTCGTTGACTCTATAGCGGTTTTATTGCAATGTACGTCATTGGAGGAGCTCGATTTTCAATTTGAAAACATTCTTTTTCTTTTGCTTAGTTCTTTTTATGATGAAAACGTCGAAAGAGCGTTAACAGAATTGTCGTCAAACTGCTACGATAAAACTGAAACATTTTTAAGTCTAAGGGAAGAGAAAGATGATTTTTATGACGAGGATCGTGATGACGATGAAACTGTTAGAGGCACCTACATAACCTCTCCCTTTTTTATATTTTTCTATAGATCGTATGATAAAGTGTCTCTTATAACAACATCGGAATGCGTTGAAAAATCTTCCTGCGATAGGAATCCTTTCAAGTGTGAAGCTTTGGCAATGTATCTGCTCAAACGTTTGATGCCGTTCGTTCCTTTATGGACTGACATTTTAAATGCTGGCCGCTTTAGCAACGCAAATGCCGAGTCGTGGTTTAAGATCGTCAAAAAAGAGATTCTTGGAGGGCAAACAAATCTGAAAGTGGGTAGGTTCGTTTCAGCATTAGAAAATAGAATAAAAACCAACTTAAAGGCTATCGACTTGGAAATAGGGGCAGTGCCAAA
The DNA here is from genome assembly GCA_910589415.1 of Malachius bipustulatus. NCBI lineage: Eukaryota > Metazoa > Arthropoda > Insecta > Coleoptera > Melyridae > Malachius > Malachius bipustulatus. The sequence continues at coordinate 36,897,610 of OU342632.1, forward strand.
AAAGAAAAAGTCAAAGGAAATTGATGACCCACAAAAAGTGGAAGGATGGATGAAACGGAAGAAGGCGCAGGGTTTTTTATACAAGAAATATTTGAAAATATTTACAGAGGACATAAAGGACGACCTAAATAAATCTTCCTCAGACATAAATGTTTGTAATGATGATAAGCAAGACGTCTTTGAGAACACTTTTGCAGCAGAAGGGATTAAAAGTTCAAGTGAAACAAAATCTGAAGAAGGATCAAATGTTGATCGTCCGGATGGACGCGCTTTAAAAAATGGTTTATTTTTTGACAACAATTTTTATATATCTTCAGCATTGAAATGTAATTTTACATTAGGATTATATAGAAATGACGACAACACCATATTCTTACGTAGCTCTGATTTCAAAACACTAACTTCTATTAAAAACAAAACTGGTCATGAGCTTAAAGATCAAGACAGATGGCTCTCTGATTATTGCATTGATGCAGCAGCATTCTCAATTTTGAAAGAGAGCAAACATATCTATTACATCGACACCATTTCAACCCATATTTTATTTCAAGACCAAGCGAAGGATTTGAAAAAATTTTTGCCTTACAGTAAACCACTTGATGACGTAGACTTTATTATACTGCCATACAATGATCGGGGAATACACTGGGTGTTGATAGTTCTATATTTGAAGAATAAAACCATACATATTCTCAACCCCAGCAGAAATTATCCAATAAATACCGACTTTATTTTCCGAAAAATAAAAAACTTTTTCGTCACAAGAGATCGAATACAAGCAGACGATAAACTGAATATTCGAAAGTGGACTATTTCTTCGAAAATATTGGACTATCCTCGGCAAGACGACAGCGTGAATTGCGGAGTATATCTAATTTTTTATATATTCATTTTATCTGATCTGAACGATGTCGCTGACTTCCCCCCCATGAAAATTTTTGATCCTGAAAGTTTTCGCTTGGAAATTCAAAACATTCTTCTTCTGGCGTCTGAACCTGTGTACCATCGATGTCTTGACTGTGGTCAAGATAGTCAAGAGTACTACATTCAGTGTTCTGTTTGTTCTAGATGGGTTCACTTTAAATGCTCCTCTTTGGAAAAAACACTATCAATTGACGATGTAAAACAACCCGACTTTGTATTTACTTGCAAATTGTGTCAACTTTTTGGAGATGATCTCTTCAAGTCAAAGAGCGACTATTTGACGCTCTCTCAAATAGAATGCAGATTTGTCGTTTTGCATTTTAAAGAAGATTTGCATCATATATACGCCGACAGGCATAACTCTGAAGAAAGTCGTCGATTTTTCATAACGGACGAACCCGAAAAACACCTCAAATGGGATTATTCAACAGAATTCATCGAATTTAATACCGCGACGAACATCTACCAAAATATTGCAAAATATTGCAAAATTGATGACCCTAAGTTTATTTGCTATGTATTGGTCGGATTTATAAACAAACAAATAATTCTTAAGTATTACGGACTGAAGGAGATGCATGAAATGATTGAAAAATACAAAGAAATCAACGACATAGAGGAAATAAATTTCCAATTTCCTGTTTCGTACACGCTGGATGAAATTTTAAGTCGATCCGAAAAATACAATAATATGTAAAAAAGTTTCCAACAGGTATTTTTGATTTTTTATGCATCTTTTACTCACCTTTTACCTATTAAGTTCCCATTACGGATTGCCCAAATCGACAATATATGGGGTGTAAAATTTCAGATCGTACGGAATAATAATTAGGGCATTTGCTAATGAAGGCAACTTATTAATTTTTTTATATTATTAAATGAAATTAATTTCATATGCGGGTAGATTTTTTTCGATCTACACCGATGTTAAATAAGCTAGTTAAGGACTGTCAAATTCACACATCTGACGTCACAACAGCCGCGGTAGCTCACCGTACCGGATATTGAACGTTTTGAACTGCTTGAACATTTATACAGCCTGATGTGTGGCAGTTGCCACTGTCATTTAATTTTTCGAATAATTTATAATGTGCCATAAGAACTATTATCATACTACAGCAAGATCTCAAAAACACTGACTTAGGAAACTAAAATTATTATCTCGATTATACCTCATTTTTAAATTAGGAGGAATAAATTTAAATGAACCGCCAGAAAAGGACGCTTCTCATTGGTGAATTCATTGGCAAAATTATACCCAGCAAAATTTGTACAGGAAATCGAATCTATGCAACACTCAACGCTACAGAAGCGTGTTATTTTTATTGTTATGTCATTATTGTTAACGCTGTCAGCGTCGAATGTTACACATCAGTTTTATAATCAGTTATTTCCAAAACCCTATAAGTCCTTCTTAAATAAGTTCTTTACAACTTTATTTCAAAACCAAATAAGTTCATTTTGAAGCCCATTCAGTTCTTATTAGAGAACAGACATCCTTTTCTTTTCAGAATTATGAAATAAAAAATAAATAAATAAATATAAATATCTTATGGCTGTGGTAAAGCCCAAGTGTCAGAAGTTTTCAAGTAGCCTCAAGGGCCTCTGACGTAACTTAACGACTGCTGTGAAGCAGCCGGGACCCCCTTTTTAACGTACCTCCCGGAGCACGATCGGTCACGGAACTTTTTTATTTACCACTATAATTTTGGTCACCCATCTAAGTACCTACTGACCAAGAAAAGTCATGCTGCACTTTGGAGATCGTTTGACCGAAACTCTAGCAGCTTGGCTATTGTGACCGATATTTTTTTTTTGTTTTTTTTTTTGTTTCCCGCTCAACCCCCAATAATTCCGGAACGCCACTGGTCTCCATGAGTAGGAAATCCTTTGAAATATTTTTCCCTGCCATAGCTTCGCTGACTCAATGTTGTGCGTGGAAGCTGTGAATTTTTTAAATGTAGGGGATTTTTTTTGTTTCTCGCTCAACCCCCAATAATTTCGGAACGCCACTGGTCTCCATGGATAGGGAATCATTTGAAGTATTTTTTCCTGCCATAGCTTCGCTGACTCAATGTTGTGCGTGGAAGCAGTAAATTTTTTAACTGTAGGGGATATTTTTTGTTTCCCGCTCAACCCCCAATAATTTCGGAACGCCACTGGTCTCCATGAGTAGGAAATCCTTTGAAATATTTTTCCCTGCCATAGCTTCGCTGACTCAATGTTGTGTGTGGAAGCTGTGAATTTTTTAACTGTAGGGGATTTTTTTTGTTTCTCGCTCAACCCCCAATAATTTCGGAACGCCACTGGTCTCCATGAGTAGGAAATCCTTTGAAATATTTTTTCCTGCCATAGCTTTTCTGACTCAATGTTGTGCGTGGAAGCTGTGAATTTTTTAACTGTAGGGGATTTTTTTTGTTTCTTGCTCAACCCCCAATAATTTCGGAACGCCACTGGTCTCCATGAGTAGGAAATCCGTTGAAATATTTTTCCCTGCCATAGTTTCGCTGACTCAATGTTGTGCGTGGAAGCTGTGAATTTTTTAAATGTCGGTTTTTTTTTTGTTTCTCGCTCAACCCCCAATAATTTCGGAACGCCACTGGTCTCCATGAGTAGGAAATCCTTTGAAATATTTTTCCCTGCCATAGCTTCGCTGACTCAATGTTGTGTGTGGAAGCTGTGAATTTTTTAACTGTAGGGGATTTTTTTTGTTTCTCGCTCAACCCCCAATAATTTCGGAACGCCACTGGTCTCCATGAGTAGGAAATCCTTTGAAATATTTTTCCCTGCCATAGCTTTGCTGACTCAATGTTGTGCGTGGAAGCTGTAAATTTTTTAACTGTAGGGGATATTTTTTGTTTCCCGCTCATCCCCCAATAATTTCGGAACGCCACTGGTCTCTGTGGATAGGGAATCCTTTGAAGTATTTTTCCCTGCCATAGCTTCGCTGACTCAATGTTGTATGTGGAAGTTGTAAATTTTTTAAATGTAGGGGATATTTTTTGTTTCCCGCTCAACCCCCAATAATTTCGGAACGCCACTGGTCTCCATGAGTAGGAAATCCTTTGAAATATTTTTCCCTGCCATAGTTTCGCTGACTCAATGTTGTGCGTGGAAGCTGTGAATTTTTTAAATGTAGGGGATTTTTTTTGTTTCTCGCTCAACCCCCAATAATTTCGGAACGCCACTGGTCTCCATGAGTAGGAAATCCTTTGAAATATTTTTCCCTGCCATAGCTTCGCTGACTCAATGTTGTGCGTGGAAGCTGTGAATTTTTTAACTGTAGGGGATTTTTTTTTGTTTCTCGCTCAACCCCCAATAATTTCGGAACGCCACTGGTCGTTGTGGATAGGGAGTCCTTTGAAGTATTTTTCCCTGCCATAGCTTCGCTGACTCAATGTTGTGCGTGGAAGCAGTAAATTTTTTAACTGTAGGGGATATTTTTTGTTTCCCGCTCAACCCCCAATAATTTCGGAACGCCACTGGTCTCCATGAGTAGGAAATCCTTTGAAATATTTTTCCCTGCCATAGCTTTGCTGACTCAATGTTGTGCGTGGAAGCTGTGAATTTTTTAAATGTAGGGTTTTTTTTTGTTTCTCGCTCAACCCCCAATAATTCCGGAACGCCACTGGTCTCCATGGATAGGGAATCTTTTGAAGTATTTTTCTCTGCCATAGCTTTGCTGACTCAATGTTGTGCGTGGAAGCTGTGAATTTTTTAAATGTAGGGTTTTTTTTTTGTTTCTCGCTCAACCCCCAATAATTTCGGAACGCCACTGGTCTCCATGAGTAGGAAATCCTTTGAAATATTTTTCCCTGCCATAGCTTCGCTGACTCAATGTTGTGCGTGGAAGCTGTGAATTTTTTAACTGTAGGGGATTTTTTTTGTTTCTCGCTCAACCCCCAATAATTTCGGAACGCCACTGGTCTCCATGAGTAGGAAATCCTTTGAAATATTTTTCCCTGCCATAGTTTCGCTGACTCAATGTTGTGCGTGGAAGCTGTGATTTTTTTAAATGTCGGGGTTTTTTTTGTTTCTCGCTCAACCCCCAATAATTTCGGAACGCCACTGGTCTCCATGAGTAGGAAATCCTTTGAAATATTTTTCCCTGCCATAGCTTCGCTGACTCAATGTTGTGTGTGGAAGCTGTGAATTTTTTAACTGTAGGGGATTTTTTTTGTTTCTCGCTCAACCCCCAATAATTTCGGAACGCCACTGGTCTCCATGAGTAGGAAATCCTTTGAAATATTTTTCCCTGCCATAGCTTTGCTGACTCAATGTTGTGCGTGGAAGCTGTGAATTTTTTAAATGTAGGGGATTTTTTTTGTTTCTCCATCAACCCCCAATAATTTCGGAACGCCACTGGTCTCCATGGATAGGGAATCATTTGAAGTATTTTTTCCTGCCATAGCTTTGCTGACTCAATGTTGTGCGTGGAAGCTGTAAATTTTTTAACTGTAGGGGATTTTTTTGTTTCTCGCTCAACCCCCAATAATTTCGGAACGCCACTGGTCTCCATGAGTAGGAAATCCTTTGAAATATTTTTCCCTGCCATAGCTTCGCTGACTCAATGTTGTGCGTGGAAGCTGTGAATTTTTTAAATGTAGGGTTTTTTTTTTTGTTTCTCGCTCAACCCCCAATAATTCCGGAACGCCACTGGTCTCCATGGATAGGGAATCATTTGAAGTATTTTTCTCTGCCATAGCTTTGCTGACTCAATGTTGTGCGTGGAAGCTGTGAATTTTTTAAATGTAGGGGTTTTTTTTTTTTGTTTCTCGCTCAACCCCTAATAATTTCGGAACGCCACTGGTCTCCATGAGTAGGAAATCCTTTGAAATATTTTTCCCTGCCATAGCTTCGCTGACTCAATGTTGTGCGTGGAAGCTGTGAATTTTTTAACTGTAGGGGATTTTTTTTGTTTCTCGCTCAACCCCCAATAATTTCGGAACGCCACTGGTCTCCATGAGTAGGAAATCCTTTGAAATATTTTTCCCTGCCATAGCTTTGCTGACTCAATGTTGTGCGTGGAAGCTGTGAATTTTTTAACTGTAGGGGATTTTTTTTGTTTCTTGCTCAACCCCCAATAATTTCGGAACGCCACTGGTCTCCATGGATAGGAAATCATTTGAAGTATTTTTCCCTGCCATAGCTTTGCTGACTCAATGTTGTGCGTGGAAGCTGTGAATTTTTTAAATGTAGGGTTTTTTTTTTGTTTCTCGCTCAACCCCCAATAATTCCGGAACGCCACTGGTCTCCATGGATAGGGAATCATTTGAAGTATTTTTCTCTGCCATAGCTTTGCTGACTCAATGTTGTGCCTGGAAGCTGTGAATTTTTTAAATGTAGGGTTTTTTTTTTGTTTCTCGCTCAACCCCCAATAATTTCGGAACGCCACTGGTCTCCATGAGTAGGAAATCCTTTGAAATATTTTTCCCTGCCATAGCTTCGCTGACTCAATGTTGTGCGCGGAAGCTGTGAATTTTTTAACTGTAGGGGATTTTTTTTGTTTCTTGCTCAACCCCCAATAATTTCGGAACGCCACTGGTCTCCATGAGTAGGAAATCCTTTGAAATATTTTTCCCTGCCATAGCTTCGCTGACTCAATGTTGTGTGTGGAAGCTGTGAATTTTTTAACTGTAGGGGATATTTTTTGTTTCCCGCTCATCCCCCAATAATTTCGGAACGCCACTGGTCTCTGTGGATAGGGAATCCTTTGAAGTATTTTTCCCTGCCATAGCTTCGCTGACTCAATGTTGTATGTGGAAGTTGTAAATTTTTTAAATGTAGGGGATTTTTTTGTTTTGTTTCCCGCTCAACCCCTAATAATTCCGGAACGCCACTGGTCTCCATGAGTAGGAAATCCTTTGAAATATTTTTCCCTGCCATAGTTCCGCTGACTCAATGTTGTGCGTGGAAGCTGTGAATTTTTTAAATGTAGGGGATTTTTTTTGTTTCTCGCTCAACCCCCAATAATTTCGGAACGCCACTGGTCTCCATGAGTAGGAAATCCTTTGAAATATTTTTCCCTGCCATAGCTTCGCTGACTCAATGTTGTGTGTGGAAGCTGTGAATTTTTTAACTGTAGGGGATTTTTTTTGTTTCTCGCTCAACCCCCAATAATTTCGGAACGCCACTGGTCTCCATGAGTAGGAAATCCTTTGAAATATTTTTCCCTGCCATAGCTTTGCTGACTCAATGTTGTGCGTGGAAGCTGTAAATTTTTTAACTGTAGGGGATATTTTTTGTTTCCCGCTCAACCCCCAATAATTTCGGAACGCCACTGGTCTCTGTGGATAGGGAATCCTTTGAAGTATTTTTCCCTGCCATAGCTTCGCTGACTCAATGTTGTATGTGGAAGTTGTAAATTTTTTAAATGTAGGGGATTTTTTTGTTTTGTTTCCCGCTCAACCCCTAATAATTTCGGAACGCCACTGGTCTCCATGAGTAGGAAATCCTTTGAAATATTTTTCCCTGCCATAGTTTCGCTGACTCAATGTTGTGCGTGGAAGCTGTGAATTTTTTAAATGTAGGGGATTTTTTTTGTTTCTCGCTCAACCCCCAATAATTTCGGAACGCCACTGGTCTCCATGAGTAGGAAATCCTTTGAAATATTTTTCCCTGCCATAGCTTCGCTGACTCAATGTTGTGCGTGGAAGCTGTGAATTTTTTAACTGTAGGGGATTTTTTTTTGTTTCTCGCTCAACCCCCAATAATTTCGGAACGCCACTGGTCGTTGTGGATAGGGAGTCCTTTGAAGTATTTTTCCCTGCCATAGCTTCGCTGACTCAATGTTGTGCGTGGAAGCTGTAAATTTTTTAACTGTAGGGGATATTTTTTGTTTCCCGCTCAACCCCCAATAATTTCGGAACGCCACTGGTCTCCATGAGTAGGAAATCCTTTGAAATATTTTTCCCTGCCATAGCTTTGCTGACTCAATGTTGTGCGTGGAAGCTGTGAATTTTTTAAATGTAGGGTTTTTTTTTGTTTCTCGCTCAACCCCCAATAATTCCGGAACGCCACTGGTCTCCATGGATAGGGAATCATTTGAAGTATTTTTCTCTGCCATAGCTTTGCTGACTCAATGTTGTGCGTGGAAGCTGTGAATTTTTTAAATGTAGGGTTTTTTTTTTTGTTTCTCGCTCAACCCCCAATAATTTCGGAACGCCACTGGTCTCCATGAGTAGGAAATCCTTTGAAATATTTTTCCCTGCCATAGCTTCGCTGACTCAATGTTGTGCGTGGAAGCTGTGAATTTTTTAACTGTAGGGGATTTTTTTTGTTTCTCGCTCAACCCCCAATAATTTCGGAACGCCACTGGTCTCCATGAGTAGGAAATCCTTTGAAATATTTTTCCCTGCCATAGTTTCGCTGACTCAATGTTGTGCGTGGAAGCTGTGATTTTTTTAAATGTCGGGGTTTTTTTTGTTTCTCGCTCAACCCCCAATAATTTCGGAACGCCACTGGTCTCCATGAGTAGGAAATCCTTTGAAATATTTTTCCCTGCCATAGCTTTGCTGACTCAATGTTGTGTGTGGAAGCTGTGAATTTTTTAACTGTAGGGGATTTTTTTTGTTTCTCGCTCAACCCCCAATAATTTCGGAACGCCACTGGTCTCCATGAGTAGGAAATCCTTTGAAGTATTTTTCCCTGCCATAGCTTTGCTGACTCAATGTTGTGCGTGGAAGCTGTAAATTTTTTAACTGTAGGGGATGTTTTTTGTTTCCCGCTCATCCCCCAATAATTTCGGAACGCCACTGGTCTCTGTGGATAGGGAATCCTTTGAAGTATTTTTCCCTGCCATAGCTTCGCTGACTCAATGTTGTATGTGGAAGTTGTAAATTTTTTAAATGTAGGGGATTTTTTTGTTTTGTTTCCCGCTCAACCCCCAATAATTCCGGAACGCCACTGGTCTCCATGAGTAGGAAATCCTTTGAAATATTTTTCCCTGCCATAGTTTCGCTGACTCAATGTTGTGCGTGGAAGCTGTGAATTTTTTAAATGTAGGGGTTTTTTTTTGTTTCTCCATCAACCCCCAATAATTTCGGAACGCCACTGGTCTCCATGGATAGGGAATCATTTGAAGTATTTTTTCCTGCCATAGCTTTGCTGACTCAATGTTGTGCGTGGAAGCTGTAAATTTTTTAACTGTAGGGGATTTTTTTGTTTCTCGCTCAACCCCCAATAATTTCGGAACGCCACTGGTCTCCATGAGTAGGAAATCCTTTGAAATATTTTTCCCTGCCATAGCTTCGCTGACTCAATGTTGTGCGTGGAAGCTGTGAATTTTTTAAATGTAGGGTTTTTTTTTTTGTTTCTCGCTCAACCCCCAATAATTCCGGAACGCCACTGGTCTCCATGGATAGGGAATCATTTGAAGTATTTTTCTCTGCCATAGCTTTGCTGACTCAATGTTGTGCGTGGAAGCTGTGAATTTTTTAAATGTAGGGGTTTTTTTTTTTTGTTTCTCGCTCAACCCCTAATAATTTCGGAACGCCACTGGTCTCCATGAGTAGGAAATCCTTTGAAATATTTTTCCCTGCCATAGTTTCGCTGACTCAATGTTGTGCGTGGAAGCTGTGAATTTTTTAACTGTAGGGGATTTTTTTTGTTTCTCGCTCAACCCCCAATAATTTCGGAACGCCACTGGTCTCCATGAGTAGGAAATCCTTTGAAATATTTTTCCCTGCCATAGCTTTGCTGACTCAATGTTGTGCGTGGAAGCTGTGAATTTTTTAACTGTAGGGGATTTTTTTTGTTTCTTGCTCAACCCCCAATAATTTCGGAACGCCACTGGTCTCCATGAGTAGGAAATCCTTTGAAATATTTTTCCCTGCCATAGTTTCGCTGACTCAATGTTGTGCGTGGAAGCTGTGAATTTTTTAAATGTCGGGGTTTTTTTTGTTTCTCGCTCAACCCCCAATAATTTCGGAACGCCACTGGTCTCCATGAGTAGGAAATCCTTTGAAATATTTTTCCCTGCCATAGTTTCGCTGACTCAATGTTGTGCGTGGAAGCTGTGAATTTTTTAAATGTCGGGGTTTTTTTTGTTTCTCCATCAACCCCCAATAATTTCGGAACGCCACTGGTCTCCATGAGTAGGAAATCCTTTGAAATATTTTTCCCTGCCATAGCTTCGCTGACTCAATGTTGTGTGTGGAAGCTGTGAATTTTTTAACTGTAGGGGATTTTTTTTGTTTCTCGCTCAACCCCCAATAATTTCGGAACGCCACTGGTCTCCATGAGTAGGAAATCCTTTGAAATATTTTTCCCTGCCATAGCTTTGCTGACTCAATGTTGTGCGTGGAAGCTGTAAATTTTTTAACTGTAGGGGATATTTTTTGTTTCCCGCTCATCCCCCAATAATTTCGGAACGCCACTGGTCTCTGTGGATAGGGAATCCTTTGAAGTATTTTTCCCTGCCATAGCTTCGCTGACTCAATGTTGTATGTGGAAGTTGTAAATTTTTTAAATGTAGGGGATTTTTTTGTTTTGTTTCCCGCTCAACCCCCAATAATTCTGGAACGCCACTGGTCTCCATGAGTAGGAAATCCTTTGAAATATTTTTCCCTGCCATAGTTTCGCTGACTCAATGTTGTGCGTGGAAGCTGTGAATTTTTTAAATGTAGGGGATTTTTTTGTTTCTCGCTCAACCCCCAATAATTTCGGAACGCCACTGGTCTCCATGAGTAGGAAATCCTTTGAAATATTTTTCCCTGCCATAGCTTCGCTGACTCAATGTTGTGTGTGGAAGCTGTGAATTTTTTAACTGTAGGGGATTTTTTTTGTTTCTCGCTCAACCCCCAATAATTTCGGAACGCCACTGGTCTCCATGAGTAGGAAATCCTTTGAAATATTTTTCCCTGCCATAGCTTTGCTGACTCAATGTTGTGCGTGGAAGCTGTAAATTTTTTAACTGTAGGGGATGTTTTTTGTTTCCCGCTCATCCCCCAATAATTTCGGAACGCCACTGGTCTCTGTGGATAGGGAATCCTTTGAAGTATTTTTCCCTGCCATAGCTTCGCTGACTCAATGTTGGATGTGGAAGTTGTAAATTTTTTAAATGTAGGGGATTTTTTTGTTTTGTTTCCCGCTCAACCCCCAATAATTCCGGAACGCCACTGGTCTCCATGAGTAGGAAATCCTTTGAAATATTTTTCCCTGCCATAGTTTCGCTGACTCAATGTTGTGCGTGGAAGCTGTGAATTTTTTAAATGTAGGGGATTTTTTTTGTTTCTCCATCAACCCCCAATAATTTCGGAACGCCACTGGTCTCCATGGATAGGGAATCATTTGAAGTATTTTTTCCTGCCATAGCTTTGCTGACTCAATGTTGTGCGTGGAAGCTGTAAATTTTTTAACTGTAGGGGATTTTTTTGTTTCTCGCTCAACCCCCAATAATTTCGGAACGCCACTGGTCTCCATGAGTAGGAAATCCTTTGAAATATTTTTCCCTGCCATAGCTTCGCTGACTCAATGTTGTGCGTGGAAGCTGTGAATTTTTTAAATGTAGGGTTTTTTTTTTTGTTTCTCGCTCAACCCCCAATAATTCCGGAACGCCACTGGTCTCCATGGATAGGGAATCATTTGAAGTATTTTTCTCTGCCATAGCTTTGCTGACTCAATGTTGTGCGTGGAAGCTGTGAATTTTTTAAATGTAGGGGTTTTTTTTTTTTGTTTCTCGCTCAACCCCTAATAATTTCGGAACGCCACTGGTCTCCATGAGTAGGAAATCCTTTGAAATATTTTTCCCTGCCATAGCTTCGCTGACTCAATGTTGTGCGTGGAAGCTGTGAATTTTTTAACTGTAGGGGATTTTTTTTGTTTCTCGCTCAACCCCCAATAATTTCGGAACGCCACTGGTCTCCATGAGTAGGAAATCCTTTGAAATATTTTTCCCTGCCATAGCTTTGCTGACTCAATGTTGTGCGTGGAAGCTGTGAATTTTTTAACTGTAGGGGATTTTTTTTGTTTCTTGCTCAACCCCCAATAATTTCGGAACGCCACTGGTCTCCATGAGTAGGAAATCCTTTGAAATATTTTTCCCTGCCATAGTTTCGCTGACTCAATGTTGTGCGTGGAAGCTGTGAATTTTTTAAATGTCGGGGTTTTTTTTGTTTCTCGCTCAACCCCCAATAATTTCGGAACGCCACTGGTCTCCATGAGTAGGAAATCCTTTGAAATATTTTTCCCTGCCATAGTTTCGCTGACTCAATGTTGTGCGTGGAAGCTGTGAATTTTTTAAATGTCGGGGTTTTTTTTGTTTCTCCATCAACCCCCAATAATTTCGGAACGCCACTGGTCTCCATGAGTAGGAAATCCTTTGAAATATTTTTCCCTGCCATAGCTTCGCTGACTCAATGTTGTGTGTGGAAGCTGTGAATTTTTTAACTGTAGGGGATTTTTTTTGTTTCTCGCTCAACCCCCAATAATTTCGGAACGCCACTGGTCTCCATGAGTAGGAAATCCTTTGAAATATTTTTCCCTGCCATAGCTTTGCTGACTCAATGTTGTGCGTGGAAGCTGTAAATTTTTTAACTGTAGGGGATATTTTTTGTTTCCCGCTCATCCCCCAATAATTTCGGAACGCCACTGGTCTCTGTGGATAGGGAATCCTTTGAAGTATTTTTCCCTGCCATAGCTTCGCTGACTCAATGTTGTATGTGGAAGTTGTAAATTTTTTAAATGTAGGGGATTTTTTTGTTTTGTTTCCCGCTCAACCCCCAATAATTCTGGAACGCCACTGGTCTCCATGAGTAGGAAATCCTTTGAAATATTTTTCCCTGCCATAGTTTCGCTGACTCAATGTTGTGCGTGGAAGCTGTGAATTTTTTAAATGTAGGGGATTTTTTTGTTTCTCGCTCAACCCCCAATAATTTCGGAACGCCACTGGTCTCCATGAGTAGGAAATCCTTTGAAATATTTTTCCCTGCCATAGCTTCGCTGACTCAATGTTGTGTGTGGAAGCTGTGAATTTTTTAACTGTAGGGGATTTTTTTTGTTTCTCGCTCAACCCCCAATAATTTCGGAACGCCACTGGTCTCCATGAGTAGGAAATCCTTTGAAATATTTTTCCCTGCCATAGCTTTGCTGACTCAATGTTGTGCGTGGAAGCTGTAAATTTTTTAACTGTAGGGGATGTTTTTTGTTTCCCGCTCATCCCCCAATAATTTCGGAACGCCACTGGTCTCTGTGGATAGGGAATCCTTTGAAGTATTTTTCCCTGCCATAGCTTCGCTGACTCAATGTTGGATGTGGAAGTTGTAAATTTTTTAAATGTAGGGGATTTTTTTGTTTTGTTTCCCGCTCAACCCCCAATAATTCCGGAACGCCACTGGTCTCCATGAGTAGGAAATCCTTTGAAATATTTTTCCCTGCCATAGTTTCGCTGACTCAATGTTGTGCGTGGAAGCTGTGAATTTTTTAAATGTAGGGGATTTTTTTTGTTTCTCGCTCAACCCCCAATAATTTCGGAACGCCACTGGTCTCCATGGATAGGGAATCATTTGAAGTATTTTTTCCTGCCATAGCTTTGCTGACTCAATGTTGTGCGTGGAAGCTGTAAATTTTTTAACTGTAGGGGATTTTTTTGTTTCTCGCTCAACCCCCAATAATTTCGGAACGCCACTGGTCTCCATGAGTAGGAAATCCTTTGAAATATTTTTCCCTGCCATAGCTTCGCTGACTCAATGTTGTGCGTGGAAGCTGTGAATTTTTTAAATGTAGGGTTTTTTTTTTTGTTTCTCGCTCAACCCCCAATAATTCCGGAACGCCACTGGTCTCCATGGATAGGGAATCATTTGAAGTATTTTTCTCTGCCATAGCTTTGCTGACTCAATGTTGTGCGTGGAAGCTGTGAATTTTTTAAATGTAGGGGTTTTTTTTTTTTGTTTCTCGCTCAACCCCTAATAATTTCGGAACGCCACTGGTCTCCATGAGTAGGAAATCCTTTGAAATATTTTTCCCTGCCATAGCTTCGCTGACTCAATGTTGTGCGTGGAAGCTGTGAATTTTTTAACTGTAGGGGATTTTTTTTGTTTCTCGCTCAACCCCCAATAATTTCGGAACGCCACTGGTCTCCATGAGTAGGAAATCCTTTGAAATATTTTTCCCTGCCATAGCTTTGCTGACTCAATGTTGTGCGTGGAAGCTGTGAATTTTTTAACTGTAGGGGATTTTTTTTGTTTCTTGCTCAACCCCCAATAATTTCGGAACGCCACTGGTCTCCATGAGTAGGAAATCCTTTGAAATATTTTTCCCTGCCATAGTTTCGCTGACTCAATGTTGTGCGTGGAAGCTGTGAATTTTTTAAATGTCGGGGTTTTTTTTGTTTCTCGCTCAACCCCCAATAATTTCGGAACGCCACTGGTCTCCATGAGTAGGAAATCCTTTGAAATATTTTTCCCTGCCATAGTTTCGCTGACTCAATGTTGTGCGTGGAAGCTGTGAATTTTTTAAATGTCGGGGTTTTTTTTGTTTCTCCATCAACCCCCAATAATTTCGGAACGCCACTGGTCTCCATGAGTAGGAAATCCTTTGAAATATTTTTCCCTGCCATAGCTTCGCTGACTCAATGTTGTGTGTGGAAGCTGTGAATTTTTTAACTGTAGGGGATTTTTTTTGTTTCTCGCTCAACCCCCAATAATTTCGGAACGCCACTGGTCTCCATGAGTAGGAAATCCTTTGAAATATTTTTCCCTGCCATAGCTTCGCTGACTCAATGTTGTGCGTGGAAGCTGTAAATTTTTTAACTGTAGGGGATATTTTTTGTTTCCCGCTCATCCCCCAATAATTTCGGAACGCCACTGGTCTCTGTGGATAGGGAATCCTTTGAAGTATTTTTCCCTGCCATAGCTTCGCTGACTCAATGTTGTATGTGGAAGTTGTAAATTTTTTAAATGTAGGGGATTTTTTTGTTTTGTTTCCCGCTCAACCCCCAATAATTCCGGAACGCCACTGGTCTCCATGAGTAGGAAATCCTTTGAAATATTTTTCCCTGCCATAGTTTCGCTGACTCAATGTTGTGCGTGGAAGCTGTGAATTTTTTAAATGTAGGGGATTTTTTTTGTTTCTCGCTCAACCCCCAATAATTTCGGAACGCCACTGGTCTCGATGGATAGGGAATCCTTTGAAATATTTTTGTCCGCCATAGCCTTCCTGACCCGAAAAAATGCTAAGTTTTCTTACTTGATTTTCATGATTGCAATATATAACTAAAATAACGTATTTTACAGATCATGATATACCTACCTATTTACTTTTTATAAATAATATCTTCAAATAGCGAATATTTAGGGTTGGTAATAATTGGTAGAACATTCAAAATAGATAATATAGGGAATTCCGGACCATATGAGCAGGGTAAATGATTAAAAAATCAAAAATACCATGACTATAACTAATTTTAACGTTGCCGAGCATTATTTGTCTGGTCCGCTGTAAAAACATGATTCTCGGATATGAATCTGTTGCTAGAATCAGCCACGTACAGATTTTATGTTCATTCATACGGAGTTGTAGAATGAAATATTCGCATAGTCTGATGGGAATTGTGGGTAAAAGTCAATGACCCTTGAATGGTGTTGTTTCTTTTCAAAAGATAAAACTAAAGGAACAATTGAACAAAAGGTGACCTTGACTCAGTTCGAATCACCTACTAGGTAGTCCTTCGATCTAATGAAATGTCTCAATTATTCTGATGATTTGAATCAGAAATCTGTCCTTTCATCTCGGGCAGAAATTGACTTCTGTGTATATATTTCCATGTCAAATGAGAATCTAATTAAATTAATTCTATCCTTGGTTGTAATAGCATTATTGAAGAACAATAAGAGAAATACTTTTTAGAGCCAACTTCAGCCTAAATATATTGTTTATGTTTTCACAGTAAATTTTAATCAATGAGGAGTACCTATTCTGAGCAGTTTTACAAATATTCACCAGTAGGGCGCTGCTGTTGGTGGAGATCAGCAAAACGGTTCAGATTATACCTACCTATATGGTTTATATTACTTTAAATTGTGTTAAATACTTTCATTTTTAGAAAGTGGTTTTGCTTCATCGATTTCCCAAAAATTTGGCTTTTTGAAAAAGTCTGCTCAATTTAATTGACAATTTTTTTTTTCAAATTTCTGTTTTGTGTTTTAATGTATTCACTGATGCATTCAGTGACAGCGGCGGCCCCTAGCGGAATGTCTTGGCACCATACTCCTCATTTTCGAAAAATAATAAAAAACAGCTATACTTACTGACGTACGGGAAGAGTGACATCAACTGATCATTGTACCAAAAAAGCAACTTCGTAGAGAACGGCAAGCAGAAACTTACTTTGCGAGAAACATTTTCTGCTTGCCGCTTCTCCGAAGTTAATAACACATATTTTTCGTACTGATGTATTGCATAACGAGTGACAGAAGTAGTTATAACGATAATGAAAAACGAGATACAAAGAATTCAAAAATGTGGTCTACGTACCAGATATAGAAACCTCCCTTGCCAGAAAGGAAACCCCCCTTCTGAGATAATTGATAATATTAAGATCTTCGGCTACTAATAGTTCAATCTTCGAGTGCCTTCTTTTAGTAACTCGTAGGAGAGAACTAACCGAGAGAATATTTCTAGGTTATATTATATGAAGATCAATGTTACGCAATGACTGTACTTTCAAGAACTAATTTATTCTATTTGCATAGTAGTAAGTCACGCGTTTTTTAAGTTGATTAAGTTATAAGATTCGAAGGACCAGCGAAACTAATTTGGAGAGCAATTATCTCATGTAGACAGGTTAGAGCTTTATTACTCGGCGACAAGGGCCTTACGGTCGCGATACCAGGATGCGACGAGGGTTCGCTCGGTTCGTGTACAGGTGCACACGGGGCCGTGGTTTAACTTGAACTCTTCTTGAGTACTTTATAGGTACTCTGTTGTAGTGCCCTTAACATGAGCGCGTGCACTGTTGTCCCTTTCCCCTCCCATAGTGCATAATTCAAACACGGAGGGAAATTATGGGCAAAGGATTCACGGGGACAGAACAATTAACATAGTACCTACCTAAATTCTCGAATCCGCATCAAAAATAAGGTATTGTTAGTTGTATAAATGCATGTTAGTGTATTGCCTGTTAATTTATAATTCTATGCAGTGTAATTAATTCTTGAGCCCCTATGGTCATGGAATAAGAAATATTAGCGAAATGAAATAAATTTACAAGCGGATTTAATTTTAGTCGAGGTTAAATTTAAAATAAAAAAGAAATTGTAATACTCGCATCATCAAAAATTACCACTAAGTAGCCTTTTCAAACCAGATCGTTTATAATAACATGAAGCTAATTAGGGTCATTCAAATAACGTTTAGTTATTCTAGCACGACAAGTATGACGACTCTAGTTCTATAGGTATAAATCCGGTGCGAGGTAGTGATCTATGAAAGGGCGGAGAACGGCGCACCCTGCACAGGATGGGAGTTCCTCATCGGCTATCCGACAGACCAGCAGGGTGTGTGCACTTGAATACCTTAGGATACAATTACCTATAACTATATCTCTGCTGCGCATCTCTACCCAGGTGCATTCACACGATACTAATATTTGTTACTACTTTTTCTCTATACATATTATCGTAGGTACCTTACACTGGAGCACCTCTTTAAGCTGGCGAATTAATTTGGATCTTGTGTTAACCTGTTACATACCTGAGAGCATAAATAACATTATTATTATTTTTTTAATCCAAAAATTTTAATAAGGCATCATTTATTTTCAAAATTAACACAAGCACAAGTTCTTCTGATCGAGTCTATATTAAGGAACGGGCCCAAAAGGGGGCTTAGAGGAGAATTGGGAGTCAACTCCCGGCTGCAGTTAGGTCAAATTGTAGAGACAGTAGATAAAAGATTTTAAACAGAAAGAAACAGTTTTGGAAAAAATAGATTGAAAATTATTTTTTAATAAAAATAAAAAACCGCCTCACCTTTCTCAAAATAAATTTGAGGAGAGTTCTTTGTGCTGATATTTACTCAAATGATCAGATATGAATAGGTAATTATTCACAGAGGTTACGAACAGGAAGGTAAAAGGTAATAATAATATATAATTATAAACATTATTAAACAAAGATATAATTATACAGTTTATCTACTATTTAGATCAATCAACTAAAGATTAATAAATGTCGAAAAGTCGTGATCGGTCTCATCATCACTATTATTGTGACGATCCGTTAGGTAACATCGCTATTTTGGGTGTGTTTAAACGAAGAAAATTCCTCATGCCTTCATTGAAATATAAACATATTATTACCATTTTTTTTATCGTGGTTTGAAGGAATAATTACAAAAATGACCTACAGTATTAATTTATTTATTCAAACTAAAACAATACTTTGAAACTTCAACTGAAACTATTCTACTATAATTAAAAATAAGTACGTTTCACTTTTCAATCGCCTTTAACTTATCGCTTGAACACTACTGAGATTCGTTGTAGACTGCCTCGTCTCCGGCATTTCTGGTATCATTCGAGAGTAGTATTCGAAATAATAGAAACTATCGAATATTTATTTACCTAGTAGAATTGACCAGACACTCTCTAAGTTTCGAGATCGGCTCTGTTGCTGAAAGGTTCATGTGCATGCTTATCTGGAACATGATGCGGCCAATCGGTCGAAAACTCTCCGTCTCTCGATTGTTCGCGACTCGGGGATTCAGACCACTTGATCGGCGTTACAGTAACTCTAGCGCCAAATTGTCGCTCTGATCAATCGTCTTGTTACAAAACTTTTACACTTGAAAAGTTACCCCGTATTTTTTTATAGTTTTTATGGATGATAATATAAACTATATTTTATCAACGATTTTAACCCTTTTTATTCAGCGGGAGAATCAGGAAAATTAGTTTAAGATTAGCGGCTATCGTGCACTAATAGATAATCGTCGACCATCTGTGGAACCAATCAATGATTAACAGAGCAGATGAACGAAAAATAGGACAAATATCGGTGTCCAAGATCTCTCTCACCATTCCATGGGCTATGGAAATATTTTTTCGAGAAGGTTGCAGCACCCTCAACCACAAAACTGTAAATTATAGAATATTTCTCCATTGATTTTTTCGAAGCAAACCCTTTGCTCAAAACTGGTCATGTCCATTATTTCGAGAGGTGCGTGTTTCTTATACTCACGCAGTATACAATACAAATTAGAATAATGAAGAGCATTACTTTTCATCTTCAATAAAAGGAGCAAAGTTGTGGTCCATGACTGTTGGTGCGAGCTAGTGAAGTGTTTAAGTAGAGTACCGTGGTGAAATTCAAATTTATCTTTTTTTTCCAGGAAGTACGCAGTTGTTGAGTTTATTTTAGTTGAATTTTCTCACAGAAAAGTAATTTCTAAGAAAAATAAATTTGCCTAATTCACTCAGCTACGTTATTTGAAGTATAGGTACATGATTTAATGCACGACTATAATAGTGATGTAAAATACCCGGGTATTTATTTTTTGGGGTAAGAATCGGGTAAATACCCAGGGTATTTACCCAAAAGTGGGTAAATATATCATTTTGGTCAAGCATGTTATATAACAGTCATATAACAAGGATGATTAGGTTTAGGTACCAAATAAGATTGTGCTTTTTTTGTGAAATTTCAAATCATGTCTTTGCTATTTTAGGTCTATAATATGTTCCTGTAAATTGTCAAAAGCAATAAGTATATGACCATATATAAGTAGACGATCTAAAAAAACATTTATATTCTCATAATTTGGTGTAGTGAAAGGGTGTATAAACTTTGACAAACAAATATAACATGAAACATAATAACTTAAGATTTAAGATTTAACTTAAACAAATTTTGCGCACTTAGGCAGTATTACTTTGGGTATTTATTCGGGTAGGTAAATATCCTTCGGGTAAATACCCGGGTAAATACCCTATTTATATTTACCTACCCGTTGGGTAAATACCCAATCCACATCACTATATGCACGACCCAATGAAAAAACTCTTCAATCCTATAGTGGCGGAAATCTGGGTACCTATGTTATTGTTAATTACCTTTTTTTATTGAATAATTTCTACGCCACTGACTTTAATACCAATATGATATTTTTGGTGTTGTTTAGAGGAGATAAATCATCTTACGTTTTCATCGTATGATGCACTGTCTCCTATATACTTCACAATGTGTACGAACCCGTACAGGGTAAAATATCTTAAAAATGAATGCTAATGAGTATTTTCAGAAATCAATAATTTCTGTGATCGTTATTGAAGCGTGTTACATTACAAAACAACTTGCATGTCTTCTTACATTGCGGTGGAATATCTTCAAAACAGTGCTACAACAAAAACGCAAGATGACTTTTCTCCTTCAAAAAAATATTCAGCGGGGTAGAAAATATTCAATAAAAAAGGTAACAACAAGCCCAGATCTCCGCCACTGGATTGAAGAATTTTTCATATGTATAGCGTCAAAGCATATACTTCCATTAACGCAGTTACTGTGAAATTTTTTTGACAAATTCCAATTTTGAGATTAAAAAAAATTTATTTTCTTTCAGAAAACTCCACACCCTGCATGTATCTCGAGAACCAAGAAATTTTCGATGTATGTTGTATAAAACAATGGTTTTTAAAATGACTCTTTCAATCGAATGCTGAAGCTATACGCTACTATAAACTGCATGGGACACCTGTACCGGGTGGTCCATCACTTATGTCCACCCCCGAAATAGAGGTTAATTTTAAAGATAAAAAATTGAAACTTTAAGGATTTGTGTAATTAATATAGGACCATATAATGACATAATCAGATTAATTATTTTTTTAGTTGAGCCATCAGCGATAAAAAACTGTAATTTGGTGTTAATGTGACCAAAATAAATTCGATTTTTCTTTAATACATCGATAGAAATCAATTAAGAAAATCAAAATCGCTTAAAAGAAATGTCAAAAAACTAGTTACAAACCTTTAATTAAATAAAATACTTACAATATGGAAATGACAGCTAGAATGATTGATTTATGGAAGCAATAAAACTATCAGGATTTTGAAGGGCTGGTATAGCACATGCAAATGTTAAGTAAACATATCCTAAGTAAACATTCATAAAAGAAGCCCCATTCGAGTTCAATGGCACGTTCTTCTGACTGCTTTGAAGATTATTTATGGTAGGTACCTACCCTCATTAGATTTGTCAGTTTTATTGCTCTACCATATATCAATCATTTTACCTGTCATTTCCATATTTTAAGTATTTTATTTAATTAAAGGCTTGTAATTAGGTTTTTGATATTTATTTTCATCGATTTTGAGTTTATTAATCGATTTCTATCGGTGTATTAAAGAAAAATCGAATTTATTTTGGTCACATTAACACAAATTACAGTTTTTTATCGCTGATGGCTCAAATAAAAAAAATAAATAATCTGATTATGCCATTATGTGGTCATATATTAATTACACAAATCCTCAAAGTTTCAATTTTTTGTCTTCAAAATTAACCTCTATTTCGGGGGTGGACATAAGTGATGGACTACCCGGTATAACTTAATCTTAATGTTTGTTTTATACCTACTTAATTAAAAATAGTTATCATGAGATATAAAAAATAGTTGATAAGCGAAAGTTATAGGTATAGCAACGTGAGAGGAAGCTTTTTAATAAAGTATACCTCTTACTTCTAAGTTTCACGTTAATTCTTTTGTCTTCAGATCTCTTAATTAACAATATTTTATCTAAAATTTTACCTTCGAAATAGTTAACAGTTAATTTAGACCGGATATATTTAATTATCACGGTACTCCATCTAAGAAATAACGAATCAAAAGTGGAGTGCTAATGCATGGTTATAGAAAACTGGCACAACTTAATAAAAATCTATCTAAGCACGATAACAATGGGAAAAATCTAAGCTTTCTTCTCAGGTACCTAGGTATTTAAACGTATACAATACGAAAATGTAGGCAAATTTGCACACCACACATGATGATGTTGCATAGGGGGGAGTGTGTCATTATCATTAAAACGCAACATATATGTTACGAAAATCTCCTTATAACACACTCTATGTCCTATATTTTAGCATAGAGCAGACGATAAAAGCCGACAGCCGTGATTTCTTAACTTCCTGCCTCAATTACCGTATAATTAACGGACTTGAGCCCCCCTGGTCCCCGGTAGCACAATGATGGGAACGCCCCGCACGGCAAGAGGTCGACGGGTCATATTCCCATAAGAATACTCCCACACTCTATATTATAGTATTATTCAGATTAAATGTAGTAAGTAGTAATGTTGACTTTCTGTATATAACTGTAATTATTAATTTGCCAACTTGGGGTCATTTCATGCGTGTGGTGGATGTGTGCATCAGTTATTGCAGTGACGAATCAGGATACGTAAACTCAGAACTCAGGGACACTCGTGTTTTATATGACGGAATGGAAGTATCAGTATGAGGAAGGAATTTAAGGTGGAAACGGTGGAGAATTAGTTGCACAGTTGTGCAGTTAAAGTAATTTGCTAGCTTCGCTTCGTTCTGACACGGCGACGTGTTCATTCATAAAAGTATAAAACAATAGGCTCCATTCATCTTTATCTCTACATCGAAAAGATCAGATGTCGTGAAGAATATATATAGTCATACATAAACAACTTATATACCTATCTATATTATCTTCTCATTAGTGGCACGTGCAATTAAAGTGGTGGAGTAATTTTTTAAGAGGAATTAACTATTTATAGGTATTAAGTAGAAAATTACTAATTACCGAACTGTCCGGGTAACTATGATATTGATCAAATGAAAATTCGAATGGATTATCAATTACTTATTGTAAAAGATAAATGGGAAACTGGACTTTCTGATCACTAACCACGGAAAATCTCATCAAAAAGAAGATACAAAAAGATACTAGTCTTACTGGGTATGAAAAAAGTAAAAACCTCGTAAATTTTACTGAGATTTGTGAAAGTCATAGAAATTTTTGAGGTGAGAAGTTTGACCCAAGAATCAATTTTTCATCAAAAGTTAGCTCGAGTTTCAAAATCTTAAACTGTTTACCACAATTCCATAGAAAAAAAAGCCTAATTTTTTTTTGGTCAAAAATAAAATAAAAAAATTCCCATTAACGTATGTCCGCAAATTCACCGCTTTTGAGATGTCAAAAACAAATATAGGGTATCAAAAAAGATTATTTTTCCAATTTTTGAATATATCTAAAGAACCGTTTGAGATACAGAGCTCAATTTGATTTCTTGCGAATTTGCGATTATAGCTAATTTTTTAATGCTAATCAAATTTTTTTTCATATGCCAGTGGCGGAGAGTTTAGGATTGCTTGGATTTCTTTTGCCCCTAATAGCTACGGCACTGGGCAAATTAATATTTATTTTTAAAAGCGCATTTTATAAGCGTATTTTAAACCGCCGAATATTTCCTACACAAAAATGGTACTCGTGGTCATAATTGCGAACGTGAACCGTTTTCGACAAAAACGGCCATTTTCTTTGAAAAAGTAGTCTTGGATGTGTCGAAAAATGAAGGGCAAAAAAACTTCACTCAATCCTAAGATCTCCGCAGATGGCACATGAAAAAAACTGAATTGGTATCAAAAAAGTAACTTGTATATCAATAATATACCTACAATACCTTTTTTAACTTTTTTTTAATTTTAATTTATTTTCTTTATCTATGTACCTACAAGAGTCCTGTATCTAAAACGGTTCCTCAGATATCTTCAAAAAACTGGAAAAATAATCTTTTTTTTGACACTGAATCTCAAAAACGGTGCATTTCCGTACACACGTTAATGGGAAATTTTTTGACCAAGGAATTTCGCTTTAAATTTTTGAAAACAAGAAATTTTGAAGAGGTATCTCCTATAGGAATGATTTTTGGATCATGCAATCGTCACAAATTTACAGTTTATAGTTTCAGGAATGGGATCAATATCCAAAAATATTCAAGACCCAAAATATTAAAATTCATATAATTAGTCTTTAAATCGAATGAAAATTCAACGAGCAAAATAATCAATAAAAAAATACCTACGCTTTTTTTGGTAGGAGGGGGGGGGGGGAAGAAAAACATCGATGTGTTTATTATAGTTCGTCGAAATAATTACCTATACGAACTACATAGCGTTGCCCTGCTTATTAATCTAGAAATGGGAGCATATATCCTACCACTTTACCTACATTCTTATCATTATATTAACTTTGATTTAGACACTATTTTTATCCTAACATAATAAATAAACATAGGAATTAACGCTCATGTCTTATGACATGAATTTTAATTGTTTCAAAAATACTTGAGATTAGATCCATCGTTCTACGTGGTATACATCGGACAATATTGTATAAAGTTAATGAAATGGAATATCCTACCTAACAAAAATCATCGATATACCTAAAATGAAAACTCCACAACCATCCCCCACACCCCCTTGCATTCTGAGCCCAATGAGATTGAGCTTTGGTAGAAAAACTAAATTTAATAGAATGAAATTTACTTTTACTTTTTAATATAAAGCTGATTGGTTTCTGAAATCTTCTGAAAAAAACTCTAGGGGGGAATTCCTTGCCTCAGTCTAAGGGAAAAAGTTCCTATAACGTTGGTACGCAAATGCACCGTTTTTGAGATACTTACAGTAGGTGTCAAAGAAACACTTTTTTATGTTTTTTGATGATATCTCAAGAACCGTTCGATATACAAAGCTCAACTTTTCTACATATCTTATCAATGATTTTAGGTAGTTTTTTATGCTAAACTAGATTTTTTTCGTTTGCCATTGGCGGAGATTTTAGGGTTGCCTGAAGTTTTTTCCCCCTAATATCTACGATACTGGGCGAATTGACATTTTAAAAGCGCAAAAACAGCCAATATTTTTCTACACAAACAAAATGGTCATAATTGCTATAACGTGAACCGCTTTCGAGAAAAACAGCAATTTACGATGGAACACTCGCTTTGGATGTTTCAAAACACGTGCATGTCGGAAAATGAAGGACAAAAAATCTTCATTAAATCCTAAAATCTTACCGTAGGTATGTAAAAAAATTTGGGTATTTGTAAAAGTAGCTAATATCAATGATATGACGTGTTCAAAAGCTGATGTCTGTATCTCAAATGATTCCCGAGATATCTGCATCAGAAAATGGGAAATAAAAATTAATCTTTTTTTGACACCCTGTACCAAAAAAAGTGTTTTTATGGACATACGTTAAACTGATCTTTCTGAATTTGAATACGGAATCACCCCCTAAAGTTTTTCGTCCCTATTTATGATAACCCTGTGTTTTTCTTTATATATACAATACCAGAAGACATGAAAAAACTGCATGGATGGACAATGGCAAAGACTGACAAAGAATGAGAACTCTGAGATCAACTCAATAACTTTGAAACTTTCTAAAATGTAAAATTTGATAGTTGTTGGTGATTACTTATGTAAACTAACAAAAAATAATTAACTTATGTTCAATACAATAAAGATACCAATTAGTAATCTAGTTTTTTCAGTTTATTCAAGACATTTCAAGAACCAATCCAGATGGCTCAAATTTAATTTTTTAGTGGTATTCATCGTCTAATTGGACAACTTTTTGCTGACTTAAGCAACACTTAAGCAACCTAATACTTAGGTATCATTTACAAGATCCCAATACCGTCGAGGTCAAAAAAAATATTTCAAATTTCTTCTTGTTCTCCTGGTTAATGTAAATTTCGTGTAATTGCAGAATATTGCTTGGGAAATAGTTATCAAGTTTTGTATTGTTTATTTTATAACCAGATTTATATGTTTACAAGTGCTAAGAAAAATTTCAAAATCTTCTCAATTTCTTTGATATATTAGCAAGTAAGTTCCTTCTTCCACATATTCTTTGTTATTTAGGGTTCTACTATAATAATAGCTATTTACTTATTATTATTTTTATATTTATTAACATACCAATATCGCTTATTGTTCTACAAGTTAATTATAATAAATTATATACTGAGGAAGATTTATACAGAATTCATGTAGCTGGATTAATCGATCATCAACACAGGAACTAAAGAATTATTGCAATAAGAATACATCGGTAAGCAAGTTCAAGTACAAGTTAAATGAAAATAGCTTATAATCCATGAAGAGTGCTTATGTGGGCTGCCAAACGGTGGGTGCACCGCAGAGCTCATAAGAGGACGTTGGTAATATCGAATGAATAATGCAAAGTGAAGAACTAACTGACTAGTCATTGCTGTTGTAACCAAAGCTTCTTGTTACCTGCTTGGGAGACAGCTTAGGAACACTTTGACCATGATCAAGCAAAATATCAAATCGGAATTATTAAAAACGTACCACCAAAGTGAGTCAAAATATATTCATCCTTATTAATCGAATAGATTTTTTAGGCACGGTATACTCACGATCTGGGAGGAGATTGTACCGTATTAAACATACCCTTTATTTCGCCCCCTCATATGGTATAGATTGACCCATAAGAAAACCCTCATATTGTTATCGTCTTTTAAATACACTCGTTTTCAAAAAAAAATTAAAAGAAATTTTTAAGATATTAAGAAAGAATGGTTTAAGAAAGGTACTCTCTGTACACTGAGAGTTGTCCGTTGTCATGCCGCACTGATTCTGACTAAACAATTTCATTTAATTCGATTTGAATCATACACTTATTTCTAAGTCGAACCAGATGTGGTATCGCAGTTCGTGTCAGTGGCGTGTGTTGAGGAATAATGAATATCCTATAAATATATTATTTCGACAAGTTATTGACGAAGTAGTGCCTTGCAACTTTTTGATAACAAATATTACATAATGCAAGTAAATAAGAATGATAATAATTATTATTGTTATCATCATGATAGAAATATCATGTCACCTACCTGCTGGTTGCCGTTTAAAAGAAAGAATAACACCTCCGTTTTCTTATTTGCAAGTAAAATATTCCAGCAATTTTACCACAAGACCACGTACTAGGGAGTTCAATCGTTTCCCAGGCAAAACAAGGAAATAGATTTTTAGGCATTCGCGAAATTAAGTTACTCATAGTTCATCACACCGTACAATATAACACAGGTAATTCTGCTAATTTCGTATTAAAAACGTTTCAAATCACAACAAAAACCTTATTTAGTATATTTACCGCTGACACTGACACTTGAGAGTAGCGACGATCGTAATATCGTATCAATCTAAGCGTATCAAGACGCGAGTCGATACTTCCGTCTCACTCTCGCTCATATTTTTAGAATTGCTGACGATTCAAACGTATTTCTGACAATACGTCCCATTTTAACTCGATTGGGTATGCAATGCAATAGAAGGAGTAAGGAATATAACGAGATGATGTATCCTTAGTTCTCACAACAGACAACTCTCAGTGTACAGACTTTATGTGTAAAATAAGTAATACATAACCAGTAGCAAAGCTTTTTATATTTTAAAAGTTGTAGCTTAGTTAATTCTTTACATAGCAAAATTGAATAATTTTGGAGCCTTTAAAGAGCTTCCCTTCGAGTATTAAATTGATAGGCATTAAAGTATCCTACCCTAACATACTACGCCAATGGAATCTTCTTATATGCGTGACTTTTACATCAAAGAACAGCCTTTCTATCATGTGAGCCAATGGAAACGTAATTTAGACAGGCTATTGAAAAAAAACTTGTCTGAGATTCAATCTGTAAAACTGTAAAATCAAAGATTCTGCATGTCTCTTCACACTTTTTCACAGACTCAATCTTAGACTCGCTTTTTTTCCAAAGCTTTTCCAAAATTTGATATGGTTACTTCGAGAGCACTTCTAGTTGAATTTGAGCATGTTCGTTATCGTCATTTCGAATGATCGAGAAGCCAGAAGTTAGGCTATATAACACCGCTCTGTATAGGCCTACGGAATGAGTTTCGTCCTAGTTGCTGCGTGGGCCGGTTCACACCACATTGGGGATAAGTTTTGCGTGCGAGTTGTTACCCCGAAACTTACCAATCTCATATCAATCGATTCGGCCCGCACGAAGGCTCGTGCATCTCTCACCCCACATCCACATCCACAGCGGCTAAACACAATCTCAAATACCTGCACGTTCCCTTTCGATAAATCTCCACAAAGATCGACACATTTCATCAATTCATAACCACCGGCAGTTTTCAAGACCATTCAACCATCCAAAGAGACCACCTTCATGTGAAAAGCCACGGGCATCAGGGCCCACACGAAAATTACAAAAATCATTGAAATTCCAAGGACCTATACGGAATGGAATTGAATCAGTTTCAACAGGGCCAGCCATGTCACCAAATCCCAGAACCTGAGAAAGTTATGGAGACTTGATCCAAGTGATGATAGCCCATGCATCTCAACAGTTAGTTAAATTACTGGAAGTCTTGGGAGAGTCTATAACAAGAAGATGGCATTGTTTGAGAGAAAATAGGTCGAAAAGGAATTTTTAGTGATTATGAAAGGCAAAAAGTTGAGATTTAAGATCCGCAGCTTATCGTCGAAAGAAGGGCGAGTAGTGCCTTAAGGGAGACTGGTGATGGAAGTCTTTTGAACTAATCTCAACAAAAGAACGGGATACCAAACTAGTCCACCATGAGTCACGAATTTTTTACAGATTTATATTTTTCAAAAAGGCCGAAAAGTACGTAAAAACTCTCAGATTGTTACATTCAATAGGGAGAACGCAACAATTAGTAGGTAGGCACGCATCGACCGTAGTAGTTAAGTCACTTTAATGGCAATGCAAGATGTTAACGGGCTACCAAATATTTGTCAATCGTCTGCTTATAAAATCATTCTCTTCATAAGGCAGACGATTGAAAAATATTTGGATATCCGTGAATAAGAGGGGGGCAATCGAGCGAGCTAGCAAAATAATATAGAGCCGAGAATTGATTCTTGTGGAACACCACACATAAATTTTCTTTCTAATTACAGAATTTCACAAACTTGTGAAGAATGGTTCTTATCTCCTTATAAAGAGTCTTTGTTTTGGGACGCGATTGAAGGCTCTGGAGAAATCTAAATATAAACATCCACGCAGATCTTCCATCGTCAAACTCTGGTTTCCAGAGCTGTTAACTGAGGAAAGAAGGTTTGTTTTGTTATCACCGCTTGTTACGTTATCATAGTTTACAGAAAGACAGTTCTGTTACAAGAAAAATGTGTTGGAAGATTTACAATTATCTCATAGAAGATGCAGAACCATGCATTGACCACAGTTTTGGTGTAAGTACGCTGTGGTTGATGCTGTTTGAAAGATTCTATTGAATAAGAAAATTTAGCAGCAGGATTTTTTACTTTCTAAAAATGAAGGTCTTTTAAGGATAATTGAACTGACATTCAAACAAAGCAAAACCGTCATCTGAAAATTGAGCCAACGATGTGAATTGGGTCAGGTGGATGCTTCCACAAATCAATTCCTTCTAGAATTATCTAAATAGATCATTGCTGGAAAGAATAGAGAAATAACTCTTACCTACCAGTTTAAAAAATAAACCAGAAAATCTTTTGCTTGAAACGCCATCAATTCTCTTGGCCATTTTAGGGTAGGGGGGTAGGTTAAGGGACTTATTAGCGTAAATAACAATGTGGATAAAAAATATATTGTGTGAGTAAAAATAAATAATTAACAGAGTTTTGTCGAAGTTAAATTCTTTAATTACCTACCTACACCAAACCCTGGAAGAAAATCCTGACAACATCGACGGTGCAAATTTAACATGGAACCTGTAACTTGGTCTTGGAAAACGTTTATTGTGCTGAAATGACCTTGAACTGGACACTATACAATTAATACTTTTACATCCATGCAGTACCGAAAATATCGAGACAAAACGATGCGGTAGGTGGGTACAAGAAATCTATTAATAGTTACAAGGAATTTATTCAACAACTGATTAATAAACAATCAATCAAATCGATGACTTGAACTGTCAGACTGTAACATGTCGTTGCAACCAACCCTGTCCTATAGCCATGATCGGCACAGACATCCATGGAATGGTTCTCGAGTTGGACATGACCTGGCAATATTATAATTTCATCACTGATGCGAGGCACGAACCCCCTTCTGGCACGTCGGTCCGCATCCGCTCTTGCCGGCACACCGACTCGAACAGTCGCCAGAAAACAGTCTGACTGCTTTGGAAAGGATAATTCATGAATTAACACTACTTCCAAGTAATCAGAGAGTGTTGCCGGAGACAGAAGTTCTTCCACCTACGATTGTTTTTCAAGAACTGATTTGGCGTCATTCAATTCTGATTTCCACCGGGGTCTAATATGGAAATTACAATAACGTCATTCCATCATGTTAGGTATAACGTTTCTTTTGAAAACGTTCCACATATTTTATGCTGGTCCATTTACTCGATAGATTCAAACATATTCAGTTACCACCGTAGTGTAGGAATAGAACATTATTAATCTGGTACTCTGAAGCTTGATCCTGAAGATGCGTCTCTATACGTGCCCACAAAACTTGCAGGAATCCATATAACGTTAAAAAGAAAATGGCAAAGAGAATTTGTTTAAGATACACTAACGCTATAACAACCCCGAAACAAAGGTGTTTCCTGCTCCGACAGTTTTCTTGACGGTCGTTGGTGTAACGTCTTTCACAGGTCTACAACTTTTTTGGTCACCTGAATAGAATCTAGATCCACGACTGCAGCATATATGGAATTCCATTTCATGTCTCAGTTGATTCTTGCTTGACACCATTCCAAACGACGAGCCCTGCTGTGTCGCTGAGTAAGTGGTAGAATCCGAAAAGGATGAAGCGTTAAAACTCCTTGTAATCTTCTCTAAATAACCTGATCTGATGTTGCAGTCAGCAGAATCAATCTTGAGTTTGTCCGATATTCCAGCTGCAGCGTCTCTCGTCGCTACGAATCGAAATTCGTAGAGACGATAGACGAATTCTTTTCCTCGCGATTCTGTGAAGGTAGAACCTCTTATTTTATGTCAACTTATCATTAGGCATTGTTCACATTATTAGTTTTTTCTGGAAGGTCTGCATAATATATGATTTGATCTCTGATGAGCAAAGAAGTAGGTATACTCTATAGAGAAGTTGAACGAGACGTTTTTGATTTAAAATTAGCAGAAACGGTAATAGAACATTTATCAGAAAGAACAGAGTGTTGTCAAAGTTAGTATAAAAAAGGGAAAAAAAGCATCAAGGGTATCATGGAACGATTCTATATTTAAAGATAGATATACCTCCTCACCTATCGCGCAATATCTACCTAGTACGGCTTTTGAAAGTTATATAAACAAAGGCAAGAAAGAATCATAGTATGACGCGATCGGATACCTGCCGATTCCTGAAATATGTAAAGAAGCATTTAAAGTATGTTTTATTTAAAGTCCTGCTCCTTCTAGATTCATGCACGTTGGCCAGACGGGAGGTAAAATAAAAGGCCGTGTGTGTACCGGCTCTCTGCTCTGGTAATGTTTATGGTTATAAGAAGCAGCAGGCCGCAGTCCGACGTTACGAGCTGTCCTAAAACTTGAAACAAAGACCGAACTAGTCGTATTTTAAATGCCAAGCCAACGGTCACTTTTTCTTTACAGTGGCTAGTTCGCACAGGGGCATGATACCATCGATAAGAGATCCCGATGACATTCCGAGAGAAATGTGCGAGCTTCGCCGGATATTATTCTACTCGCCAGCCATCAAGGCTACCAGAGGGAACTTAAATTCACATCCTCGTGATCGGGGAAGAATAATATACAAGACACGCATTAAAAATACACCGCCAAATATGTGAGTGGATATCTTTTGTTGGTATAACTTACTCTCCTTTCAGAATAGATAAATTATTAGGATAATGATATGCATTTCTTGTTCATCTAATTTCTTTTTTTTTTTAACGACTGAACGAATTTACTTATAATACCTAAGTAGGTAATTCCCAGTTTTATAAGTCTTTTCAATGAACAATCAAAGTTACTAAAATTAACAATTATAATAAGACCTATAATATTTAAATACTTATAATGTCAAAAAGCTATAATTTACATAATAATTTAACGAATCATTTGAGAAAATCACTAATACAGAAGCGAAAAAGGCATTAATGACGAGAAAATACTTCCCATGGTTATGGAGTATAGGAGAAAACTCATGAGAACTCGAAAATTGCGAGTTCCGGTTTCAGAAAACCATTAAGTTTAGTTATTTTAATAATCTAAGCGCACCTTCCGCTTACGAAAAGAAAATTTCCAAGAATAATGGAACCTATACGACTAAATGAAAAAAAAATGGATTTTTTCTTCAAGAGAAAAATAAATAGCCAGATTCGTAAAAATAGAGAGGGGTAAAAAATCATCAAAATTATCATTACACCTAGGTATAGCAATTTAATAAAATGTAAGCAGCAAAAAGAAAATTCGTAGATTCTAGAGCTACGAATCAGCATAGAAAATTCTGATCTCATGCCAAAGGCAGAAAAAAACAGTGCGGAGGACATGGTTGGCCATTTCGCTCTTGTCAGACTTGTTAATCCCTAAAATATTCCAGTAAAATTAGAATTTGATTATGCAATCCACGCGGGAACAACGGAATTTCGTGTGCATGGGTGTTGGGTGGTCGATAGTGTGTCTAAATCCAGAACTGCCACCCCCTACCCCTTGTGGAAAATCCTCCATATTGGTTTTAGGGGATGAATTTTTTTTTGAACTTTGCGATATTAATTAACTTTTCATAGAAAAGTTAACCCCCACCTCACTACATTGCGATAAGGTGGAGTGGAGGGTGATTTTGTGTCCAAACGATGTCCCTTTCTAAACGAAACAATGTTTGACTGAAATATTTTTATCAATAGTGGTCAGGATAATCAACTGGGGGGATTAAAATGGATCACAAAATTTTAGGGGAATATTTGCACTTAATTTTGGATTGAAAATTATGCGAATCGTAGACTTTCTCTCTCAATAAATTTTTTTGAGCAGAATCGCGCGACTTCATGAGTTTGACGCGCATTGCGTAACAATCGTTAGTCTGATCGATCAGCTATTATTATGAATGTTCATAATAATTACAAGCACTTACAACATTTGTATAAAAACGATTTTAAGATCACGATAGAAAAAAGAGAGTAATTCCAAAATTAAAGGATTTTTCATCCCTTTTTCCATCAATTAATTAACTGTAGTTAATTGTAGCTATTGCCAATATGAAAAAAAATTGCAACTGCAAATTTATAGGGAATTTTTTTCTCCATAAAATAAGTTATAGCACTTTTTTCGATACAAAGTTAATAAACGTCGTAAAATGCAATAATATTCATCCCCTAAAATCAAAATGGTGGTTTTTCCACAAGGGGTAGAAGGTCGTCGCATTTTTGGATTTAGACACACCATTAACCACCCAACATCCACACAAAATTTCATTATTCCCGCGTTGAATGCATAATCAAATCCTAATTTTATTGATGGACTATACATATTATGTTAGGGTTTGACAAGTCTGCGACAAGAGCGAAATAATTAATATTTTTGAGAAATGAATTTTTCATTGTTGAATATGAATTTTTGAATATTTCAAAAAAATAAAAAATTAAACCATCTTTTCAGCAGTGTCTTTTCTCTGCCATTGGTGTGAAATCAATATTTTCTATATGAGCTCTAGAACCAACAGTTTTTATAGTTCTTTTTCTAATTATTTCTTTTCCAACAGTTCTTGTTCTAGTTATTTAATATTTGCTTTGAAATATTTTTTCGCTTTCGTTATGAATGACTTATCCCAATCCGACAATAACTTGATTTTTGCCTAATTTTATTTTGTGGACAAAAAAGTCCCGCTTTTTTGAGGGAAAAAAATTTCGTCAAGGAAACCGAATTTTTGCCTAATTTTATTTTGTGGGCAAAAAAGTCCCGCTTTTGAGGAAAAAAAATTTCGGCAAGGAAAGCGAATTTTGTAATTTTTTTGTAAAACTGTCAACTGTTCAACTGTAAGGTAAGCAGATACATTTAAGGGAGCTTTTAACGTACTGTCGCAGCCGCAAGTCATGTCGTTCTCATCAGACAACAAAGATCCAATTTTGAAAAAAATCGTCATTTTACTCAGTTGTCCCAGTTGTCAGTGCTCATATAAGCAGTGGAAACGTTGATTGCGCACACGGAACAGCCGATGGTGTCTATAATACCGCAGTTATACGTGAACGAAAAGTTCTGAACATATCTATTAGGACCACGACAAAACAGACGGAATCACTTATGATTTCATTTGAAGTCAGCTGTGAAAGCCTACCTACTCATATCAATTTTTATTAAACCGCATCTATAATACTGCCAAGTTACCCATTTATAGAGGGTGTACCCCAGAATAAAGGTGTATAAACTTCGAAGGTGTACGTATAGTATATTTACTTAAGTAGGTATCTACTTTTTTTTATCAAATTTTTTGTGTCTTTTTTCTATCAAACTAGCTTAATATTAGAGCAACAATTACTTTGTGTAATTTGAGCTAGGGATGTACGCTAGTTAGGGGCCAACTGTTTTACCCTCCCCCCCACCAATTTTTACGACACTTGATAAATTTTGGTTTCGACATTATTTTCAAGCTACCCATTTCTGGTACAATAAAGAAAGGTTTGGTAGGTAAATACTGCAACAGTTTTTGAGATATGTACGAAAATTTTCGTCAATATTTTTTCAACTTTTTGGAAAAATTTACAGATTTGAAGTAGGGCTTCTTCTTCCCTAGATCCTCTAACCACGGTAAATCTGGGCAACGTTTTTTAGCGCCATGAGCTCCACTTTTGGAAACCTCTCAACACTACGCCAGCGATTGATTTTTAATTTTTTTTTTTCAAAATGCACATGCACTGCAGGGAAATCCCTATGACGCTCTGGGAGCGGTGCATGAGCGGAGATGTCGATTCGCGTTGGCCTTGAATCGCTGCAGGTTGTATACTTCGGGAAACACGCCCTTTGGAATGCTATTCCAAAGTGATGCGGTTCTATACACAAAAGAAGTCTGAAATAGGGTGGTACGAGAGGTGTAACGAGCTGAACCTGATACGGATGAGCGTCTGCGGCTGATGGACGTGTTCTGGGTAGGATCAAGCGAGCCACGTCTTTTGAACACTTCCAGTAAAAATATCTGTAAAACAGACTCAGGTCAGCTACTCTTCTTCAATGTTCGAGAGTGTCTAAATTTTTTGTCATATCTGGGTCCCCAATCAAGTGGATGGCTCTTTTCTGAATGGAGTCGAGTAATCTCAGCGTATGTTTAGGAGCTGAGCTCCAAACATGTGAGCAGTACTCTAAGGATGCGTGGGATTTGAGCCTTGTAGGTATAAGAGGAGAAGCTGTTGTGGTGTATAAAATTTCTTCGTGCGGAAGAGTGTTCCAATGTTCCAAGTTTTTGAGAAGCACTCTTCGCCAGACCAGCAACATGATCATGCCAAGACATGTTCGCTCCGAGGCTCACTCCAAGTAAACGAAGAGATGCTGGAGTAAGAGAGTATCCCGCCATCACCATATCTGGCTCCAAAATGTTGGCTTTTTTGGAGAAGATGACTGCTTGGGTTTTTTAAATTAATGTTATTATTATTGAACTTTCACCTACCTATTCAATTGTGCATATCTCAAAAACTGCTGAGAATTTACATGGGAAACCTTATGTACTTATTGTAATAGAAATGTCTATCTTTTCGAAAATTTACCCGTTTTTATTCTGGGTCATTCCGTATAAAAGGAAAATCTCAATTAGTCGTAAAAAATAGAGATGCATGGTCAGTTCCGTTGTTTGGCTTATGATTCTAGCTCAGCAAGGAATTTGGTAGAAAAAATCAATATTCAGGAGAAAAATTACTTTAAGGCGGCAGTCTGGCAAAAAATTTTCTTCGTCACGAAAATTCAAAACGGTCTTATCAGCAGTGAAAACATCAGAGAAGAGTCATTTCCGATCACTGCCTGATGATTACTTATACATATAGCGGATTAAGACTCTGGTGCGGATAGAAAAACTCAATCTTGTAGGGGCGAAAATGTTTACAGGACGCTGCCCCATCAGTCGTATTCATGAACTATACTCAATTTTAAGTCTCACGCTCGCCCATTGGACATTAAGTAATTCATAAAATGTGAATCGTTCTAATAAAGCGAGCTGCTATCAGAAAAAATTAAGTGCAAGTCAGAAAGCCTTAGGATATAGGAAACTTTATGGAAATTCCTGTAAAAAACATCTGTTTATGATACCACCTGAAAAACCCGCCTTCGCAGGAATTCCAATAAGAAACAATAGAACAAAAATTTATTTTATAAGCCTGTACTAATTCCACGGAATTCATATGGTAGATATAAAATAAATGACCTATGTCGTATAGTAATAAAATATCATTTCGTAATAATAATTTTTAAACCATTAAAGTTCATTTACTATAATACTTTAGTTCATAAATTCTCATAACAAACATGCATTACAAATTTAATTTTCTCAAACACATAATATTATCTCACGAAATCTAAGCACCGTTGTCCTGGTCTAGATAATTCCCCCTTCAGTGGTAAAAATTAAAGGATATATTAGCCTCATGTCCGTACAATTATAAGCGGCATTCGAATGGGAGGCATGCAACGTTCGATTCAATAAACCTAGCCGCTTATCGGTCGCTTTATATCTTGCATATTAAGAGTTAAAAATCCTTTTGGAGGATGGCGGCCGTATATGTATGTGCCGCGATGTATGGCGCAGTTGCATGTGACAGTGCAGCCTTTCAATAGTCCACTCCTGGGTTTATTACGTCGGGAAAACTCCGGTACACAAAGATAATAATACTCCGGTATAAAGGGACAATCCATGCAAAACGAGGCAGTCAGCGTCGTGCCTAATAGAGAACTGTCTTTCTAACAATCCAGGAACTAATCTGAAGAATTTCTTGTTGGTATAGGTAGGTAAATGTGCATGGATCCTGGAAGACGAAGAAGTGAAACTGGTTGATTGTCAAACAGCGCATGCTGTCAACGATTAAGGTAATTGGTTTCCAGGCAGACATATTTTCCTGATGGATGAAACACATTATATGAGAATATTGAGGAAGGTAAGAAATAAATATTTTTAAAACGCTTCTTATAGCGTTTTATTATAGCCAATACACAATAAAATCAGAAAAGGCTAAAAGATACCGAAAAAAAATTAAGATAACTATTTCGAAACCTCGCATAATTCGAAGATTGCATGACAAAATGAACAAGACGAGGTTTGAATAAAAAAAAAACTAAAAAACATTGTTGAGTATTGAGAAAATTGAGAGGAAAAAGACAAAACCAGGAAGATTATAAGGATAAATAAATAGTATATAATATGCAAAAGAAGAAAGTATATTTATCTCCAACTTTCATAATATGTTTTTAGAATCAAAAGCTGTTATAACATGCAGGAAAAAAATTTAGCGAAAGGAAGAAAAAAATTGTTTGCGATTGGAACATAGGTAAGGTAGTTATACTACAACTAAATAATATGAGTAAAAAGAAGCAAATCAAGAATATATTCAACAAAATTGGAAAATAGAGCAGCTTTTGATTAAATTGATAAAGAAGTAAAATGATGAAAAATTGTTGCACTCAATAAGAGATCTATTACCTACCTAAGTAGGCACTTCTTACAAATGAAAAAGAATAAGAAAAGTAAGTAGGTCTAGAAATATGAAAGACATTAGAAAATAGAGCATGGGGAAATTGAATAAGGAAGAATAAAATACTGCTTAGTATAATTGGAAGAATATAAGATGTTATAGGAAAGAGAGAATAATATAAAAGATGATAATTATTTATTTATTTATTTATTTATTTAATACTCCCATCAACAAGCCAATAGCTTATATCGGATGGGGAAAAGTACACAAATTAATATAAACTTACAACAATATGAAATAAAAAACGTAATTAAAGAGTTTACAATATTTAAAAAAAAAACAGAAAGACTACTTGTGACTACTCAAACACCAGCTGTTGAGGCAGGCTATATCAGGTCAATGTGTTAAGTTAAAAAAAGAAACAACAAAAAAAAAAAATAATAATAATAAATGAAAGTAAAGGCAAACTAAGGACTAGAAGAACTAGACGCCGCCAGTAAAAATCGTCTAAGTTGAAGTTCGCTACACGAAAACAGATCAAGGTTCCCATCAACCCTATTAGCAATGTCACACATGCGATTTAAAGGAGAAAACAAAAGAGTATTTGTCCTTGCGGTTTTAACTCGCAGAAGATGTTGTTGCCTCAGTGTAACTTGGGGAGCATGGAAAGAAATCTGGGAAAGGATATCAGGAGAGTCAATGCGTCCATTCAACAAACCCCAAAGGAAACGCACAGAGGTGTACGTATACGTCTCGCTTCAAGACTGTTGAAGTCAAACTCAGCAAGAAGATCAGAGTGCGGGAAGCCTACAGGAGGAAAAGTACCTGTGAATTTAAAATGAAGAAACTTCAGGAAACGTCGGTGTACTCTCTCCAGATCACTAACTTGACATCTATATACAGGCGACCAGATAATCGAACCGAATTATGAAGAAATGAAAGCGCATAAGGGGGGAAAATGCATAAAAACAAAAAAAAAAACATATTATAAGAACAATAATTTCGAAATGGAAGTTAGAATTTTGGTATTGACCTTATAGGTAATAAGGTACTTATTTCGACTTAAAACCAGCTGTAACAGGACAAAAAAGAATGGCGGAATAGAGAATGTTGCAAGTATAATAACAAGCAGCTGAAGAGTAGAGGCAATATGAATAATTTGGTTTCCTACGTGAATCGAAGATATGGCGGTTAGCCCATTTTTTATACCAAGGAATATTTATAACATAAAATAGTAGAACGAAGATCACAATAAAGAAGAAGGAAATGTGGAATTAGAACCCTTTCTATATGAGGAGGGTTTATTTGACCAAAAAATAAGAAGTGAGAATATAAAGTAAAGGAGGAAGAACAGAAGAAAAATGCATAGAAGAAAACATTGCCTGCCTAGAGGTACCAGTTTTTAGAGAAAATGCACCAGGATATTGGTTATATGGTATGAAGTAGAGGGTAAATGGGGACAATGTTGGGTTTGCGTATTTTTGTGCGCCGATTTGTAATCTGAAAAGGAATTTGGGGTATAGCTTGAGCCATTGCTGAAATTGGCCGAAAAAAACTGAAAAATCGAGATTCTTCATTTTCGCAATATCTTTTTTATTAGGTACCTAGATATCGAAAATTAATTTATTCTTTTTTTATAGGTTTACAAAAGGTATCATAATAAGTCGACTATTATAAGTATCCAAGGACATATAGGGCGATCCCAGGGTTTTTACATGCAGTCAATTCTATTAGGAGTACTTTTGTTTTTCTTATGCAAGGCCGCCAAATTTTTTCCATGCGAGTCGGTCCAAAAAACTCAAGAAAATATTCTCTTTTTTCCAGTCGGACGCTTGTTTCAAGCATCGTGAATCCGTGAAATCCCTCGTATTGTCACCTTCCATTCGTCTCTATCCCCAGCCAATTTTATAGACTGTGCGATACGATAATGTCATGCCGGTGAGTTCTATAATAATTAGTTATATCTGAAGGTGTATGTACCTATATCTGGTTGGTGATCTTCCGAAACTTCTTTTCCCATGGACCATCATGCCCTCTATACTGTCAGTTTTTCTAGTCCGTTGGTTCTGACAAGACAACATGGCCAAAAAACTTGGCGATATATTTTCTGTTACTATAGGTATAGGTAGGTATAGGTAATATGGTGTGCATGGATCTTATTATTTGGATCTGTTGGAGAATTGATACCTAGATTAGTTCTCTTCTCCGTCCAGGATATACCTACCCTCAGCAATTCGGCGTCAGCAATACTTAAATCTCAAAGGCCTCTATTTTTTTCTCTCTCTCTGTTTTGTATCACTGTCCAGCATTCAGATCCATATATATACCTACTTACTTGGAGGAAAATAGAGAATGCCCAGGCTTTTAATAACTATAATTCTTATTTTGGTGTTGAACTTGGTTCCGGTGACTTTTCAATGTTTTTGTGTGCTTCGATGCTTTTTGCTTCTTATATACTCCGTTGTATGATCTCCCGTTCCAGTCCTTCTTCAGAAGCAGTGATGAGGATGGTATCATCAATAACGTACCTACCTATCGAGGGTTATTAATTTTTAGAGAATAAAGAAGACAATAAATAAGTATATTAGGTATGACAGGATCTACTCTCAATTTTTTATTTTTTTTAATTGTTCTTGTTTTAGAGAAGGAAATTTTACTGAATGACGTCATACCTATTGTTTGCTTTATGGTTTTTCGGTAAATATTTATTTCTTATTAAATAC
This sequence comes from Malachius bipustulatus, assembly GCA_910589415.1. NCBI lineage: Eukaryota > Metazoa > Arthropoda > Insecta > Coleoptera > Melyridae > Malachius > Malachius bipustulatus. The sequence continues at coordinate 36,937,851 of OU342632.1, forward strand.
GTCATTCGGTAAAAATGCTTCTTTTTCCAAAAAAGATGAAAAAATTCGATTTTTATTTTAATTTCGATTTTATTTAATTTTAAAGATATGAAGAAAATAATAAATCTTCATATTTATTTTGTAATGAAGCTATTTATATTGTGGGATAGGTGCCTGCCTGGGTTTTAGGTAGGTATTTATGCCCATTTTATTGAATATTTTGTAAAGACAGATTGCTGTTGCTGAGCAGTTAAAAGTATGTAGTTATAAGAGATAAAATCATGGAAGCAAATCTACGAGATGTTTCCTCGTCCATTACAAGTAGCAAAATACATGTTATGTTTGTGTGCATGGAACCTTCATCCTTGATCTAACAAGCTTGTCATAAACATAAATAATGTTGCTAAATACCCAGCTAATAGTAGGTACCTATATAATATATGCAATAGGAAGCATTTAATCATATTTTATTAACTAATTTAATCTTCTAGAATATGTTTAAAGTAATTAATGCGTATTAGAGCAATTAAATTAGCATCAGCATTAATTTCAATTAATCAACAACAAATCCGTCATAAAGATAAGCCGTGGAGTAGAATAATAATAATACATGAACAGTTTTGAACAGTTCACAGTGCGATGTTCCAGCTCTGCACAGCTACCACGGCACAGATTCAACAACTTAAGTCGGTGTTCGCGCATGAACGTTGAATTAATTTATAGCAATGATTATTTCAAGAGCGGCCGGCTCGGCAAGATTGCTCTCGTCCAGTAAGATTTGTGCATTTCATTAGACACGGATTAATGGGGTTTTGGCGACTCGTTAAGCTCAGCCTACTGCCGCCTGATTGGACGAGAGAACGCCGCTCTGCCGGCCGTGCGACCAATGCCAGCACACTTTCAATTATTCTCCTTTATTTTGTTTTAAGGTCAACTAGTGTAGAAAATGGTCGAGTAACTGTTCATAACAAAATAACAGGCTGTGTGTGCCTTACCCGGGTCGCTGACGCTGTCGAGAGATCGGATTTACGCCCACGATTGATGTACAGGTCGATCCTATATGAGCTTGTTGAGGATTTTAAGGCTCTTTATGGGCTAGTTACTGCAGAAAGCAGAAATGTGATGTAAATGAAGGTAGGAATTAATTTCTCGTCAAACTGATAAGCGTGAGAAACTTGGAAAAGTGATTTTAATTAATGCTAGGTAGGTATGCCTCTACATGCAATATTTATAGAGAATGCATTTTAAAAACGCTTGCGTGAATGATTTTTTACCTATTAAGAATACTTAGGTGTGTTCCCCGGTGTGCCCTAAGCAATAACTTATCTATAGGTATGCTTGTGTAACTATAGATAATAATAATTAGATAAGGCATATACAGTTCCAGTCCTTAATGAGAGTTGCAAAAAGGATAGATCCTAATACTTCGGTATTCTTTTGTGACATTTTTTATAAGCGTAATCCACTAAGTATAGGTAGGTATATTAGGTATGCATACCTATTATTACTAAAGCTCAGATCCAAAATAGTAGTCACTAGCTGACATTACTGAAAAAGCAATTTCAGAGAAGCGGAATGCAGAAACTGATGTTTAGAAGAAAATTTTCTGTTTGCCGCTTATCCAAAATAGTTTTTTTTAGTAATGTCAGTTAGTGACTACTATTTTGAATCTGAGCTATAACTAAATTGTAGGTGAAAAATGAGTAGTATTCATTATAATACCCCGACCGTAAAAAATAACAAGAGTTTGGAGACAAAAACGTAGGTACCTACATTTTATTTTACTTTATTATGAATGAAGCTTGTCAGTTTGTCACATTTACATCAGATGATGTCATGAAAAGTGTGGAAGTAGAAGGAAAATATAATTTGGAGCCTGAAACAATTGCTTCATGCACGGATTACGAATGACTTAGGTATACCTAAAACCTAAACGGCTCAATTCCATCTATAATACCTAGTCCATCATGGTAGGTATAAAATATACCTACTTATAACTAAGTATGTATGTTCAAATGACAGTAACTATATGCCTAATCTTCTGAAACTTCAGACAGGGCAGGTACTTAAAAGTGACATAGCTGGCAATTAAAAGCAAGTTAACTCTTCATGAAGCTTGTCACTTTGACAATATAAAATACTTACACCAATCTCTAGATTTCATACATTTCTTGTATAACTTTAGGTAAATTTATATTTCTTGACTACATACCTACTTAGAATTTACAAATAGGTGTTTCTTGGCGAATTAATGAAAATCTTGTGTGACACACGTTGCAAAAGGAGTGTTTAAGCACTTGAAGATTGTCAAACTCGCGGCTTCGGCCTCGTTTGACAATTTTTATCGCGTGCCTGAAACACTCCCATCATGCACAAATACCTAGCTATATTTCTCACTACCACCTTAGTTAAGGTCATAATAAAGACATGTTATTATTATTTAGTCGACTGTAATGGAAGGAAAGAAAAACATGCACGTGCTTAAAGATAATAAAAACTATATGAACAGAAAAAACGACTTACCGAAGCAGTCACTTTCCGCAAGGGGTAGCAATACACAAAGCTCGTCATAACAATAAAAATTGTGAAAATGGAGGCAGACCCAGCCACCCCTGATTATAAATTCATAGTTTGAAACGTCATTAATGAATGTCACAATTTTTGCTTTTTTTCATTATTTTTTATTTTATTTTGTGGTTTGTATAGTTGTGGTTATAGGTAGGGAAAACGTTCCTCGTTGCTAAGTTTCTTTTTTGTCTTCGGGGGATTTAGACTTTTCAGCCTTTTGGCCCTCAAACAACAACCTTCCGATAAAAAAGTTCACTTACCGCTGCTTTTAACGCAAAAAACTCTTATTGTTGACTCCTATTAATGCCTAAGTGAAGTACTTTATCAGAGGTTGTCGTTTGATGACTGAAGCGAAGCTGAGGTCCCTAAAGCCATCGAAGGTATAGGTAAAAGAAACTTATCAAGGCATTACGGTTTTCTCGCTCCAAAACCACAAACCATATTAAATAAAATACAAAATAAGGGAAAAATAGTGAAAATTGTTATGACGAATTTTGGTAGTGTTGCTTCTCCTGCGGACAGTGACCTGCTGCGGTAGGTAAATTCTTTCTGTCTTTATTGACTTTATTGGACTTATTTTAAGTAACGTGCATGTTTTACTTTCCATTAGATTCGACTTTTAACAATAAAATGTCAATTAAACAAGGTTGTAGAGGGAGAAAAAACCATTAGGCCCTTAGGTTGAAAAACTCTTACAGTGGGTAGGTATTATAAATGCTCATTAAAAGCATAACGGGCAGTTTTCTGTGACGGTTGTCAAAGCTAAAATCGACCCCAAACAATTTTTATTAACATTTTTGTAATCATTTTCATGTCAAGAATAGATAGGTAAATTAAAAAACTGTCCATCACTTAGACTTGATACCTTCTTCAGAAATGGCCACAGTCTCTGCTCGTTAAGGTAATGGGCCTTTATATTACCCACTGTTAATGTTTTTTTTACTTAGTTGCGCAGTAACCGAAAGTGTGACCAAAAGTCGAAGATCCGCCTTTTTTGTGTCAAAATTCGACATTCACTTTTAATTAAAAAACTTTTTATAGGTACAATTTGTGTTTCGTTAAAAAGGTAGGTGATCGTTATACTTTGTTCCAGTTGTATACTGCAATGCAAATGTCATAATGCAACACATAAAATTATTTTACAAAAATACTCTGACAATTCGGTCTTGTGTTATCTGATCACATCAGTTTGCAACAAAGTGTTGCACGTCCTCTCATTTCCCTATAGTTTAAGAAACGGCCCACCTGTATGGAATTTTTATTAAAAGGAAAAAGCATCTTGTAAGTCAGTTGTGAGAGATTCAAAATAATTGAAGAAAAACGAAAAAAAAAGAAGATGGCGTGACAGCGAAACATCAATTTCGCTATTGCTATACTGCGGCACATCCGCAACAGAAATTTCTTCCTGCGCAAGAAGAGTAAGAGGACTTCTTGTAACAATTAAATGGGAGTTGAACAAAATGGAGTATAGCGAGTTATTTGCGGATTTAGCATTCTAACAGTCTTGTCAATTGTCAATTGAATACTTTCTTTTTAGTTCTGGTTATTCTGTGATAACGAGATCCGGTTCGGTTCTCTCAAAGATATCTCTAAGTGAAGTGTGCATATATTAAAAGAGTAATTTCTGAATCTAATTAATCTATAACTGCAAAGAAAGGTCAAAAGACAATGATGAGTATATGAAATTAATTAACACAGATTCCTACTTGTGGTTGCACACCTATTGTTTTTGAACGGCATATCAAAAGCGGTCGTAGCGGACTCTCAGACATAACCGCAAGTATTTTTGTGCTTACAAAACGTTTTAACCACCATCATGAAACCATCCGCTATAATTATTTTCGGTTAATTTGCTTTTTTAATCAGAAGATTGCTATCTAAAGTAGCGTTTTAAAAGATGTGAAAACCTCCGGTGTAGACACATGCATGGGATTGGATTAAGTACTTACCTAGGTACCTATTATAAATACTAGGCGATTCATGAAACATTAATTGACCTCATATATTTTTTTGTATTTTTTTGTATAATAGAAAATTTTAAATTATTTAAAATATTAGTGGAGGACATCCGGGAACTCTATATTTATGCATGAGCTGCATATAAGTGATTTATGCATCCCAGTTGAAGCACTTTAGTTTTTTAAGTCACATGGAGACAAGAACCTGTCGTTATTTAGCTCGCAACTTTAGAAAAATGAGATTCACGTCATCACCTGCACCGAAGCTTGCTTCAACAAAACATCATGCAGCAAAATGTGAGTATGAGTACCTAAGTGATAATATTGGAGAATCTTGAGAAAGAAACCAATCATGCATGACGTATAAAATTGAGAAATTCATCTGGGTATCTCCCCCAACGTCAGGGGAGACTGTTTCAGGAATCTCTCTGCGCATGCACATTTTCTTTGAAAGCAACGAATTAATTGATAGATACCATAGTAGAGCAGGGAAATCGCTTTCTCTTGTGTCAAGTAGGCATCCTACCGAAGAGGTACGCATTCCCAGGAGGCAGCGGACATTCACTGATCAATTCTCCACTAAAATTCAGTCAATAGTAGGAACTGAGGGAGTTTTAGTAAGAATGTATCATCGATTTTATCATCTCAGTAGGAGAAGAGAGATAATAGGTATGCAACGAAGGGAGAGTAAAAGAGTGAGGTTCGGGAATCTTGAGAAAAAACTAAACAAGCGCATGACGTGAAATTGAGAAATTCATCTGGATATCTCAGCTAACGTCATCATGCAGGGTAGCTTGCTTCAAGAATTTCTTTTGCATGTTTTCTGCTCATGGACCTCTACCGAAGAGGTACCATTCCCAGGAGGCAGCGGATATACGCTGACGAATTCTGTTCTACAATCCATAGTCAATTGTATTTTGGGAATTTTAATAAGAAAATTATAATCGATTTGATATACGCCTCAGAATAAAGAGAAGACAGCTAATTGATGTAGCAAAAATTACATGTAAGTGAGAGAGTAAGGTTTGTGAGGGAATCTTGAGTAAAATCCCACCATGTATGACGTCAAACTGATAAATTCGTGGGGGTATATCCGACAACGTCAGGGGAGATTGTCTTAAGAATTTCTTCGCATGTTTCTTTGAAACCAACGAACTAATTGGTAAGTGGTAACATAGTTAAACCGGGAGGTCAATTCTTCACGAATTTTTCACTGAAATCCAGTCAATATAGTACTGCGGGAATTTCAGTAGGTATACCTACCTAAGAAAGTTATCATCGAGTTTATACGCCTCAGTAGGAGAAGTGAGATAATAGCAATTAAGTGTGAGTGAGGGAGTAAGGTTAGGGAATCTTGTGAGAGAAAATCCACGAATGCATGACGTCAAATTGAGGAATTCATCCGGGTCTCCACCAACGTCAGGGCACACTGTTTCAAGAATTTCTTTGCTTATTTTTTTTTAATCAACAAAACTAATTATTGGTAACATAGTAGAGCAGGGAAATCGACTTTCATGTATCCTGCATAGACGCGCGCCTACCGAAGGGTATACCATTCCCAGAAAACAGCGAACATGCATTGACGAATTTTCCGCTGAAATCCAGTCAATATACCTACTGCGGGACTTTTAGTAAAAAAGTTATCGATTTGATACGCCTCAGTATAGGATAAGAGAGCTATAGGTATAGCAATTACCTACATGTGAGCGAGAGAGTGGAGATTCGGGAATTTTGCATGAGAAAAACCAACCATGCATGACGTCAAATTGAGAAATTCATCCGGGTATCTCCGCCAACGTCAGGGGACACAGTTTCAAGAATTTGTTTGCTTATTTTTTTTAAATCAACGGAACTAATTATTGGTAACATAGAGCAGGGAAATCGACTTACAGTATGTTTCATGTATCCTGCATAGACGCGCGCCTACCGAAGGGTACCATTCCCAGAAAACAACGAACATGCACTAACCAATTTTCTACTGAAATCCAGTCAATGGTACCTACTGCGGGACTTTTAGTGAAAAATTTATGGATTTGATACGCCTCAGTAGGATAAGAGAGCTTATAGGTATGGCAATTACCTACATGTGAGCGAGAGAGTGAGATTCGGGAAGTGTGCATGAGAAAAACTAACCATGCATGACGTCAAATTGAGAAATTGATCCAGGTATCTTCACCAACCTCTGGGGAGTCTGTTTCAAGAACGTCTTTGTATATTTTCTTTGACACTAACGAAATAATTGGTAACATAGTAGAGCAGGAAGATCGATTTCCCGTGTGTGATATATCTCGCGTGCAATGTCTACCGAAGAGATACCATTAGTTTGTAATCAATAGTACTGCGGTAATTTTAGTGAGAAATTTATCATCGATTTGATCCGTCTCAGAAGGGCACTATTAAAAATCGGAAAAACTATCACTGTCTCTTCTAAGAACAAAGTTACCTACTTCTTCATTCTTGTCATGGGTATATAAAAGTATATCTACAATTTATATTTTACCACCGTCATATTCACCGTGGTAGAAGTAAATTTCGTTATTACGGTAGGTAGATTGTAAGCATTGAGGATTGGTATGCAAAATTAGACTGGCACGATCATTTTTTATAAGCAAATATTTAGCAACAATCCATTTGAATGACAAACTTGAAAACTCCATCATGACACTCTAAAGATTAAAGTATAACCTTTGAACCGAACAGTCAACTAAATAAAAAAATGCACGAAAATTGATTCAAGACGACATGTCATTGTATACATGACATACCTCTGTAAATTTATTATACGATACATATCATTACGTCCCAAATCGACAAAAGAACACCTCACCGGCACCTCCTTTTACAGACCCACAAATGATACGTCGAAGTCCTCCTTCGCTCCACCAGAAAAATTACACACTTTACACCTCACGGCGAAGAAGGCATTCTTGATGTAACTTCTGCCCAGCCGACGGCAGGTCGATGAACGTGCTCAATGATATTTACATGACGAATGTGCATCGAATACTTATCGGATATCGTTTTGCTTGTGACATTATTGGATGTTGATTGCCGATAGAGTGTTTTATGGTTCTCTCTCATACAGAGCGTGCTCAATCAAAGCTCTATTTGCTGTGCCCGGTACTCGACCATATTTCAACTTCAATCACATCTAGCGAGAGGCTGATTTATTTCCGTATATATAAAAGATATCAATGCGAAGATGGAAGAACTGCTGATGGAAGCAACGATATAAGTCTTTGATCAACAGTGTGAGAGGCTAATTATTTCCAAATTTTTTACATGTTTTACATGAGAAGAGTAGCTTTTTATCATAAAATATTCTCATAATTAAATCTGCGAGACCGCTAAACCTAGTGAAAATCACCCAAAATCAATTACTGTCAGTTTTAGTGCTATGGGAGACCAGAATCTGACCCTCTTGCTGACAGGTAATAATTTATTTGCTTCAGTACCTATTAATTTGAGTTCCTATTATATTCTACCTTTATCAAATCTTGACCTAAATTTATAAAAAAAGTTGTGATGTATGATAAACCGTCCATTCGGCTTCGATTTTTGTATACCTATATGTATACGAGATCTTGGAAATTTATTTTTCTTATTTTTGGTCAGGAATTGGCGTTCTTCTTAAAATAGTTGACAGAGGAATTCAACCATGCAATCTAAAAAAAATTATCTTTTATTCATTCATTTTCTTTATTTTGATAAGCGCATAAATGCATATTTATAGCATATCAAATTTATCCCTTCAAACTAAGCATATAAAATAAAATTTCGGAGCAAGCTTTTTACATAAAGATTAGAGAATCCACTAGGTATAGATGATTCTTGTGAGAGATAATCTGGAGCAATAAATGTCCTAAAAACCTGAAGATTAATGTCGGCTGAGATTCGCTATTTGAGCCCGATCAAGAGACGAGAAGTCTCAAATTTTTTTTGGTCAGCTTTTCTCAGAATAATTAACAGAAAGAAGAAGGATGCTGAAGAGTTTGCCATTTGTATGAGGTCAGATAAAGACAATTTCGGTGGCTCGCTCTGAAGTATAATATCGAAAGACAATAATAGTGATGTCCAGGACAAACGGATTTAGTTGGTTAAAACCAGACACTCCCCTGGGAGAAACCATACCCAAGGGATCCATCAAGATTTCCCCGCCACCAAAAAAAACGTTTGGGTCGTATGTGCGAGATATGAATGTACTGCTATAGAAGGATTCGAAGCTGCTGGGAGCTACTACGGATGAAAGCCCAGCTAAAAACAAGCATAAAAGAAAAAAAATAAGGCATCAGAATCTAGCCTATTAAACCATCAAGAAATCACAATAATGGCTTGTCTTGTTGGCTAAATGAAAATTTTTTCTTGAGGATTTTTTTTTAAATGTTTCGAACCTCCATGAACGAATACCTCTTGTGATTTATTATAAAAATAATGTGGTGGTCGGTTGTTTTTATGTAGGATTATATCCGCGATTTAAACTGATGGAGCGAGTAGACCTATTCGGTAGAGAAAGTAGAGAAAGACATATTCGGGTATAGCGAATTTCAAAGCACCTCAATTCTGGGGAGGGAGAAACGATCTTTATAGTGTAGTTCTGCAGCATGTGGAGACCAACAGTATATTGGTGCACCCAGAGCTAGAAGGAAAATTAGGGTCGCAGGTTCTCTAAATAGCATTTAAATGAAAATACCGTCAACAGGCAGAGGTCGGGCGTTCTTAAGGATGTTAGATAGTCAGTCAGAGACATAACGGTTATGATGGGGATTGCTCTTCTGCTCTCATTTGGATAGAGTCGAGGAGCTTCGCAGAGTATTTAGGAGAAGAGCCATATGGATGAGTGCAATATTCGATTGTTGGTCGGATTTGTGCCTGAAAATGCCAGTAGGTGTCCTTTTGTTTTGTAGAAGAATTCCAGTTTTTTGGGCATCTCCCTTGACAAGCAACATGAGTTTCCAAAGACATATTTCAATTAATTTGGTCAGGTCTAAGGATGATTAAAGAAGAACGGTGTTTTATATAACGCTTTCCTTTATTAAGCTTTTATTTATAGCTCGTCTCCAAGGAATTTAGCTCGACAAGATAAAGAACTACTTCGCTGTACTGAAGCACTCCAAAAGACCGCGATAGTGCCTGCCACTAAAACACTCTAGCTAAGTTCCCCCTCTCGGATTTCGTATAAGGGGTGGCCGTTCTTGAATCTTGAATTTAAGGGATGAAATCTTGTATCTTGGTACGGTTGTACGTAAAAAAGTACTAATACAAGTACTAATACTAATACTAATACATACTAAATTCTTGAAAATGACACTTTAATGGGTGGAAAGGGTTTTTTCGATTTTACAACAAAATGGTCAAACGGTGGTGAAAATGGGGCTAGAAAAAAGTTGTAGATTTTAAGTTTCTCTGCAATATGCATAAAAAATTAAAAAATTACATGCTTGGTACGAATACAGAGGGCGCCAAAAGTCGATCGGCGCATTCTTTTTGATAATTAATTCAAGTCATTGCATTTTCACCAAATTCATAATCAGGGGGTTTTCGGAAACGCTAATTTAGGTATTGATATAGCATTTTCAAAAAGCAAAATGGTGGATCCAATATGGCGGACGACTTTCATTTAAGTCCATCGTATTATTAGGGCGTTTTCGGGGATATTGATTCAGAATCCTTTTTGCCCCCAAAAACGCCCCCTATATAACTCTATCTCCAGGGTCAGGGTGGTGTGGAAACGAGTTGGAAAATGGAAGTTGGAAAACAGAAGTGGCTGGATATATCCTCCTTAACAATTTTTGTATAATAGCGTATTTTTTACGTACCTACAACCGATATTTACCGAGATACATTATTTCATCCCTTAAATTCAAAATAGTGGATTCCTCTTACGGAATCCAAGGGGGGAAGCTTGATTGGAATGTTCTAGTGGCAACCCCTACCTATTAAAATTTAATTAAACTTCTAATTAACGCAATTTAAAAGTAGGTAGGGACTATTTGACTGGACTATTAATTTTTAATGAAAATATTTCGCAATTCACGAGACACCAGTGCCATTAATTTGATTGTTCTATAAACAAAACGCTCATGATGACTCAATTGTCCAAAGCACTTATCAATTTAACATAACAAAAGCTTCAAAGGAGCTTATTTTTCTAAACCTTTAAATCAAACTTGATGACACTATAATAGAATGAGCATTTCCTATGAACCGATCAAAACTACCTGCTACCTGCTAGAATATACGTATAAAGAGGTATCATAGCCTTCTATACTTCAAGCAACGTTAATGTAACTATATACTCCAATATGCAAATCCAATTCGAAATATTTACTGAACCGGAACGTCCTAATTAATTTCTCAGGAAATGCTTTAAAAAATTACAACACCAAATCCGGTCTTATAAAACTTCTAACGCAGCCAGCATTAAAATGACTGATTCTTTTGACATTTTGCATGCAATATACTATTTAAATCGTAATTATTATTTTTTGTGTCTATAGATTATTTTATGCTCATCATATAGAACATTTTATGGTCTATAGCTATAGATCTAAGTCCATAAGAACGAATATAAATTTAAAATACTTCGAATAATTTCAAAAAAAATATTGAATCCTTATGAATATCAAAAGAAGAATATTCAAAAAACGTGACTACAAATTTATTTAATTTCTGCAACAGCCCAAACGTGTAGCCAAAGCCGAAGTAAATTCCACTACCTGGCTCCATTTTCCCATATAGTTATGTTTTATTTGACAGAACGAAAAGGGAAGTATCTTAATTTAATACTGAAGCCAGATTATGACACAGATTTAAATATTAATTCATGATTTAATAAACTTAATTAATAATTGCATGGATTCGAAACATTCTAGAAAGTTGAACTCATAACGAAGGTGCATATACAAAAATGTATACCTACTAGGTACTACACAAAAAAGCTTTTTGGGGTTTCCTCACCGACAAACCAGTAACTAGATTTTTGTCCAAATTTTTTATGGAGTATTCTCGAATTTCTGCAATGTCGAGGTTTGTGTATGGCTGAATGCAATACGGAATTACTTACATGACTATGGCACAATTTTCAATAATTGAAATTTTCAGCCTGCTTTATAACCACCAAAAGTTTAATGACCCTTTAACATGCTTGAATGATTTATTCAGGACTCCCTGCGGACGCTCTGTACAAATTTCTGTACAAAATTCAGACAGTTTCTGCTACGAAATCCCGCAAAAACGTCAAAAAATCATTTAAAGATGGCTCAACTTTGAGGCAAAAGGATTTTTCTCATCACGCAAAAGAGGTCTTCCTATTATAGATTGTTCAAAGCATTTCCAAATTCTTTGCAACCGCTTCATCTGGTAGAGGATTGTTTTTACCACTACTTTTTTGACCATAGATGCTATTTAAGAACATTTTTCCTGGCACATTTGGGTTTATTGGAGTCTTTGGTACCCGTTGTTTCATTCTTTGAGCTCCATTAGCCCCCCCCCCTGATAGATCTCCTGTAACTTTTTCGTATCTTCTCCTGCAATAACGTTGGAGAAACAGTTTTTGCATGAAAATAGGTTCGTGATACTTATGCATGATGTCTAGAATGATTCATTCACACTGTTGACGACCTAAGAAACTATCGTCTTGTAACCGAATGGTCAATTTTGCAAATTTTTACAGCACGTTTCAGACAACTGTAACTTTCACAATTTTAATTTTTTTGTCATTGCAAAATTGAAAGTAAAACAACCTATTTACTTACCAATAAAACTACCAAAACTCACACAGAATGTTTTAAGCTCACAATAAAATGAGCATTACAAATATAATGACATGTGAGATGTCGCATAGGTGCATTTACTTAGTAACCAGAGATTTGCCTCTGACCAAAGACACCTGATGAGAAACTGCCTCGCATCAACATTTCAAATAAAAGGTTTGGACCGGGAGCTGAGACCGCTGTTTGAATTTTGACAATTTTATTGGTAAGTATAAGTTGTTTGTCTTCAAACTTGCGATGACAAAGCAAAAATTTTCTTTCGGTTACAAGGTAAATGGTTTCTTAGGTCTTCAACAGTGTAAGTGAATCATTTTAGACCACCACAAGTGTAGATAAGCTTACCTGTTTTCATGCAAAAATTATTTTTTAACGTTCTTGCAGGAGGTACGACCGTACGAAGAAGTTGCAGAAGACTTAATAAGGGGCTAGAGTTGAAAGAATGGAGTCAGCGGGTACCAGATACTTGAAATGTGCCAGTAAAATGTTTTAAATAACATCTAATGGTCAAAAAGCAGTATAGTAAGTAAAACAATCCCTACCGCAGATGAATAAGTTGCAAAGACTTTGGAAACACTTTGAACAATTAACAGTTATTGAGAAACTTCTTTTGTGATGGGAAAAATCGATTTGACTTAAAACTTTAGCCAAATTTTTGAGAACATTTTGTGGACGTTTTTGCTGGATTCCGAAGAAGAAACTGCCTCCCCACAACTAATTACGATATCAGCTAATATTTGGTAGAGAGCCCTATAACATTTGTCATAGGGCTCAAATTTCAATTGAAAATCGTGGGAATTTTTATTGACGAGTAGTCAATAAGTTAAGTCAAATCACTCCTAATGCAGACATACACAAATCTGAAGAGCTGCAGAACTTCGAGAATACCATTGCTGCTTGATCTGGGAGTTCAGAACTCCCAGATCTTCGTGGACGATATGGTTAGATACTTATTGATTTAATTGCTTTTATGGAACAGCTCAAATAAGAACTTAGGTACTTAGATACATAAAAAAAGTATTTCCAAAAAAAAAACCGATCCTTAAAATTTGACAGATGTTTCTATAGTTCCAAGCCCCAGCAACAGATTGCTGCATGCTGCATATTCATATAATTAGCTTGAAGGATTTGTTTAATGGATATGTTATAACACTTTATTCCTTTTAATCAATTACAGTCTGCTCTTGCAACTATGTAGTTAAATTTAAATAAAACAGAGCCGTTTCGTATTTAAATATGAAACCTCTAACAAAGCTACTAATGGGCAAATAATTAAATTAACTACTTTGATTAACTGATGGATGATAAATAAAACACTACTGTTTAAAAAAAATCTACTGTATAATGATGGATATTTTATTTATCATCCATCAGTAGGCAGAAATTCCACGAAGTAAGGGTTGAAAACATCAATTTTACTTAGATGAACCTAAATCTTAACACCTAAGGTGTCATTTTATGATTTTTCTAGTAACTTTGTGATTAGACTCGCACTAATTCTGGATTAAATTAGATTTAAAATAAAAAAAATAAAACCACTAGAAATTAGGTATTAATAGAAGGTAATTAGGTATGTAAGTGGATAAGTAGTGAAGTATTAGAAAAATTGTGTGAAACTGTTCCGAAATAAAATATCTAAATGAATTGAAAGTCTTCTGAAATGAAAATAAGTAAAGTTCTTCGCGTCGTTTGAACACAAACACAAGAAGCACATAAATATATGAGTACATGGTAGACTGTTTTGCGCCAAAGTATATTACTTGAACAATGTGTCTGCAAGTCTATTTGTGAACTTGATAAAGATATTACTTCCAAAGACAATAGAATTGTATTCACTTGTTATGTAAATGACCTCCTCAAATAATACTTTCACGAATTTACTCTATGAGAAAGTACGTTCCGATTTGATACAGATTTTCACGTTGCTTTTCCCAAAACGCTCCAAACCATTTTGGCATTAAATTCAATTATCTACAGTAAACGAAGAAGCTACAACAGTCATATCATATACCTATGAGACTCAGAGGTAATCTGTTACTGTCTGTAAATTAACGATTCAATTCCGGGGAGACATACACGACAGCCAAGACGACTTAATTTCGTCTGAAAAGACTTATAATGAGTTGAACCTAACAACATCCTTAATGATATTTGTCATAGCGAGACAAACAATATCAAGCTGATGGTAAAGGCTTATTACAAACAAGTTTCAGGTAATGCGAAACGCTTATTTCCGTTTACTGAATCATCCCGGACCGAATTACACGAAGGCCAGCCAGTTATTGACGAGAAATCGTAGCAAAATTTAACTATTTTATTTTACATGTTGCAGTTAAAATTTTCCGAAGATCGATAGAAAATGTTTTCTTCGTGGCATATTCCAGTTAATTTTCAGCTGATTTGTAATTTCAGTGGGTGGCCAATTAAGAATTTTTTGAATTTCTGCTTTTGAGTTCTGCTATTCTTGCATGGGTTTTGCTATATTTCCCATAAAACTGAAACGGAAAATAGTGGAAAATACAGTGCTAAGAACTAGCTTGATTGTTAACAATGATCGTAGGTGTTTTCCTAGACTTCTCACTTCCCATACTTTCACATTTTCTTAATTTTTTTATCAGAATATTTTTTTTGGGGGGTATTGGAAGCTTCATCGACCCCTGATGGTTATTAGCAGCTTATTTATGTCCTAGATCGTGTCGTAGAAACCAGTTTCCCTTAGGAAACGGAATATGAGATCATTGGTATGTGTCGGTCGGCAAGGACGACACTGCAGATTTCGAATCTTGAGGGCTGTATATACTTGGACATGAGCTGAAGATGTGGTGAATAGTGAGTCTAGTATCGCATGATGGTGTTTCTCTGGAGAGAAGAAAAGAGTGTGTAAGTCGGGTGTGTCCAAGTCGGATTATATTCAGCTTAACCTGTTCGCTTCCATTTGTAGGGAGAGGGTTGCTGGTTGACAAAGAGGGCGTAAGAGATTTGAGAAAAGATTGGTTGAGGTTTCAATTTTCTTGTCGGATTTGAAAAATTATGGTTCTATTGCGACCTTTCCGGTCACTGGACGAATAGTGAGGCCTCTGACCTTGCCAACGTGTCTGCTCGTTAATTAATTCGATATCAACATGGGAGGGGGTAAATAAAAGGACGATACTATTTGGGCATTCACTAAGTTTAAATCCACTGTCTATAAAAAGGGCTTTTGGGGAAGATAAGAAGAGTGATGGTTTAAAGGGCCCTAAGTGAATCGGAACAGATAATGAAGTGATTCTTGGGAGTGCATGAAGAACATGTTCAATAACAAGAAGGATGGCGTAGGGTAGGACTCGGCTGAGAAAATTCTGAATAAACTGTTTGGGTTTATTTATGGAAAAACAGACATAAGAAGTGTGGAAAGTTTGTAAAAAGAGTATAATTTCTTATACTATGACATTTTTATGGAAATCGTTTTTGTTTTTTAGAATATCTGCCCTTGACGTATAACACTAATATGACGTCATTGTTTTTTCTTAGCCAATAACGTCATCATCATTTTTACCATTCCTCATTATCATAAACTACTCAATTTAAACTCCAACAGTAAAAACCATTCTTATTGAGTTTTTTCAGACGATATAAAAATGGAATAATATACAGGGTGTCCCATATAAAAATTATACGATGTTGTCATCACTGAGCCAAGAAACACCCTGTATAAAAAAATTAACATCAATAAAAAGTAAATTAAATAATTTAAAAATTGACCTGATTTAGATTTTTCTCAAAACTCAAAATTTAAAGATTTATTAAATTAGTTCCATAACTTAATCGACAGGAATTTAAAAAAAATTACAGATAGATGACATGACGTAAAATTACCAAGATCTCTAAAAACATTGGCGCCCAACGTGGGGTAAATATTTCCTATTGCTGTCATTTAAAGGATTTTAATGAAAACGATTATATGTCATAATTGAGTCTTTCTTCGCATATTTTATAATCATTCTAAAAGAATATATATCTTATTTATTAGTATTATTTTTTTGATTAAAATTAAACAGAAAAGACCGAGAAATGATAATATTTCACGATTCCAAGTTCTGTTATTATGTTTATTTATTTTGTTCACGTTACTCAAGTTTCTGGTTCAAGGCATGAAGACAAGTTTCTTCATCTTGTTAAATATGGAAGGCAGCGAATTTAGTAAAAATTAAATCAACATTGTCTGTTAATCTTTAAATCCTCCCTCAGAATTTACATAAATATTTACAAAAAGATATACGATTATTTATTTATAACAGCTTTTATAACTTGCTTCTTATTTTCTTAAGATGATAAGGATATGTATCTACTGATTCTAATTAATTTTAGGTACATGGATATGTATAATAATAACTCAATTTCGAACAAAATGCCCAATCAAAATATAATCGTTCAGCAGAAAACAAAAAAGTTCTTAAATCTTGCAATAAAGAAACACTCACCTAACATTTTACTCAAATCCGCGTTATGCAGATCGGGATTCTCGTCAGCAAGTTTCTTCCTCTCCACCTTCGCCCAGACCATGAACGCATTCATGGGTCTCCTAATTCTGGCTTCTTTGGGCACCTTGCCGGCAACTTTCTGCACGAAGCCGGCCCTTTGCGGGAACACCTGAACCTGATCGTAGGGGTACCGATTGTCGTAGCAGGTCCGGTATTCCTGGTACGCGCCCATCTCGCCCCAGAGGTCCTTGGGGAGCGACTGGGCGCTGGGTAGCAGCTCCTGCTGGTCCGGGTACTCGTATCCTCTGGGGGTGAGTTGGTAGGTCGTGAGAAGAGGCGACGGGGAGTTCGAGGGTGATAAACAAGAGTAGGGGGTTGGCGATGAAGTCTGCTCTTCCATTATCCTGGAAGAAAAAATGGAATTTTAGAAAAATTCAGATTTTTTTGCGATAGTAATAATTATTATTAAAGGTGATTTTTTAAAATTACGTCCTATATGGTTTAGTGAGACCGTACTTTTCTCTTGAATGTATTTTGGTTCACCAAATCGTCTTATTTTAGTAAGTGACAGCAAAATCAGCGTTCAAACAAAAAAAATTGAAAAAATTTTTGAATTATTTTGTGTTGCCTCCAATCCCACAAGTGGGGGAAACGACCTGAACTCGAACCCTCGAAAATTGAAATGACCTATAAGACAACAAAATCTAATAATTCAAAATTTGCATTTTTCATGAAGTAGGCGTCTGGATATTGAGTCCTATCTTTGTAGATGGCGTTACCAGCTAAAATCCACTCAGCAGTAAAATATAATTTATGTGGGGCTTATGTCAAAATCTCCCTCTAGCTAGACCAATTATTATGCGCATTGTAAATAAACATAATTAAGTGAAGAATCTTTTCCTTTTTAAAGTGCAGCATATATTTCCAGGTCTGTGATCCCTGTAGTAGCTGCGATAAATATGCCAACCACCCTTATCAAAATTCAAAACTTGTACACCACGCAAGCAGATTAAAGATTCATCTGTGTTATTTCAAAGGAAGTGTAAGAAGTTGCATCACTTTGTAATTTTTCCGGTCTAAACGTAGCTTGAAAGGAATTCCACGGCTAATTTTCACGTTACCAGCATGGCAAGTATATAGGTAGGTAGGTAGGTATTAAATTCTTTCCCTTGAGGCAGTTCGTCAGCAACTGTCGTAAAAGTCGATTCGCAGGTACTGTGCAAGTGACATACTCGACTAGGCAAACATAAATGATTACAAACGGTAGAATTTTAATAAATCATTTAAATATTACAAGTGAATAGAGCTTCTTACGCGCATCAAAGGTGACATTAATATGCATCTCATTTTTATTACTGTTACCTCTCTCGTTGCTGCGTTTCTGTTGTTTGTACAGTGCTTAACCTAATTTGGTGTAACTGCGCAAGATTTTATAATATACAGACCTCGATTCGTGAAATCACTCGGTACAATGTCGTGTGATAAGACGAGATTTCTTATCATAAATTTTAAATAAATATGAGAGTGTCTGAAAAATAAAAATTGTGGAAATTCTCCTAATCACTTTGAAGTTTCCTAGTTACTTTACTCTAGCCACTTCGTATACTATATTTTCATTAGAGTATTTTCATACTTATAATTATATTATGGTATGTGTTACCATTAATAATAGCTATAAAAATGCTCTCTACAGGTGTCAAATTAACAATTTTATTTCAAATTAATCAGTTAATAAGAAATCCAAATTAATTAATCTAGTTAATTTCAATCAAACGATTTCGCCCTTTGGGGGTGCCAGCAGTTAATTTTTTTTCTATAGTAGTTATTTTGGAGTTATTTTCTCGTTTATGATGGAACTTTTAATTTAATTTCAAATTAATTTTTTACCAGCTATAATTACCCTTGGATAAATCTCCAAGCTACAATAATTGATATGATTTCACCTCATTAAAAACCATAAAAAATTATAAAATACGTTACAATTGTTAAAAATCTGCAGGTGTTGTTACACCTTTCCCACGCTCTTTGACCTAATTAATAATTTAGAATTTTTAATTGATATTATGACCTTTTAATGAAGATTATTAACTTTTATATAATTATCTTCCTATTTATTTACAGTACCTGTCTATGCTATTAAGCTGATCTACACAAGAGCATACAGAAAAAACTGGAATTTTTCTTAATGTTTCATTTTTCTTGTATACCATTAAAATTATTTGAATTATTAAATTTTAAGTTAGGAATGAAATAATGGAAAACAAACAGCACGTGCATTGTGTATGTATCATCAGGACCTCAAATAAATAAATAATATGTATATGTACCTATGACGAAACCATGCACGAAACTATCAATCAAGGTTTTAAAAACAAGATTAGATACGTGTGTGATAAGTAGTAAGTAATTGACGAAACTTGCCAAAAATTAATCACTAATCAATTTTTTATAATTATTATTTGATAAGTATGATTAGGTTCGTAGCTTTGAGTTTGCTCGTACCTACTAATGAAACAAATGGTTACAAGACGAAATATCACTAATAATAATTATGCATAAAAAACTACTGATTGTCATTATATTAAGTCATTAATTCAATTTAACAAGCAAAAATGTAAATCATATTCTGGCAGTTGATGGAAAATGTTTTTCATTTATTTATGTACAAGTAAAATTCATTATACAACATATTCATTAGGATTATTCATTCCGCATACGTCTATTAGAAATTTATCTTATTTAAATCTTCAAATTGACTTGTATTAACAAAAAAAAATTAAATTGACTTGACAATTGATTGACTTTCGAGACAGCTTGTACAGTATAGATAATGTATATTATTTACCTCTAATATTGACTGCTTTCAATTATTTGTATCAATATCACCTACTCCTAATAAATAGGTAGGTATTTCTACTCTCTAAAACAACTATTCTGTTCGATTCACTATATCGTTCACTTTACTACTTCATCATAATCTTGCTTTTCTACCTAATGTAAACAGTTCCATTCAAGTTTTTTATCATCCTCACCAATATTATTGCAAAGAAAAATGTAAAACACTGACTTTTTCAAATTTTCATATTTTCTTAAGATTACGCAGCTACAAATACAATAATTATTTTTGGTCTCCTAAATTGTTTTCCTATTTTACTTCTTTTTCGACAAAAAAAAATAAAGCCGCTATAAAGCTTGTCTAAAAATTGATAAAATAAAATCATTAAAATTAAAATCAATTTTTCGTCATGCTTTGAAGGGATTTCTAATTTTTTTTTCTCGAAAATGAAGCAAGATAAGCGAAAACATCAAGTACAAGAAAAGCTGTGCTCTTAGTTAATTTATCTAAAAAAAAAAGAAATCAAAAGAATACTGGGTGTATTTTTTTTAGTTAAACAACTCAAAAGGTTTCCCCGTGAGCACGTCCCTGAAACACTGTCTGAAACAGATAACCTATAAATTTAGCGACAAACTCTCAAAATTTCATTAAAATTGGTTGAGGTTTTTTTTGATATTAATAAAAATAGTTATTTATTATGCAAGAGAAAAAAGTGATAGATTTTAGCTCGAGATGTGATTTCGTCCCCGACGCGTTTAGCGGAGGGGACAAACACATCGAGAGCTTAACATCGCACTTTTTTCTCGTGTGTAATATACAATTTTTTTCTGCGAGAAGAAATATCAGTGTTAGAATGTCGAAAAACGTAGTCAGATAACTGAAAATTATGTCGGAAAAATGATTTATGTTAAACTTGGATTTTCAAACTGTCTTTTATCGTAATTGACGTTGCCTGGGTAACGAAACGATTTAATTATTACATAAACGTCATATTAATGTAATTAAAATTGAAGACAGTTTTGCAAAGATTCTTGTTAGTTTTTGATGAGTGAATTTAATAATATTAATAGTGATTATTATGAAAATTCCCTTAATAATTGCCATTTGGATAATAAGGTAATTTTCCTTTACGTATATTTGATATAAATTTAATGATATCTGAGTGTTAATCGTAGCTATACCTAAGCCGCCATTTCGGGGAAATAAGTACTCATTTATTTCCCTGCTAATTCATTTTTTCCCCTATAAGATGCAGCTAATATAATGAGGCATTTTTCTACCTGTCAACGGGGAAAAAAGGTCAAACTTTTAGCCCGTCGCAGAAAAAAAGATATTTTTGATTAACCTTAACGCACCTCAAAATCAACTTAACCACCTCAATCTCGAAAACGAAGCGTTTTTTGACAAATTATACACCCTGTCCTGTATAATAGCTTGTTACAGTCTGCAGATGTGGAGCGATCGGGACCCAAAAAAAAAAAGTCGCCGAAAGACCAAAATAAGGGGAGTTCTTGAGGTCGCTCTTTCCAAAAATCAGGTTTGATCCTTCGCAAGTGGTCCAAAAATGGGAAAATTTGACCCAACAATTGGCTTTTCCGAAATTTCGAATTCACAGCAGAAATTTTCATTTCCCTTTCCTCTCTCACTTTCCACCCCAATAGAACACATGCAAACTCGATCTCTATAGCGCACTTATTAGAAAAATACCCAAATTAAACAAAAATTGTCTAATGTCAACCTCCCTAAAACTACCCCTACTTTACGGCTAAACTATAGGTAAGTACATTGAAACTGCGTAAAAATGAAAATTTTATAAATTGGCACATGTTATATTTTGTTCTAACAGATTTGGATGTTATCAAAAAAATATTACCTACCTTGAATCCCGACAATCATAACTCCCTTATTACATTTTAGCGATTTCCAAAATAAGTTTTTGGTAATAAGACTAATTTCAAGGAAAAATTTGTTGCAAAGAGGTCAGAAAAAATTTGAAACTATAATAATGAATCAACTCAAGGCCTCAAAGACAATTTTGGGCATTTCCTAAAAAAAATTGGAAATTCAATGTACCTCCATATCTCAAGAATCCTTTAATTTTCAGCCAAACTCTATGCTAGATAGACGCGGTTTGTCATTGACCAAGGAACACTTTTTTCAAAAATAGAATCTCGAAATCAGCAACGATTTTTAGGATATTTTTTGAGTACTTTTTGTAAAATGTACCCAAGTGTGTTCTGATTCTTGGTAATAAATTATCATGCCAGATTAATTATTAATCTTAGACATCTTTGTAGATTCACAGAGATGAGAGTTCCTTCGAGTATACTCCTGAAAGTCTACCACCATCGAACATTGGCTTCCCTTGTTGAACACATCTATCGAATAAAAAGCTGGACATCTGTCTAGTTTAGAAAAAATATCATCTTCAAATTTCTTACATATAAGTTCTGGTAAACAGGAAGCTCCTCCCCTCCATACTCCTTGTAGATGGGACGGGGGGGTTCATATAAAATTGTAGCTAGGATCTCTTTTTTATTGCAAATTCGAATTTTACTACTAAAATTAGGTATAGGATTTGTAATATTGTCTTGAGTTTATAATAAAATACGTTTTAATCGACAAAGTTAATATTTTCCCTTTTTCTTATTAAGTACAGAAATTGAACGCAAAAGATCCATGAATCGAGAAAAAATTCAACACAACTTAAACGCATTTTTAGTCATTAAATCCGAAAAAAGTGTCAAAAATGTCGTCAAATATCTCCCCCCCCCTTTACTTAGATTAATAGAACATGAATTAATTTATACAGTTTCTGGTAAAATAACTAGAGACAAAAAACATTGCAGTCTCCTCCAAATGTAGATTGTTATTATCCTTAAAAATCCGCACAGAATGGAGACATTCTAGCATAATTATTCGAATATTTGAGTGAGTTAATTTCAAAAATGTTTGCTGGAATCACGACTACGTTGCAACGGGATCATGCGTTCATAGTCTCTCCTGGAGTGGTTCTAAAATAATAATGACGTCATGAGATGTAGCTATAGATTAGAAAAATGTATATAAGATTTCTAAATGTTCAGATCGTTATATTATCTGATACACCTGTTATTTGGTATTATTAACGCTGGCGCTATACATATTTACGTGTGTAGGTACACATGCATATCAGTACGATTTCTTATCATATATGTAGAATTATATAAACACTCTACTTCTAGGAAAAAGTTTGCATGCGATGATATTGTTAGTTCAATTAAATGCTCATCAACAAATATTGTACATAATGTATATCAACAGATGAATAAGGAAAACACAACAAAAAGCTGCGTTAGAACTGGATAGGTACTCCTGCATTTAATTTTTATATAAATCATAAGTAAGTACATACAGTGCATTTATTTTAAGTGTTGCCATAGGGAATAGCATGTAAAAAAATACACCCTATGTTAACTTATGTTGTCTTGTACTTTGGAAGTCGTTTTTAATTTTCAATAATAGTACACGTCATCTACTTTACAACACGGCCTTTCAGAAAAGCCGGTCATTGTTCAATTTTATGATATACAGGCTGTCCCATTGAGGTGAAAAAACTGCAAGAAACGGTAAGAGATACGAAGTCGGTTAAATTACAAAAAAGTTGCGCTGTTTTGAGACGAGTATTTGGCAGTTTTTTTTTCTCAATATTCCCAGAATTTCCTGAAATATCCTGAAAAAACTTGAAACATGCAGATTTATTATTTTAGCCATATCTTCTTTATTATTTAAAAAAAAATTATTATTTTTTTGTAGGTTTACATAAGCCGTAATGAGCTACTTATTTGACGTTTCAAAAATTTCCAAAGCCGACTAGATCTTGGGATTTCCAAAGTCAACTTTGGTTTTTCTTATTACCGCCATATTGTTTTTCATGCCATTCGCTATAGAAAAAATCAAGGAAACAAAAAATCCATTACATTGCAAATAAATTTGAAAAAAAATTTTCTTCTTTTTCAAAAATATCGAAAATTTTTTTTTACCGAATGTCAAAAAGTGCATTTTTTAAGTGTTGCCATAGGTAATAATATGTAAAAAATTACACCCTATATTAACTTATGTTGTACCCATTGTCTTTTAGAAGTCGTTTTAAATTTTCAACAATAGTACATGCATGTCATGTAGGTACTTACTTTACGATACAACATGTCAAAAACCGGTTCTTTTTAAATTTTAATATTTAGTCCTCATTTGAATTATTAAACTTTAATAAAGGAGTCAGAATAAACAAAGTGAGTTAAAATTATTAATTTATTAGAGATGTGAAAATTTTTTATCCAAAAATAATAAAAAAACAATAAAACCCAAATAACTAAGCAAACTAACAAAAATTAATTGAAACAATAAAACGGAAACCTTTTGAGCGATTTATTTGATAATTTCAGATTATTTTTGTTAGTTTGCTTAGTTATTTGGGTTTTATTGTTTTTTTTATTTATGAATAAAATATGTTCACATGTTCTCTAATAAATTAATAATTTTAACTCACCTTGTTTATTCTGACTCCTTTAAAGTTTAATAATTCAAATGAGGACTAAATATTAAAATTTAAAAAGGACAGGTTTTTGACATGTTGTATCGTAAAGTAAGTACCTACATGACATGCATGTACTATTGTTGAAAATTTAAAACGACTTCTAAATTACAATGGGTACAACATAAGTTAATATAGGGTGTAATTTTTTACATATTATTACCTATGGCAACACTTAAAAAATGCACTTTTTGACATTCGGTAAAAATTTTTTTTTCCATATTTTTGAAAAAGAAGAAAATTTTTTTTCAAATTTATTTGCAATGTAGGTAATGGATTTTTTGTTTCCTTGATTTTTTTATAGCGAATGCCATGAAAAACAATATGGCGGTAATAAGAAAAACCAAAGTTGACTTTGGAAATCCCAAGATCTAGTCGGCTTTGGAAATTTTTGAAACGTCAAATAAGTAGCTCATTACGGCTTATGTAAACCTATAAAAAAATAATATTTTTTTTTTAAATAATAAAGAAGATGTGGCTAAAATAATAAATCTGCATGTTTCAAGTTTTTTCAGGATGTTTCAGGAAATTCTGGGAATATCGAGAAAAAAAATTGCCAAAATACTCGTCTCAAAACAGCGCAACTTTTTTGTAATTTAACCGACTTCGTATCTCTTACCGTTTCTTGCAGTTTTTTCACCTCAATGGGACAGCCTGTATCATAAAATTGAACAATGACCGGCTTTTCTGAAAGGCCGTGTTGTAAAGTAGATGACGTGTACTATTATTGAAAATTAAAAACGACTTCCAAAGTACAAGACAACATAAGTTAACATAGGGTGTATTTTTTTACATGCTATTCCCTATGGCAACACTTAAAATAAATGCACTGTATATGCAGTAGAATATCTATTATGTTACTTGAGAAATAATACGATTAAAAAAATAAATTAACAAAGATAATTATTCTTGAGTGATTCGTGTTCACAGAGTGACATGAGAGAATTGTTTTGTAACGAATCAAGCCTCGAAAATGGTTCTTGAATGTTTAGTTCCGGGGAAAATTATTACAACAATTAAAAACAAACACGGATAAGAAACGTTCTACTGTACCTAACAGGACCCGGAACTTTAAACATGGAAAAATGTGATGGGAATGTCTAAGAAACCGTAGAAGTAATTTTTTATAATGCTCATCCATCTAGATTGCTTGGTAGTAAGATTTAAAAAAAAATTCAAATTTTGTCGCGATCTAATGACCTATTAAAAATCATTTAACTATTGAGTGGTCTTAAAAATAATTGGGACATAACAGAATATTCGAATTTGCTATTATGGCACATAATATTACCCTCATTGTCAATAATAAGTAACTCACACTCTTAATAAGTTACTGTAAATATCTGGATTATCCCAAATGAGGAATTTTGTACAATAAGGTATATAAAAGTACATCATTCTCCCTTTAGTGTACAAGGAAGAAGTATCATCAGGCGTATTAAATAAAATTCTTGCCGAGTTAAATAAAGATGACTGGCAGAATCTTGTGAATCTCTGACGCAACGAATTAACCGCAATCTAAATCCGATGTCCGTTTGCTTTTCCGATGAGTATCGGTTTCTTTTTTTTTTAAATCCGTGATTAATCGTCATAACTGCCGAGTTTGAAGTAAAGTTATTCCCATTAAATACTCAAGCGCATTACGCAGCACTACCAAAAATTAGGTTTAATGTGATGTGCATGATGTACCTGATTCTGTTTAATCAAATTATAAGAGTTGAGTTTTTACCATAAAAACTTAACAGCATGTGGTATATAAACTCACATCGCGAACCTCTTTCAATGATTTTTCTTGCAAGGAAAACTGAATAAGAATATCAAAATACATTGATGATGTACCGGTGGTGTTATAGCAAAATAGGGTACCTACCTACTTTATATACCTAATGCAGCTATATGTAGCAGTTTTTTGACAAATGCATACTTCCCGGATTACTAAATTGAAAACCCAGACAGATCTTTTGTGGGAGAAACCTCAATATCAAAATTGTTTAAACGGCGCAATGAAAAATCCTACATCAGGAGAAGATTGGACAAATTTTTTAAAGAGTTTCTGCAAGTGAGGATGTATAGAAATGCAACTTCAGCTTTTATTAATTTTGCATAATTTCCCTCAGTACCGGTCATCCATGATGAAAACAATCAAAGAAACTAGAATCTTCTGAATTGTGATGTCTTCATTTATTTTGACCTATAACCCCTACGAATTTCGGTCTAAAAGTCTGCTAGTGAACTGAAGGGACACAAATTAAAATTAATAAGGTTTGAGAATAAAAAAAACTGTCACACAGTAAGAAAACTCTGTTTCAATTAATTTCATTTCGCTTTTTATGCAAAAAATTCACATATTTTTTTTCGTGATTATTTTGACATACTCGTATTCTGCATAAAGGGGCCCATACTCCGTAAATCTGAATCCATCAGATATCTAATCATTACAAAAATTTTAGATCCCTAGACTGCAAACTTTAAAGGGAAGCCCTTTACAAACAACGTTTTTTAGAAAGATTTTTTAATAAAAATCCACAGTCATAATATTGAGTTTTGAAATGTTTTAAAATTTTGTACCTGAGGTTTAAATTTCAATTCAATTTCTTTAAAAATGTGATCATAAATGCTAATAGAAATTTAGCTATTTTTATCCTTTTCCTGCCCACGCCACTGGCTTATTAATAAAAATAAATAAACATTTTATACACTCGCGGAAAGTTCGGAAAACGTTCATCCCATCCTGTTAATTTAATTTCAAAGTTTTTTGTCTATCTTTCATAAACAGAGGTTCAAAAAATATAAATTTTTACAAAAATGCAAATGGTCGCCATTTTGAAACGATTTGTCCGAGTTTGCACAAATCGAATACCAGACCACTCCCTATGGATATCTTACAAAAATCTCAGTTCCCTAGATTGAAAACTACGGCCTCTAATTGAGTGAAAACTACATTCAAATTGCATAATTTGAAGCGACATCCTGTACAAAAAACGTTTTTTTTTTAGAAAGTTTTTCTTACAAAACTCCACAGTCATACATAGATTTTGAAATTTTTTACGTTTTTACAATCGAAAATTTGAAATTTCAGAAATATAAATATGTCATAGAAGTTTGTAAATGTCTGATGACGTTTTAATTATTGGCTTCACGGTTTTCATGGTTGAAGGTTATTAATAGAGTTGTCTGTTCCCAAAATTTCAGTTCAATTCCTTTAAAAATGTGCTCATAAATGATAATAGATTTAGCCATTATTACCCTTTTCCGATCCACCCCACTGGTTTATTAATAAAAATAGATAAACATTTTTTACACTAGCGGAAAGTACCCTTTGTGGGGGGATCCTAAGACAGTTTCGTACCCTATTTTGTCACAGCTTCACCTTACTTAGTATAGATAGAGATGTGACTCCCTCCCTAAGGGGACTCCAATTTAACGGGCCTGCCAATTTGCTCCTTCTTGTTCTGGTATCTCCTGCCAAAAGTTGTGATGCTCTAATTCATTGGGTAGATATAGGTAGATACATAGGTAGATATAGGGCAATTTGAAAAAAGTGTTAAACAGGAAAATTTTCAAATATTTTTTGTAAACTTCAAGATGTTGCCATTGTTTTCATATTATGTATGCAAGATGATGCAACACGGCTCTTATAAGATGTAAACATATGCTTAGGTAATTGGTAAAGGAGTATATAAGAGCAGCTAATGAGTGTATAATGTTAACACCTGATACGAGAGATGGAGAGGACAAAACAAGACAGGAGTGTACATAAGGAGAGCCTGTTTTTCAGCTTCTTCGTCGAAGGATCGAGTTGGCTAGTCGAGCAGTGATTGAGTCGATCGCAAGTGGATCACTTAAAGAGACGGCAATGTGCGGATTCCTGATTATAATTTGATGGCCGTACGCGGTACTGCAGCTCTTAAGCATTACCTATTAACATTGCTTCCAATCCCTCGTCCAATGGCGATATTCCGTAGCAAATGTCTTAATTATTGCCTACTGCGATCAGGTGAATCTAAACGGTCTACTAAAGCCTTTTCTGGAGACGTCAGTTTACCAGCTTTTAGACAAAAACCGCTCAGCTCTCAATGTCGGACGTGCCACGACTCGCGATCATTCATTTATATGTGAATTATTTCCAGCGAAAAACTGCTTTTTATAAGGAGCCAGTTTTTGGTCGGCGAAATTTTAGAGTGTGGAATTTTTGAGCATTTTTATTTCTTATTGCATTTGTAGACTAGTAATGTGTCCGCAGATTAATTTTTTATAGCGCTGCAGCTACCTGACAGCCGAGCTGAGGAGATTTTTAGAGCCATGCTGATATGTATAAGTGCCTATGCTTGCAGATGCCAGCACAAGATACATTAAAATGTTAATGTGTTCTTTTGCAATTATTAAAAATAAACACATCTCGTTATTCTTCAATTTTATTGATTTAAAAAATTTGTTCAATGATCATAAATTTTTATGTCCCTCCTCTTATATGTTTCTCTATATAAGGATAAATAATTTACTAATATTTAGGAATAATAAAATATTGTTTAATACATGGAACTGCTATTATTAATGAAAATAATGACAACATAACAATCACATTAAAAGGTGTTAAGTACCTATTGTTGACTTTTATAAAGATTTTTATATATTTAGATATGGACAAAGTACTTGTACCTCAACATTGTAGACACTTGAGAGTCACACTTGTTACATTAACGCCAGTATTCACAAATAAATCATGATAATAGGTATCTTATTACATCCCATAATCCCCCATCTTCTTAATCCTTTTTTACTTTAACCAATCCAATCATCAAAATCAACTTAACGAGGCTACCTGCATGATGTTATTACGATTTTTTTTTGTAGTGATAAAGGTGATGGGAATTTGACAACTGTATAAAGATATCTACCCTCGGCTTAAATACATTTTATTAGGCTGTTGACGTTTGTACCCGCCCCTGAAGTTCAACTTTCATAGAAGCTTGTTTTCACTTATCGTTTGATTAGTTTGATTTGATTAGAGCTCTTTGTAATTGGATGGAGTAATCTATATGACATGGGTATTGTCATCGATCATCGATGGATTAGTAACTATAGAATGTACCCACTTAATCCATTATGGGAGGGTAGATTTATCAAGAACACTGGTTTATCTTTTTTTTTTGTGATTAGGTAATAGATAGTTAACTTTAACATAAATTAACCTATTAATAACTTGGGTTTTCTTTGCGCTCATATCTGCGAACTACCAAGGCGAGACTCATCTGATATTAATTACTTCTGTCAGTACATCAAACCTTATACATATTAAATTCGCTTATAAATACGACACGCGATAATTAAAAGCCTATAAGTTACAGTAATGTACCTACATAAAAAGTGGGATCTAGACCATTAATAAGTCATTATATTAAATCTTATATACATGAGAAAGCCATAAATCACATAAATCACAAAAACATTTGTTCTTTTTGCACAAAAAATAAAAATTTCTATACACTCTACTCAACTGATGTCTCAAGCCCTCTCCGACAGCTGGAATTAAAATCTATTTAATTGAACTGAATTGAAAAAACGTTTTTAATTTATTTTACAGAATATGTTTCCATATCGTGGACTGCCAGGACATAGCCCTCTTCAGCCCTGGATATACCTCAATATTTGAAAAAATGGAAAAAGAAAAAGGAATTTAGAGGTTTTCGAAATTGACAAGAAAAATTAGAAAGTGAAGTTTCATTTTATTAATAAAGCTAGAAATTGTACCCTCCTCCCAGCGGATACATTTCGCGATAAGTATGTAGCACTATAGCGGGTATCGAAAAATCAGAAAACAGTTGTAAAAGTCATTTAGACAACATTAAGAAAAATGCTGCTTAACGTATAAAGAAGCTCAAAACTAACCTTAAAACATTCTTAGACAGTCCATTATTTGCGTTTTTCTTCGATTGTCTGAAAAATGTCTCAAAACGACCATGCACCCTTAGTAAATCTACAAAAAAATTGGCTTTTGTAGGTTTAATTTCCTCGATTGCGAAAGAAGCCAGAGGGAAAAAACGAAACGAATTAATGAAGAATAAGCTTATCATATGGACGAAGATCGATCAGAGTTGTATCATTAACATCAGATCAGAAGCAGGCGGGGAATTTCACCGGTTAGAATGCGGTACTATACTCCAGAAGGAAAAAACAGAACTACCCAGGGTGTCTATAACGTATTTCACCTCCATAAGAAAAATCACTTCGAGAAAACGTAAGAATTTGCTTTGGCAGACTTCAGAAGTCTGATGTCTTTTTAAAAAACGAGCTGACCTAGGCTCTCTTGATGATATTATGGCCATCAGTCACTGAAACGTTTTTAGCAAGATTTGTACCGCGGACAGGCAATAAAGCGAGTTAATCCTGCATTAGCAACCAGATCTTAGCTCTGTTGAGCTAAAAAAAAGTCTCTAGCTATTCGGAATGTTACTTTAACAGTATTTATGGAAAAAATTTTATAATTTACGGAGTTCTGTTTTTATCTTAACGTAATATACGCTTAAACTTTTCCTATACATTCTAGGTAAACAAATGAGCTTAAAAAAATCCAAGCGGTCAATTTTGTTGGAAGAAGTATTTTTCTCATTCTCATCGACAAGTTCGAATCCGGAAGAGAGTAATGCGCGAGTTTAATCTTGATCTGAATCTCCATGGTAAAGACGGTTTTAATTGCAGCAACTGTGTGTTGGGTTGAGATAATCTCGACACGGCAAGATTTGAGATTTCAAGACAGCTTGAGGAATAAGATTTTTGTCATTTAGTGTTCAAAGTTGTCGTTGTCACGCAGTTGGGTCATTAGCTAGACCCGGCAGGTGTAATCATCGATTTTATCATAATTAGCCATTTTACCATCGCCAGAGAGCGATCTTTTTTACTTTATCTTAGTAATTTTCTTAGTATACTCCGATTAACAAACGATTGAAGATTCGCGGTTATTTGAGGATGTTCACTAATCCGAGATATTCTTTTTTTTTATCCCTATAGCTTAACATCCTGCTTAACGTCAATGCTGTCAAATGAAGATATGAAAATAAGTATAAAATCCTAGTAGTAGTACTTCAGGTGGAATAAATTCTAGATTTTTAGGAAGGAATAGATGAGGCTGCCTACTAATATTATGCAAGTGTGCGAACAAAAGACCACAAAGTAATTGAATTTGAGTTGAATTAATAATGGTATACAGTGAGATAAAAAAAATAGGCACAGAATGTACTTTGTTTACAGAGCTTTTGGTCCTTGAGGTGTCCCAGAGTGTTCATTCTATTACGTTGTAAGAGCTCTGCTATAATAATTGTTGTAAATTAAATTTAAGACCACATCATTAGAATGTTTTTATTAGGTATTAGTCATTATGCATACCTACAGAAATTTTTTGATATGTTTTATATTTTCCCACGCATGTTTTGGAGCATTGAAAGCGAGTTTTTCATCGTAAATGGACGTTTTTCTCGAAAACGATTCATGTTAGCAATTATGACCAAAAGTACTATTTTCGTGTAGAAAATATAAAATATTGGTGGTTTAAAGTGTGCTTAAAAAAAATGTCAATTTGCTCAGTTTTGTAGAATTAGGGGCAAAAAACCTCGCGCAAACCTAAAATCTCCACCACTGGCGCATGAAAAAAAAGCATTAAAAAGATAGCTATATAATGTCAATGTATCGCAAACGGCTCCCGAGATATCTTCAAAAAACTGGAAAAATTAATTTTTTTGAATTTTTGGGAAAATAATCTGTCTTTAATTTTTTTCGCAATATTAAAGAAACACCCTGTATAAGCAGTGAATAACAAAGGGGTTGTTGGGTAGAAAAGTCAAATTTATCAAAACATCAAACTGTCAGAAATTTTTACAATTTCGAACAAAATTTTCCATTATAAAGCAATCATAAGAGAACCACAGAGGTGAAATCCACAATTCAGTGGCGGCTCGTGGATTGCAAAGCTCTAGTGAAGTATATAGATTCTACAAAGAACAAAATCCGGTCAGCTCAATTTTTTTTAAGTCTATTTCTTCAGATTTTTATTTTTTTCTGCAAGGTCTGGTTCGAAAAGTTCCGGTCAGGTCAGAAATGCGATTTCTGCAATGTCCGGTCAGCTCGAAAATGCGGTTTTTGCTAGGTTCAGTTAGCTCAAAAATTCGAGCTTTGTGAAACCGAACCTTGCAAAAAATTAAATAAATTTTTTAAATTAATATTTTGACAATTTTTAAATAAATAAAAAATATTTTCAATTTGAAAATACATCATTTATTTAGAAATACGTGAAGTGTCACTTCACAGACTATCTGAAAAGGTTCCACTGGTACTATCGTACTTTTAACAATTGCAGAATTAAAGAGCATTCGGTAAGCCTCGAACTTAAAGCCGGCAGTTCATTTTGCGGTACTTGGCAAGTACCTGCGAATACTTGGCAAGTGCCGAGTAGTGTGTATTAACGACGCGACGTGCAATTCGTAACAGCTCGGCTTTACTTGTCACGCTAATTCTTGTATAATTCTCGTTCGTGGTCGGTAAACTGCCCCAAAGGTCTTTACTCGAAAAGTGTTTTCAAGACCATGTCTTGAAAAAAAAAATGTATACGGTTTGACTTTTACATCAAGTAGGTACCTACTCACAAGATACTCCGCGTAGTGAATAGCCGGCTTTATCTAATCATGATGCGCGTTTTAGTTTAGAATGACTCGATTGTGCGCACTTATACCGTAATATAATTATTATTCAAGAGAAGTGTAAAAAAATAACATATCTTTAAAACACTTTAATACCTACCGATAATTACAGTTTATTTTAGATAACAAAAATATCATAGTTACCTATGAAATAACAAGACTTCCTTCGCTATAACCGGTAGTAACAAGATTTATAAAATAAAGCAGTCATTATGAGGAATTGATATTTTCTAAATAAAAATCCCATATGATTCTCAAAACTCGTAAAAAAATGAACGGTTCACAGCAAATATAACGATTACTTAACTCAGTTTTTCTATACTTAATATATTTTTTAATTCGTCAAAAAGCCACATTTTTAAATTTCAAATAATAAATTCTAAGATAAAATAAATGTTGGGAAACACATAAAAATAATAGATAATATTTTTTTCCTTTGGTTTTAAAATAGATCTGGATTTTCCTCGCTAAGACTTGCATCTAATGACGAGGAAAAACATTTAAAAAATCATCTTAATTATCGTTACCTTTCTAATTATACACTCTTCGATCTGCTGAGCCTGCCTATACATAGCAAGTAATTCACAGATACCTAGCACTAAGTTATTGTGAAGTAATTATTAATTACCTACGAGATAAATTATACACCGCGTTTACTCGATCACGATTCGAATAACCTTGACTATTATAAATCTGTACCACAAGCCTCAAGTCATTCTTACCTCTATGCAGGTACCTACCTATACCTACCAGCTTCCAAAAAACTCCTTCCGTACGTGAAGATAATACATAAATCAACCCATTACATGTCAACTAATAAGTGTATCAAAGAAATTAAATGACGTTTTGTTTTCGCTAATGATTTACTAAATACCCGTCGCAGAACGATACAAAAAGAGCAACCGGATTTCCAGTGTAACCTTGCACATGCAAAACCATCCTATGCGGAAAACCCATAGACGGAGTTTCGATCGATCCTGATCATCGTTCCCGATATTAAAGTTACATCGTCACGGTTCTGGTTAATCGAAAATAATTGCGATAAAATACAAAAAAAAAAAACGATCAAGCCGCCACGTGTTACATTGTTAACTGAAATTATATTAAAACACATTATCTGAGTTAGGCGCCTCGATGACGTATTTACATTTCACATCTATTTGTTTAAGATAGAAGAAGACTGCGCTACAAGGATCTTACACTAGAATGAATTATAATGAATAATAATTGTTAT
The DNA here is from genome assembly GCA_910589415.1 of Malachius bipustulatus. Taxonomy (NCBI): domain Eukaryota; kingdom Metazoa; phylum Arthropoda; class Insecta; order Coleoptera; family Melyridae; genus Malachius; species Malachius bipustulatus. The sequence continues at coordinate 36,971,918 of OU342632.1, forward strand.
TATTATTAATATTAATTTTTCACGTAGCTGTAGATACTTTATTATTCCCGAGAGATTTCGTGATCAATAATGATCAGATTAAGATCAGATGATCAGCATATTATTATTTATCTTGAAAGAAGCTATTTGTTGAATTATTTCATCTCAAAGGTGGGAAATTTAATCTTATACATCGACAGGAAGATATTATAGATATCTATTTTTAATTATTATTATACCCTAAGGGAAGAATTTAAGTGACCTAATCAATTAGGGTTATTATCCCATTCACCCATCTCACGATCCAACTAACTAGACTAAAATAATTTTATAAGTCTTGCCTAACTTCAGTGACAAGCTTGTTGCAGCAGATGTTGTGTTGTATTACAAGATAATTACTTGGCGTTAAGCAAGGTTTACAAAATTTTGTATATACAATCAGAAAAACTAATTACAGCTTGTACCTATCTACAAGTCTACAATTTTAAAAATATCGACCCCAAATTAGTTGAATTAGAGTAACTCCTCTTTACCTGAGAATATAGCAATTTTTGCTATAGTATCAACCAGTGACGAAGACTTGCTAAAATTACGGTTACCTACGCATATAAAAATTATGTTTATTTACCATATAATATTAAATTATATTTGACAAAAATAGTTGCAACATTTTAGGCATGTCATAGGAATATAAAAAACATAACAAACAAAAAAAAATTGAAATCATAAATTCGCTGACAAAAATTTTTCACATCGTGCATGCCTGCTTGATATACAAACGATTTTAATCGTAGTTTATACATTAATGCTTGAGAATTTGAAGATTTCTGTCATAGATTGTTCAAAAGTTACAAATTTTCAAAAATTATTTATACTTTTGGGGGTGGAAACGATTTTATTAGATTTTACAACAAAACGGTTAGGGAGATGAAAGTAGGTTATGAGTTATGACACAAGTCATATGGCCAAAACTCGACCAGCACCAATATTTTTGAAAATTTTTGAATCTATGCACGCATAAATTAATTTAAGTCATAGCGTTTTCACTAAATACATAATTTCGGGTTTTCGGGGTTGCTGATTAAAAATCAAATATTCGATAAAAAAAAAAAAAAAATGACGGGTCAAATATGGCAGACGTCTTTCATAAATTCATCGCATTTTCCCCAAACTCATCATTAGGGGATTTGCGGATTCTTCTTAATCAGCTACCGTGAAAACCCCAAAATCGTGTAATTGGTTAAAACGGTATAAAAAGTTATGTGTAATATTCGAAAATATTAAAAAAATATTAGAGCCGCTCCACTTTTGGCGCCCCCTGTATCCGTGCCAATTTTTTTTGTAACATGAATATTGAGGAGAAACTCAAAAGCTACAACTTTTTCAGTCCATTTTTCACCCCAGATAAACCGTTTTGTTGTTGAATCGAAATTTTTTGAATAATAAGAAATTTCAAAAAAAGTTTCAAAGAAAAGTTGTTTGATATATCCTCCTTAAAAATTTATCTTTTTGTAATAATACTTCTTACAACTCATATTTACCGAGATACATAATTTCCTCCCTTAAATTCAAGATGCAGTGTTTTAGTGGCGACCATGGCCACCAAAACTTCATGGTTTACACAATCAAATGATTTCGTGCGTTAAGTCGAGAGGCAAAACAATCAAAGTCTGAGTTATTAACTTAAAGTTGAATAATTAGTCTACCTGATAGCTTTCTCAGGGTAACCCTTCTTCAAATTTACGCTCTCCTTAAACATGTACCTACTCTAAAATAACGATCTTATAAGAAGAATGAAGAGAGGAGGAAATTAAGACCTTTCAAGAATTCATGTCGAAAGCTCAACGGTATTGAAGTAACGGTTTCACTTCTGTGGATGTGAACATGATTTCATTTTTAGAGGATTCTGGAAGATTATCAGACTTTAACTCGACTTTTATTCAAAATATTAACCAAAGGTCAAAAAAAATCAGAAAATTGTCTGCAAAAGTAAGGTGTCCGCGGAAATGATCATATATATTTATTAGAAACGATCATAGCGTGAGGACGTTTATATACCCCCCTGACCTTAATTTTTGATCCGAATGAGATAGAACTTTGTTAAAAAAATAAATCAAATGTCATGAATTTTCCTACCTTTTTAAGTACCCACTTAAAACTGCTTTGTCAAATGGCAAAGATGACGTTGCAGTCGCTGTTAACTTCAAAATTTGAATGGGAGGGGGGGACGTGTAAGACCTTATTTTAAAGGTGTTTCAATTTTCTATACAAAAATTATGTTAGTTTATATTTCTCTATTTTTTTGTCGACGACGCTTATAGTCCCCCCACCATACCCTCTTTAACCTCTGAGACAACTAGTCAAAATTTAAGACTAACATAATTTTTTTGTAGATAATTGAAATGAGGTCTCACACAATCCCCCCCAGGCCCCTCAAAATTTTGAAGTTGACAGCGACTGCAACGTCAGCTTTGACATTTGACAAATCAGTTTTACGTCAAAAGTAGTAAAATTGTAAATGATTTAGTAATTTTACTTTATCTCATTCGGATCAAAATTTAAGCATTGGTGGTGGTTTCAAACGTTCTCATTGACACAAAGCCTGTCAAAATGGACAACTATCATAATTTTTGTGCGGTTAGGGTAACTGGAGGAGGGATGGACTCTCAGGTTTAAAACTGTTATTTATAGTGCTATCTAGTTTTTGTAGAACTCACAAAGTAATAACAAGTGTTGTGTTGAAGGCCGCAAGTTAAACTGTCACCAACTTTTAGAAAAATCGACTTTTATCGTGAAAAAGCGTCTATATAAGATTATCTCAAGTACCATCTAGAAGTGAAAGAAATCGATCTAGATAAGTTTAAACGTAATATTTTATATTAAAATGCAAGATAAGGGATTTATTACCTTTTAACTTACAAACGCCTTCTGTTTGCATCGGGAAACCAGAAGTTGAGAGGTCTCTCCTCTGCATTTAGAGTAGATGAACTTCTCATAAGAAGGAGAGATGAACCAGACATTATTATACTTTTTTATTACAGACATGCTTACAGTTTATAATATGTTAAATGCTATTATTGCATTGCAAGCTAATAATATGGGAGGTAATGAAGTTGCTAGAACTTTTGAAATTGTTAAAACATTGCTACTCTTCTTACCTCGGGAGATAATTTAGCCAAATTAAGAGAACTTAAAATAAAAGAATTCACCACAAAAAAGAAAAAACTTCATCATAAAGCGAAAAAAAAAAGAAAATTTTGAAATCAAAGTGTAGGAGAGATTCATCCTCTTCTTGTACAACAGCATCTGAAGGAAATAGGTGTCATACCGATTTATAGGATGATGGAGACGCGGCAGAAGCTGAGTCTATGAAAATGAATGTGCAGGTTGTAAAGAAGACTGTAGGACGATCAAAAAATAAAAAACTTGATCAAGTGCATCATATACGCGGTCGTTGGTTACATGAAAATTGCAATTCTGTATTGGCCCGTCTCTCCTCCTGAGATGGTCTCATCTTACCTAACATACATGAGGAGAAATGGATTTTTCCAAGCCAGGATATACAGGGTGTCCGGTAAGTACCTCCTAATCTCTCGGGAGCATACAGGGGAGGTCAAAATAAACCTAGTCTGTCAAAAAAAAAACATTCCTAAAGTGTCCCTAAACGGAGATACAGAGCCCCAAAATGGTACCCTAAGATTTACTTTTTTGGCTCTAACTTTTGAACCGACTGTATAATTTGATGAAATGTTAATTTTTTTATAGAGACCATAAAGACTCATTAAGCCATATCAGAGTGAATGTTTGACGTCCTAACGGGGAAGTCAGGAACGAACTTACCACCACACTCGTTGTGTCAAAGTTTTGACAGGTGCCATTTTATAGAGCTGAAAACTTATTTTTTACATACGCTGGTCATTCATCTTCACAAAAGGTACCTACTCTTAATTTATTTCGATAAAACTAGCGGGTCTCAAGATAAATCGACTTTTATGCGAATTTTGATCAAGTTCCGTCAATAGCAATCCATTATGTAGGTAAGTTTATCAACAAGAACTTGATTTTTACCTGTTTGTGTTTAGCATTAGTAACTTTTGAGTGTTTCACATACATAAAAACCGATTTATCTCGAAAACCGTTAGTTTTACCGAAATAAATAAGAGCACCTTTTTTAAAGATGAAGTATTAGACTATTCAAAAAAATAGTTTTTAGCTCTGTAAAGTGACACCTGTCAAAATTTTGACTCAACGAGTATGATGGTAAGTCCGTTCCTGACTTCCCTGACGACGTCAAACATCGACTTTAATATGGCCTGATGGTTGTCTGTGGCCTCTATAAACAGTTTAAATTCCATCCAATTATATAGGTCGGTTCAAAAGTTAGAGCCAAAAAAGTAAATTCCGGGGCACCCTTTCAGGGCTCCATATCTCCGTTTGGGGACACTTTAGAAATTTTTTTTTATGACAGACTAGGTTTTTTTGACCTCCCCTGTATGCTCCCGAGAGATTAGGAGTAACTTACCGGACACCCTGTATGTTTATTTTTTGTTAATAAGCAAAAGATTTGTGTTGAAGTTGGATAATAATGATTGTTAAGTTGTGGTAAATTACAGAAAAGAGGTTGCTTTAATAAATTTATCTTATCAAAGAATTTATAGTGAATTTTGAAAAATGTGGTCGATCTATCTCTCCCCCATACTTACCCTACCTAATTGAAATTCCTTCAAAATGAGGTTTTACACGACTGCCTCATGTCATTAAAAAAATTGAAGTTGACAGCGACTACAACGTCACTTTTGACATATTTGACAAATCACTTTTACGTCAAAAAGTAGTAAAATTCATGATATTCGATCAAAATTTAAGGTCAGGTGGGAGTGTAAGCGCCCTCACTGTAAACGTCCTTAAAATGGATTTGTCAAAATTGAGTGTAATTTTTGAAAATATTTTTTTACAAGTTTTCAGTTTTAATAAAATTCTAAGGTTCTTGCACAAACCCTTTTTATTACCGGGATTTTTATGGCATTTTTAAATTTCACCTCAACTGCAATCCATTTTCTAAATCAGTTTGGCTTGTTCTTCTTTCGTTGATTATTGCAAACTATACTTGCAATAAAAAGTTTGGTCAAGTTTTAGGCTCTTTTCTGATCAAGCATGTTCACCAAGTCATCAATGAATCGTCTCAAAGGTTTAAGACCTACTTGCTTATTGTCCTATTTATAGCAGTAACATGTTTTCATAAATTTCCTTTTGACGTAATTATCAGAACCTTACAAATCTTGATTGAGGTTAAACGCACAAACTGGATGGTCGACTGTTGGAGCAGATATATCTTAGTGGTAGCTCTAACAACCTTGCCACTTTGAATATTTCAAACTGGATAACGCTAGGCATACTCATTGAAGCAAGGAGATAAGTAGTTTTATCGTTTTGCCAAGGTTAAATAGAGCCTTGTTAATGCAAGTAATTCCTTATAAGTTCTTAAACTATCTGCAGAACTGTGCTGAATTGACGATTACTCTTCTTTTATCAATCGAAGATTGCAATAAAAGATTGCTTCTTAAATTTATACAATTTTTATATTCTTGAGGCTCATGAAAACTAGCAGACCTTGTTGCCCTATTTCTGTTCTAATACTACTTATCAAAACATTGATCTGGTTGTCAGGTTACCAGACAACTCTGCGAGTCCTTCAAAGCTCCAAACGCAAACCCTCTTATTAGTCTTAGTATTCTCTAGCAGTTACCAAAGATTTGTAACCGTTTACTTAGCATAGAGAAAAACTACCCCTAAATTAAATCGCAACGAATTCGCACTATAATAATTGATATTATGTACGAGTATATGCGACGTGGAAGTGGTTAGTTTCCCACTTCCATTTCCCGGTTTCATAGTAAATGAATCCATCCAAAGAAATCTCAAGGTTAAAGGTATCAGAACGGCAATTAAACCAAAATTAATATAATTTGTAGGTCAGATACTTATACAGAATACCATATCAATGAGTAATAGTTCGGAACGTTTGATTAATTTAGTACATAGTGTAACCGTCTACTGGGTGTGTGTTTACAATATTATAATGAACTTAACCTATCTACTGAAACAAGGATAAACGATTAGTATAGCTACATAACAAATTATATATAAAAACTCTACCAACACAGACATAAAGGTGACGTAACTAATTGTATATAATTACTACTTCACTTCAAATTATTTGCATATATGAGAATCTCAAACGCGAAGAGTAGGTATAATGTTTCTAGAAGTCGCACTTCGTCTTCGAAATGGTACTTTTCTTCTCGCAATTTCCCCGTATTCGTATTACCTATAACTCCTCGTAAGTATATTTATGACCGTTACAGCTATTTGTTTCGATAAATCTATACCAATATCATTCAGGTCGAGTTATGGTATAGCCGACTCGGTAAATCTAGCCTTATCTAAATTTAACATCACACTTTTACCGGCACGAAATGAATCGTAACCCTGAAAGCAAACTTCATGGTTTAAAACCAATTACACATGTCAGATGAATTAACGTGACGTCTCGCAGATGGATTTCTTGAAATCTACGTAGGATAAAAGGATCTCTCCTATAAGCAATATGCTTAGGTAATTCCGAGGTCACAACATCGAATCCATACCAGAATCTGATGATTCGCGATGTAATCTATAAGCGATCTAAGCACTACAGGGGCGTATTGCTAAGTCCTACACATTATTTTCTATCACTAGAATCCTTACGTTCTAGGCTTATTCTCGTAGATATGCGATATTTTGCTAATGGCGATGTGAAATTATTGCACGCTTACATGAGCGCAAGTTTTGCGAAAATAAGGTGAAGGTTCTGGGAGACCAGTGACTTCAGCATCAAGAGCGGTGTGTTTATCAAAAGTAGGTCATGCCAGATAAGTTTATAGTTAACATATATCTTCTCGAATTCCTAATTTTGCATGCGACAAGGTGGCTTAAATGTTTCTTTCAATTATTTAAGCGAGTTATCTTCATCACCAATTAGTAATCACAAGAACTCTTCTGGTGGTCGGAGTAGTCACAGTTAATAAAAAATCACCTGGAACGGTTAGTACAACTCACGGAATCTATAGCAGGAATTGTCACCAATCCATGACAAACTATTAAGGAGCCTTTAAATTATTATCGAAAAATAATGTAAGTAGGTACCTACATAGAAATTCTAAAAATTTCAAGTTCAAACTCATGTCCGTAAAATCTTAAAAATAATATTCTTGCAACCTTTCGCATTGCATAACCTTTCGATTGCGCGTCCATCTCGTGCCCGCTTGTCTCTTTCGGCGTTTTTTCTTTCGAGTTTTCTTCAGGATAACCGTCTAAAACCATGATCAGATTTTTTCATAAGTGACGGTGTAACTCGTCCAAATATCATTGAAGGGCGCGTCATGCTGCAATGTCACTCTATGGAGCAAGAATCCCCCTTTAAAAACACCTTTGAAATATACCTGAAAATCCTAAAATTAAAGTAAAACGCGTGTTCTTAATAGTATAGATTTAACGAATATGTCTTTGATCTTAATTAATTTGTGTTACAAAAGCGAGAAATGCAGCGCGAACCGCGAAGTAATAGGCGAGAGTATTAGAGACTTGAAAGTAGCCCGGTAATAAACAGCGCAACTTCGAGCATGGATTGGCGGGCGAGGAATCAACCAATCGGTTTTTTTCTAACTACTTAAAATTAAGTTAAGTTTGAATGGTAAATTGTCGAGGCAAGATTTTTTGGCAACGCACTTTGAACTCTGGATGCTAATAACTTTTTACCAGTACATTGGGAAGTTTTCTACTGGGAACGCGGGATATGAGCGGTTGAAAAAAGACCTAATGCAAGATGACGGCAAATGGGTCAATTTGGATAATGCGAAAATTTCGGATTGAGGTTTCCATCGAAGACCCTTTCGAATCAGCCACTAAATAAGAAATGTATTTGAAATTTTTGGGCCAACTCCTAAATGCACTGAACTATCTTTGTCACTGCTGGAAAATTTATAAAGTAATAAACTTCCTCCTTGTCCGCACACACAGATACCTTTCCTCAACCTGGAATATCTTGAAAATCAAAAAAGCACTTTTTTAAATAAGTTTAACAACTTTAGAGCTTATTGCAAGTTGAAATTATGGACCAGAAACACATCCTTACACTTTTCCAGATTTAAAGAATACATATAGGTTCTCAGTTTATATTGGTACCCACTCTTGGAAATAACAATCATTCTGGAGTGAAAAAGATTGTTAAACTGCTTAAAAGAATTAACTATACAGAGATAACTATTCCTCAGATTAGATCAGGACGGGTCTAAGCAATTATCCACGATCACCTACAACACTGATGCAGGTATTGTTTGCCTTGGTTACCAGTTACCACATCTTCTCTTTGAAGCTTCAAGTATAGATACGAGTAGATTGGAGTAGACAATGTTAGATAAATTCAACAAAGGGAAAATGTAAACATTTTGGTATCTTCAACATCGTCGAAATGAACAACCATCCCTAAACTGGGCGAGTCTAGTTGCGTGAAGACCAGAACTTCCAATTAAAAACAATGTGAAAACCAAATAAAGGTAATAGCGTGAAAGAAATTGAAATATAATCATCGTGTGTTAAAAATTATAGGAAAAATATGTTGTTGTTGATGCAGAATAAGATGTCCAAACTTTTTCCGTAAATTATTTACCTGTTTAACAAAAGAGTGAACTAATCCAGGACTATAACTTGACAATAGGAACCTGAGGAAATAACAGTTAGATATATGATTGTTTCACTTCCTGCATGAGCGATCTTCGGATAAACAAAAATAAGGCGGTAATTTTACTAACAGACGTGGTGAGCTTAAATGTTGAGACGTGACAAAACAAGAACGTCAAGTCTGAAGGTTTCTGAATTGTTTGTTTGGAGTGAATAAATAATTTTATACGCTCATTGATTAAGAGAGGTGGATAGCGTATAAATCGACCCACAACATCAAAGGAGTTGACACTAGGAGTTTGGAAGCATGGTAGAGATGATTGCAAGCGTTTGAAATGGGGTCTTTCCGAAGGATGCTTAAAATCTTCTGAGATTATTCAGCGAAGACTAAAAGTTGGTATTATAAAAGCCGCCGGTTACCAAGATCCTCTAGCAACTGTGTCAAACAAAACCAAGGCGATTCCATTTGTGCGGTGGACAAGTAAGTCCATTAGTCCGAGGTGTAGGGACTGGGCAACGTGGTAACATTTGTGAGCACCATGGCTGTGGAAGAACGTTTATAAACCGTTAAAGTCAACACAAAAATCTCTGACGTGACGTGACGTGACCTCGGAGGAGTTACGCCAATGACGTAGAGGCTGGGCGTATAAGTGCCTAACTACCTCTGAATGAGGTACACTGAGAAAAAATTTTCACTCTCGGAAGTAAATTTTGCAATTCTGCCAATGAAATAATTTATTTGTTAACGAACAATTATTAAATGTTTAGTAGAGTCAATTAAATTATGTTGAGATATTCAACCAAGAAAGAAGAGCCTACGTAGAAGTTAATACAAATTACTTATAAGTACAACGAGACACCTCTTCTTCTTCTTCTTTCTCAGCCATTTTCCGCTGTCCGCTTCTGGATGTAGGCCTCTTTTATGTTTCTCCATGCTGACCTGTCCTGTGTTATTTGAAACCACATATTTCCTGTTTTTTGTTTAATATACGAGTATCAACATCTATGTGGTCTTCCCACGATTCGGTTTGTCTTCGTGCCAGTGTGTCCACCTCAATTGGTCCTGTCGACATACGTAGCCCACCCATTGCCACTTTAATTCAGCAATATGTGTTGTTATATCTACGACTTTGGTTCTTTGTCGGATTTCTTCGTTCCTTTTTCTGTCCCGAAGACTGATGTTAAGCATCGTCCGTTCCATCGCTTTTTGCATTATTCCAAGTGCTACTACCGCTCTATAAACGTTAAATTAACAACAATATAGCAAAGTGAGTCGATTCAAAAGTGTAAGGACCATTTATTGATTTAACTGTTTCTCTGCCATCCATGTAAAGTACCAATATGTAGGAAGTACCATTACCCAGAATGGATGCGTGGTAGAAAGGATGTTCGACAGCTAGCGACAAGACCCGGGGAACTATAACTTTTTTTCCTCATAGATACTTGTGGGACCGCCAACAAGAAATGACATCCTAACAATGTTTTGAGTTCTTCTGATCAACCTGCAACATTAATAGCTGCCACTGCATCTCTACGTGAAGACTTTTGTTTGATGCGGGGGTTGGGATGTAAAGATGTACCTACCTACTTAAAGTACTAATAATACGAAGTTCAGAACCAATCTCCAGATTACATCGGTTTTCAAATGAAGAAGACAGGATAATTTCTCAATTGCAATATTTGAGCGCCAGCATTCACATGCGAGCTCGTCATGCAATCCTGGAACCAGACAAGACCTTGATTAACGGTCTCCCCAACCTTATCAAAGAACAGAACGCTTCGAGGTAGGTCTAAATTATAAAAGGATAAATAAATTAGAAAGTTCTTCTTTTTTTGAAGAACAAATTCTTAGCCTGATGATAAGGGGATAATGGGGGGGGGTTAAGATGCAAAAAATTATCTATAATGATTGACGGTAAGAACTGGACAAACGATTCTCATTATTATTCAAATCTTGAGTAATACGAGCGCCACCGAAAGAAGAAGAAAGGATGCGCTGTCGAAAATTATGGAAGAGTGCATTCAAAATTGTTAACATTATTTTTAGTTTTAGAGCAATGCCTTAGTCCGTGCACTCATGGAATGACTACAACTTGACACATAAGTGAAATGGGAAATGCGCATAAGCTTATTGAGCAACCCCGGTAGTATAATTATTGTTATTGATATTGGTATCAGTTTCGTCTATTGTAAAGGAGCGTGACTTATATTAAAATTGTTTTTTTCTGAAGATACTTTACGTAACAATCAATCGGGCAGTAGGTAAGTCGAGGTAAAGAAGGAGCATTCGTGTATGATCAAAGCAGTTGCAATGGCTTGTTCACGCCGGCAGACAACAATAGAAATCTCAATACCGTTACCTGAATGTACCGACAATGCGCAAGTAATTCCGAGAAAAGGTAACTAATTTATTAATTAGATAATACATCTACTTTGTTGCATGTTAAGAGATGCAGGAGGAGCCGATTATTGAGCCGTTTGTCTTAAATTGTGGCCAATTTGCATTTGCTCATCTAGTAATTATTATTTTGATACAGATAATACGTAGGTAGGTTTGTATAAAAATTTACCACAACTGAAGTTTGTTGCATAAATTTTCATATATCTACTCATACTACCTACACTGATTAAATGAATATACACAGCGGAAATGTCTAATAATATTTATTAAAACGATTTAGCGTGAAAAAATTAAACTATTACCAGTACCTTTGGCGAAAATTATACGTCATTATTTCTGGTTGAAAATTTGGTTTAAGACCATAAAAGTTTCGTTTTAATCGGTGTTGTCCCTACTGGCTGCACTATTTCTGTTGTAGGCCGCCCCACATTTTGCGGCGAAGAGAACGCCGCATCATGCGATGTTCCGTTACAATACTGGGGGCGAAACTGCTGTAAAATGATGAAAATGGAACTTCAGAAAAACACCAGGACTTTGACTGGATCGACCTGTGTCTAAAGCATCTATGGTGAGGTTTTAAGATGTAAAAGTCACGATTTCCATTTATTCAGCCAGGTATTCAGCAACATCTTTAATTGATTATTTTTAATGCATAATTATTAGTGAGAATTATTATGCCATAATGGCATTAAAATTAGTGTTTAGTTAGGCTCAATTATTATTAGTTCTCTTAGCTTAAACTTGTTACAGATTCTGTAAATGTAGCAAGAAAGTAAGTAGGCGAAAAAAATTACGCTGTCGGTAGGTGTAATTCATACACTGCTATTCTTACTTTATAAAAACTGGAATATTTTCCAAATTATCAATGTAAGCTCTATTATTTTCTTAGAGATGCTTTGGTATTTCCCGTATAGAGTTTCCCTTGGATCTATATTACAACACTTGATACTAATCTGGCTGATCATACAGGTATGAGGCAAGCAGTCGTGTGCTGGTACTTGTTCAAGTCTAGTGCTAGTGCTAGTCAGTTTTGTAACTCGAACCCGTTACATTATCCTATAAACTGACAATCGCAGTCCTGATAATGCAGTAAAATTTACTGCTCGAGATGTCAATGTTGAATTAAACGGGGAACACGAATGAGAGGAAAATTAATGACTCCGATTCTGACGTAATGTCGTTTATTAGATTTTCCCTGCAGCGAGACTCCAAAAAAATGTATAGCTAATGGTTACAGCGGCGATTACGAGTTACATTGATTATGATTATTATATTAAACATAGTTATTACTGCTATAATTTTCTGGTGTTTTATACACATATTTTACACTAGATAAAGATAGCGATTAACAAATATTTGTGTAATAAATAATTATACAAAATCGTTATGTTATATACCTACCTTCTTTCTTATATACTATATGCTATAATCTCTTCCACATCTTTTTGAATGATTGTTCAATTAAAAATTACCCGGAAAATATTTCTTAACTACCTTACAATTATATAGCAGGATAATGCAAGAAGCAATCTTATTAAACAAGATCACGAACTATGAAAAATAACTATGCCGTCCAATTCAGACCAGACCAAGAAGAGGAATTGCTTTCTTCATCATTACCAATACACAGTACTAATATGGTGAAAGTAAAAGCTAGAAGGGCAGATTAAAAAGAGAACATCAAACTTTTCAAGCCCCAAAATTGTGGCATCGATTATTAATATTCATGGGCCAAATTTCTTTCCAGATAAAAACTCTTCCACTTTTGAGGCTTCAACTAGTGAAGCCTGACAGAGACGACAAAAGAAATAAGTATGTCTGCCTTTGTGGATATAGAAGGATCTTTTGATATAAGATTCCTGGCGATGTAGTCAAAAGCTCTCTAATTAAAAGAAAGGCAAACACAGTGTGGAAATGGTTATGTGAGATGTTATAAAGAACAAGAACCTGCCTAAACTGAAGGCACAACTAAACACAGAAGGAGGAGTATAATCACCTATGATATAGGAATTGTAATGTATATTTTGTACTTACTGGCTAAATGCCAGCGACCCGGAGACAACCGCGTTGCGCGCGTCGCATGAGTGAGTGATGAGGGTGGCTTTTAGCTCAGTGCAAACACGGCCGGCTGGAGGCCTCGAGTTTCGTCGAATTCGACTACCGAGTTTCGTCGACCTCGACTGTCGAGTTTCGATCCGGTACGCCGATACCTGAGATCTCACCTTTCTTTTCTCTCCTGGAATTCGCTTGAAGAAGGTCGGTTTGGCAAACACCTGCAATTTTCACCAAAAGGGCGTCGTGAACTTTCACGTAAAATATTATTAACATCGTCTGTGTTTTTGGCTTGGTGAGTGACCTAAAATGGTTCTTTTATTATTGTTTTAATTGTACAAATCATATTTCCTTTTAATACAAAGAGGAAAACAGCAATTAATCCGATCGAGTTTCGCCCGCATGTAAAATTTGTTAATCACATTTTTATCTTAATTATCTTGAGAACGGGACATAATTTTATGTAACCCTGGTAGGCCAGAACTCGATCGGACCGTTAACACCACCAAGAGTGTCTCTGATACATACTGAAATTTCAGCTTTTCTTACGGGAGCAAGTTTTCTTACGGGAGCAAGTTTTCCTACGGGAGCAACTTTTCCTTGGAGCAAGTTTTCTACAGGAGCAAGTCCTTCCTACTAGACAGACGGTTCATACCGGAGCACACTCTCCATACCTGAGACCACTTTGCCGATTGGACAACCTTTGTCTTCGTACCGAAGTGCACCTGATCCAGGGGCATACATTGGTAGTACTGGAGCTGCTGATCTGACCCCCGCAGCAGCTGAACCAATAAATAGCAGCCGAACCTGAGCCACCCAGAGCCCCGGCTGAAAACCTTCATCCTCGCACAGGAGACCCTATGAAGATAAGTACCTTCACTGGTCCAATTTTACCACCCCTTTCATTCGGCTGATCTCAACGTTTTTTTAGTGTATTTTTTAACAAAAAATACACTATTGAGGACGACATCACTTTTCGAAAATCACCCAAACTCATCAAATGTCCACCGATCATGACCCCCAGATCACGAAAAAGTGGTTTTCCAAAATTCACCTGCCCACGATATATTTATATATATATATATATTTCTCCAAAATCGCGAAATTTCGATTTTAAAAACGCTCCTGTGGCTTTATCTTTTAAGATTAGTGAACGAAATTTTGGGTCCTTGTAAAATTTGGGAATAACGTTGGATTTTCGTTGAAAAACTGTCCAAAAGTCCCATCACTTCTACAGGGTGTCCCTTCAAAATTCCAGGTATCCGGTTTTTGTCATCTCATTTCAGGTCGCAGTTTTGAATCTAGGAGGCTGAAATTTTTGTGGGAGTAAGATATCCACAAGGAGTGGTCTGGTATTGCACTTGAGCAAAATCGGCCGAGCCGTTTCAAAATGGCAGCCATTTTAATTTTCGGAAAATTTCCAATTTTTTGAGCCCCCGTATGGGCAAGATGGCAAAAAAACTTTGAAATCAAATCAACAGGATTTGAAGAAAATTATTGGAAATTTGAGTTAATGCAATAAAATTAGCATATTTTCCATTAATAAGCCAGTGTCGGGGGTAGGAAAAAGGGTGAAAATGTGTCAATTCTATAACCGTTTATGAGTCCATTTTTGAAGAAGTTGAACAGAAATTTTCCATTTTTTTTTGCTTTAACATATAATTTGATGTCTTAGCTTCAATTCGCCTCGATTAATGTAGCACTTTAAACGAAAAACAAAAAAGTTTTTCGCTTGTGCAAAATTAGCTTGCACTTATTAAATCGATGAAATGGTTCGCAATTTCTTTTTTATTTTTTTTCACATTCAATTATGAATGGTTCTGAAAATTAGAAGAGCAAACGCAACAACAATTAAATCACCTACATGCAGGTGAAAAAAGTATTCAAATTGGTTTTTTAATAACAAAGATACGACCAGTTTAAAAAATAAAATGTGTAGGTGTATAATAACCTGACGTACTACATATACCTATCTATCAGCACTACAAACTCGAGACCCACCGTGGTTCAGTTCATTACACGCATGTTTTATAAACTGTTGATGTGGGTTCGAAACCACGGGAAGATATAATTCTTTTTTTTTCGTAGGTAGGTGGGGAGTTTTCCCAAAAAATTTTCATTATGATGTTTATTTCTTTAAAATTTTAAAACCGCTGCTGTAGCTTCATATTTAAGGATTAGTGAACGAAATTTTTTACCCTTGTGAAACTTTGAAATGACATTTGATTTTCGTAAAAAAAGTCCCTAAAGCTGCGTTACTTCTACAGGGTGTCCCTCCAAATTAAAAACAAAAACCGTCTATGAGGCACGGTTTCTGGTCGCAGTTTTCAATCTAGGGGGCTGAAATTTTTTATGAATAAGATAGCCGCAAGGAGTCGTCTGGTACTGTATTTGAGTAAAATCGAGCCGTTTCAAATGGCGGCCTTTTCAATTTTAGAAAAAATTGCCAGATTTTGAACCCCTATACCTACCTACCTATAAGCCAGTTAGAAAAACAAATTTAAACCAAATTAACACGATTGGAAGAAAATTATTTTAAATTTGAGTTAATGCAGTAAAATTTGCATATTTTTCATTAATCAGCCAGTGGCGTGGGTAGAAAAGGGTAAAAATGGCTAAATTTCTATAACCGTTTATGAGCCTTTTTTGAAGGAATTGAGCTGAAGTTTTTCCAGTAGACAACTACACGAATAACCCCTAACTCTGAAAAATTTCAAGAAGGAAATAAGAAAAATGGCGGAGATATTCGAATATTTATACATGATGTTTATTCCTCTAAAATTTCAAATTTTCGGTTTTCAAAATTCCCCTTTCACTTTTTGCGAATTTATTAAAGGTAGTGTAAAGAATAGTATTTTTTAAGTAAAGTTAGCCAGTGGCGGACACAGGAAAATGGAAAATTTTTTAAAATTTGTCAATTTTTTTTTATTTTGTTAAATTTAAAAATCCATTCTAAGACACGTTTTCAAACTAATTGAAATGAAATTTTCTCAGTAAACCACTACGCTAATATGACCTGACTATGGAAAATTTCAGAAAGCCAATTTAAAAAGCGGTGAAAATATTCAGAATTGAATCGCATAAAAATACACTATTTCTGCGATTGATGCGCAAGAAGGTTTTTTTATTTTGTTAACCGTGCTCAAGATTATGTGATACTTAATAGCTGTGATTTTTTTAAATAAAGAGTACCTGTTGTTCTGCTGACCCCCTTGTTATTGTTGACCCTCTTAGATTGGCAACTCAACCCACGACCCTTGTTGTCTTTTATTTGTCTCATGCTCTCAACGGTTATTTTTCCCCTCTAGGGTAAAATAATTCGTTTCAAGTGGCGCCCAACGTGTCTATTTGTCTAAAATTCGTTTCAAGTGGCGACCAACGTGTCTATCTGTCTAAAATTCGTTTCAGAGTCTAGGATAGATGAACTTCTGCGAAAGCAATCGATCCTAGACAGCGATTTCCAAGGCTATGCCGATGACATGTTCATAATAGCCAGAGGAAAGTTCGAAGAAACTCTCTGTGTCGTAATACAGAGAGGGCAACATCGTAACAAGATGGTGCTTGTCGGTGGGGCTGAACATAAATCCAGTAAAGGCCACTGTCATAACATTTACCAGGAAAAAAATTTATGCTACTAAATAAATGGTGTGGGAATGCTTAATGAAGCTAAATAAATTAGACAAAGGAAAAAAGTTGCTTTCCTTTTGATTCCAGGACAGATAAGTGTAGAAGGCAAAGAAGAACCCGATAACCTAACAAAGCGAGAAGCAATAACGCCTCTCATAGGACTAGAACCTTTTTTGCTTACTAGAAGAAAATATTCTGAAAAAAAAATTAATAAGGTAGAGGAAACCAAAGAGAAAACCTCTGGAAAGTCCCCCCAGGAGTAAGACAAGCCCAATTAATGCTTAATACAACCAAAGAAGATTTGAAGACTGTAACAAACCCAACAAAAATGGTTTGAGAATGATGACAGGTTTTCTGACGGGGAATTGTAAACTCAGAGCACACCTTAGCAAAATTGGTCTACAAAATAATCAACCTAAGTACATTCTGCATGGAGGGGGACGAAACCACAATACATCTCCTGGTTGAGTGCAAAATGGGTACAGTAAAGAAGATTCCGCTCTCTAGATCTTTACCAACCAGTGAAAAAAGACTTATCATTTTTAGAACCATCCCTGAACATATTTTGCATTCGTTGTAACAGAGCCTATACTGCAAACTCGCGTTATAAATGTGAATTTTGGCTTTATATTTCTTACTGTGAAAGTACCTACCTCAAAAAGTTGGATTATTATAATATAATACTAATTGACTGGATATAAATCCCTTACCAAATATAATAATTAATTATGCTGGTAAATTTTTATTAAATTTTTGTATAATTAGATCGATGTTGATAGCTTTATTAACACATTCACTTCCATATTAGGAGTAAAAAAAATATAATATCACGACGCACAGTCCTCCAAATATAATCATTTTTTGCAGTGACTAATTAATATGATCATGAATGGACTATATTATAATGCTGCCGAAATCCAATTAGTAATTCTGCTGTAGTTCTGAATAAGTAACATCCGACCAGTGTTAATGACATTATTTGGAGCTGTATATTTTACTTTTTTTGTTACTTATTACAAGTATGTATTCTTGTAACTGTTTTTTTTTAAACATGACTGTGTTAAACATAACTATTCGTTTTATCCAAGATCCAAGTTACAAAGGTTCAAAAAATGAATTGATGTAAATATCTTAAATTTCTTCATTTGGCGTTCCTATTTTGGATTTTGAATTTGAGAAATGTTTGACATTTTCAAATCACCAGTTTTCTTAATCAGGTATAAAATTACAAAATTTAAGCCATTTTGTCTATAGGAGTCGATTTTTATAAAAATTTCCAATGCCCACCTACTACCTACTCCTTGCAGAGGCTCAACTCAGAATGTCAAGAATGGGGATCAGGGGGGGACTACGGACCGAGGGGAATCAACCCCTGAACATCTGTAAAAACCTCCTGATAATGCCAAAAGACAAAACTGTCAAAAAATTCAGCTTCAAGAGAAACTTCATCATGGAACTGTCTACGAAAGAAGAATGGAGCAACACATCCATTCACACTTTCAAAGAAGGTACAATAAGATGGTACACAGACGGCTCAAAGGCCACCGAGAGAACTGGTGCAGGAGTATATGGGCCAGGCACCAACTACTCCGAGCCGATGGGAACATCCCCAAGCATACTTCAAGCCGAACTGTACACAATAGAAGTATGCGCCCAAATAAACCTCGACAGAAACTATAAAAATAGGGAAATAGCAATACTAACAGACAGTCAAGCAGCCATAAAGACGCTGAGCTCTCCTATCATCAGCTCAAAAATGGCATGGAACTGCCTACAAAAACTCAATAAACTAGGCAGAGAGAACAAAATTCACCTCAAATGGATACAATCAGGACACACTGGGATTGAGGGAAACGAACGAGCCCACTCATTGGCAAGAAAAGGAGCATCGACGCCCTTTATAGGACCAGAATCATTCTGTAGCTTTGAAGACACGTTTTTCAAGGCAGAACTTCGGAAGGAAGAAGAAAAACTGAGAGAAATCCATTGGAATATAACCTCTCAGGATTGAGACAATCCAAGGAGCTCCTCGGGAACTTTAACCGAGAAAGGTCAAGGAAACTCCTGACCCTCAACAAAGGAAGTCTCAGAATGCTAACAGGATTCCTAACAGGTCATTGCAAGCTCAATGAACACCTGAGGAAACTTGCTATAGAAAAAGATGGCGTTTGCAGACTCTGCAGGGAAGAAAACGAGACTCCTCGTCACCTATTGATGAACTGCGAAGCACTAGAACGTGAAAGAAACGATGTTCTGGGCCAACACCAGCTCAACGGGGGGGCTTTGCCCGGCCTTGATCCCCTTCAAATCCTGAAATTCCTAAGGGAAGCGGAGTTGGAGAGGCTGCTTCAATGAAGGGAATATACTCCAAAGAAGCAGAGAAGAGGGAGCACAATAGATCTGTAATAGGTCGCAGCGCATCTGACACCCTCAATATCAATATCAATATCAATACTTACTCCTTAGCCAGGAATTAATCCAAAAGTCTTTCAGTATTCTGTAAAACTTAGGCAGGTAACCGTTAAAGATTTCGTTAATTAAATCAACTTTTCTCTTTGATTAATAACCATTTTGTCGTTTTGCTAGGACTCTAAATTTTGTTCTATTTGTTTTAAACCAAATTTGAATCTCAAGATAAAATGAGCAGGCTTATTAACCTTGAAGTGCCAATTAGTCTAACAAAATGTATCAAGTTCCCAAATTTTCATCTCAGAATTTACCACCGATTATTAACCCTTGGAAAAATAAAAGAGAAAATAAGAGAGATACACGTCTTGGAAATCTAGAAAAGGCCCAAAACGTCTTTTGACTTTTTTCTTTTTCTTTCTGGTGACTTTCCACGTATAGCAAACCATCCAATTAAATTTCTCGCAGGAAATTTACAATTTTGAAAGGTTCTAAAGACGATAGGGATGTATCTTTCTGCCTGATTGTTAGGAACCCAGACTGTGGAGTCTTCTTCAGTCAGACAGTTGGGGCTTGCTCATCTTCCATGAAGAATCTACGGTTTTGGTCATTTTGCAGACCAATCTTGCTAAGGTATGGGCTCCGAATTTACAGTAACCGGCAAGAAAACCAATAATTTCTTGTAACTCGCTTTTATTGATCTTAATTCAGGCCTCAAATATTTTTTGGTTGAATTTCCCAAGCAGTAACTGGGGAAATATCCAAGCAGTCTTACTCCTGTGTGGCCTCTTCAGAGATTACCTCTATGCGTTTTCTCTTATTTTCTTATTTTGTCTTTGGAAACATTTTCTCCCAATTCGCAAAAAAGGTCCTGGCCCATACACAACGTGGTTGTTCCTCTTTCTCAGGTTATTCCCTTCCTCATTGCCTTTTACACCTCTGTGTGTCCTAGCATTCAAAGGAGAGCTACCCATTTTTTCCTCTAATTCATTCAACTTCATAAGGTATCTCCACATCATTCTGCTCAACTGATCAAATACGACCTCAGTGCTTCGGCAGCTTGACTGTTCTTAGATGCGAGCTCCTGCTTTTATAATTTCTGTCGATATTAAACTGAACATTTTTCAACACGGGGTATTTCAGCTGAAATTATCCGTAGACCCCCACATCTGTGCCTTGGATGGTTTTGGATCCGTCTGAGTATCATGTAATGGTGTGCTTTTTAAAATTATAATTATCTTACTCATCTGACCAATCCTTGACGTTGCTAACACTACTGCATTCTTCACAAAGGTATATTTCCGCGTGATTGAGTCCCTAGGAGCTCTATAGTGATTTGTCTGGCCCTTCCATAATCAAAAATGATTTATTTGTCCCTAACCACTACCAAAAATGTGGTGATGTGAGACTTAAAATTAATGCAATTCTTCCACTGAGACTATTCTGGTTCGCTGGCTCACCAAAGCTGGTTCGCAAAACAGATTAGAAGCCCTTGAGATGTGGATGCATTGAGGAATTCTACGAATTTCATGGACTGACATTCTGACTAACATAGAGGTTAGGCCGATCTGTTAGGCCGAGGCTGTCTTGCGCAGAGAAAAATATCACCTGTTAAAACTTGTAACGAAGGACAAAATAGCAGGAAAACGTGCAATTGGCCGTAGACAAATGTCATCGCGTAGAAACATTATACAGAATGGACAGGGATCCGCGATGCAGGTAAACTTTTTAGAATGGCTGAAGACGAGAAGCCATCTGCAGGGTAATCTCCAACATTCGAGTGATTGAGCACAGCACATAAAGAAGAAGAAGGACTATTGCCTATCATGTATAAGAACGCAACCTTTGTATTTCTGCAAAGGTAGTCCTCGCCGTCTTCCTGGTTATCTGACCTGGATCAGTAAGGCCACAGCTTTCTGTAAAAAGGTGTACATCCATTGCAGGATTCGCAGGGTGCCCGACTTAAACCCCAGGTCTCTTACACTTTATTATTGCTCATGTGGCTTTGCTGAATGTTCTTTCATATGCTTCCTCCAAAGAAATTTGCGTTGTCTAGTATAACTCCTAGATATTTCACCTGTGGCTTTCATTCGTTGTTCACTGCACCTAGTCTATCTACTTGTTTTCAGCTTATGATTTCATTTTTTTTGCTGGATTTACGTTCAGCCCCACTGACATGTAGATACATATACCATTTTTTGTAGGTATACCATTTTTTACCTATTCTATTTAATCCCGCTTGCTTGTATTGAATCAAAAAGTGTTTCAACTCTGTTATGATGTTAGACTGACTGCTTTTGGAAGGATTTTGGCTGCGGTATGTCCTTCCCTGTTTTTATAATAAAAGTAGCTAACTTTACTCCTTCTTCAAGCCTTCAGTGTATTGCAAAACTCTCTTAGAAATTGCTGCAAAATAATTTTTGGTCGAAATTTTGACGAAGAATTTGATAAAACATAATTTCAAAATCAGTCAATTCTTCTTGACGTATTAACGTACCTTACATGTTCCGAAGCTTGCCTTGAAATTTAAAGGGAAGGAAAGGCTGTAGAACTTCAGGAAACTTCAGATTTTTTAAAATCTGATATTGTTTAAGAAATTATACCTTCATAATTCATTACAGCTGAGTTAGGAGTCTGTGATGAGAAGTATGCGTTATGCTATAACCGAGTTTTTATTAAAAGCTGTATTCGACTGTTTTTATAAATTGACAATTTTCTCAACTTAGAGGTATATGAAAGAATCGACGGTATTTTTTCTAAAAATTTCAAGATGAATAAAAATTCTTGATAAAGATAATTACCACCTTTGTCTTTAAAATAAGTTATGACTTTCATACAACATCCATTGTTTCAATGAGTTCTAATTAAAAGGATTGTTAATGAATTATATGAAAATACTTATTACTTGTAAATCCAATTAATATAAGTATAGGAATGAAATCAGTCATTAATAGTGAATGACAATACCTAAAGGCTTCAACTTCATTAAATAGTTCTTTTTAGGGTGCTAATTCTAATTAAAACAACTCTATTTTATTCCATTGAGGTATACTTAATTTTCTGTAAGTAATTGATAGTAAGTATAATAGATACTGGAATTTTTCGGACACTCTGTAGGTATAACCGAAAACCCAAGGCTGATTAGTTAGCTAAAGCAAAGTAATTAAGTACCTACCTACTTTGAAAATTTAAATTTCAAATTTCGAGTTTCGCTCGTCCATGTCAGGGATTGATATAAAGTCAGTATAAAGTTCTTTCATTACAAACACATCCGTTCTTTCAGCTTACATCCTCCGCTATAGGAGAGTTTGATTGCTGGTAAATGTACAGGAGGAAGTGAGGCATTCTCCAATTTTATGCCCCAATAACTCCCTTTTATTGTTTAGGTAAAGATAATCTACGTCTAAATTATATGTCTTCCTGATAATAATTTCAAAAGTCTTGCGTATTTACTGACGTAGGTGTAAAGGGAAGCTGACCGAAGAAAGTTTGTGATCATCATACGCATTAATGTAAAATATTGACCATTTCATTGTGTTGCTTAGTTTTAGATTTATTTTGTATAAGTTGTTTCTGAAATCGGTGTAAATCTAGGTAAATAACGTCGTGATTGGTTGGTTTTTAATTAATATTCAAGGAAACATCCAAGTTTCATTTGCGAAATGAATTCGATTAATTATTGATGAGAATGGTAAACGCGAGTATAAGCAACGTTGACTTTAAGACCTAACAGTAACAAAATTAGATTTTTTTCCATACTGATTGACTTAATTTAAACAAAGTTGCGTAACGGAGGTAATGTGAAATCATGAAACATGAAGTCAAAACGATTAAATTTCTTGAATACTTCTCGAGGTTGATAAGTTGTTTAAACTTATATGGAGATGAAGTCTATGACGACTGAAGGAAAGGAAAGTTTTAATGCTAATTTACCCTCGACATATGCTAAAAAAAATAACGATTTGTCATGTCATTTATTAGGATTCTGATATCAATCATATTTAAAATCAGACATAAAGAAAGACATTATGTTTTTTTTTTAATTATAACAGGGTTTAAGAAATTAGTTGATTAATTAAGTCAGCTTATGCGCAATTAATTAATAGTGCTCAACTTTTATAGCATATGAAGCTACTCCTAAGATGGGGAAGCTGGTGCCGCTGCTACTTCACTGAATTTTGACGAAATATTTTATTTATCAGAAATTTTAAGGCATCTAGTCCTCTACTTAAGCTAAAAAATAGAATGACACGTCTGGCTTTGTTTGCGCATCTTCATTTCTCATAAAACACACTAAAAGTATATTTGAGCTTCTTTGCTTATAATTCTTAATCTGCCATTTCCTTTGTTCAGATTTTCAACTCGCTAGCATCAAGCGAATTATTAAAGTCAATAAGGTATTAAATAAATAAATATCTTATGGCTGTGGTAAAGCCCAAGTGTCAGAAGTGTTCAAGTAGCCTCAAGGGCCTCTGACATAACTTAACGACTGCTGTGAAGCAGCCGGGATCCCCTTTTTAACGTACCTCCCGGAGCACGATCGGTCACGGAACTTTTTTTTTACCACTATAATTGGTCACCCATCTAAGTACTGACCAAGAAAAGTCATGCTGCACTTTAGAGATCGTTTGACCGAAACTCTAGCAGTTTGGCTATTGTGACCGATAAGGTATTGAAAAAATGGGATGTTCATCCATGAGCATCTTTTTTACCAATCAGATGATAAACCCACGTTCAGTCATTTTAATTAGTAGAAGATTAAAAAGTGGTGACCAGTCCTGAAAGCTTTCCAGGACAACACTTTCCGCTAGAGAAACGTTCAATTTTTTTTCAATCGACTCTACTGTCAACTAATGACATTTTTTATATTTAACTATTATACTTGACGTCTTGTCAACTATAACAATATACAATGACAATAAATTATTATTGTATTTAACTCTATTTGACGTTTTGTATAGTCAATGATATTTGGTTTAATTTATATGACGTCTTGTAATAATTTGTAAATTTTAAGTTCATAGTTAAGTAGTTAATTAAACACAAGGTGATTTTCGTATGCTCCAATAACAGGAGACTTTGTTCGTGATTTTGTAGCGCTGAACCACCTGAGCGAGTCAACTGAACAACCAGATGCCTCAGGCAACATCGACCCTTTCGGGTAATCAACATACTCTAACATAAAACGCATCGAAAGAAAAAAAAAAGAGACGGCGACGAATTTCTTTTCCTCTCCCTCCACATCGCGTTTAGGTCTAGCTCGGGAGAAGTTTTTAATTTATGCCTTTGGTTGAAAAAACTATTTGCTGAGCAGCCCAGATTTCACATCTTTTGAAAAAGCGTCCTTAGACATCTCCCCAATATTTATCAACATTTTTAGAAAAAGTCAATTAGAGGCCGGAAATAGTACCTATAGATTATGTTACTCGGAGTAGAAGGCGGTCATTTTGTGTTGAGCTAAAAATTTGACCTTTTCCGCAAGCTTAGTTAAAAGCTAACATGACATTTTTAACTATATAAAACACCTCAAATCGTTCAATAATTCATGCTGCAATCAATTTTTATGACAACTGACAAATCTTACTCAAAGCTGAATTAAAATGGCTTTAAACCTTTCTCCAGAAATCTACAAGCGTCTCGCGTCAGTGCGCTGTAAATCCTTTAACCTACGTTCCATCCATCTTCATTAACTTCTTTCAATGCCGAATCGCTGATACGAGTTAGACATATGTGAGACACTAGAATTATTATACTAACTATAATAATGAGAATACGGTACAGAGCTAGAGCAAATAAGAGTTAATCTATATTCTTTGTGTCATAAATTGTCAAAATTTCACGTCAGTAATCAGTACATATTGTGCTATATCTTGAGAATGCCAAAAGCTATTATTGTCCTAGTTCAATAATGAAAAAAATGTTCTTTGTAACAGAATAGGGTCCTTCTACAAGATGTATAGAGAATCATAATTGTGGTATTTTAGAACGTTTGCGGAAAAAATTATTATCGTCTTAATTATTGAATTTCTACTTATACATTTAACTGTCATCATAGTCTGGTCCACTGTTGGTACCATAAAGCCAGATCTAGTGGAATTGTTAACCTACCTATCCCATTTTATGCAAACTGGCGCCCGAGCAGGGACCTTAAACTGAGATTAGCCGCTCGATTTTAGATAGATGAAATACCGACAGGATGTGGCAAACAAGAAAATTCAAAAATGACTATAGAACATTCAAGACTAGGAAGACTGCGAACGAAAGTGGGAAAAAAGACGAAATCTAACACGCATCAAAAAACATTTTCTGGGTCGAGTGAGTATCAAAAAAAAAAAAAATCGCATTATTCTGTTAAATAAAAGAGAATTTTCTTTGGACACTAAAAGAGTGAGCAACAAAAAAAAATGCACTGGCTTGGCCATAAAAGAGTGATACAAAAGATAAGCTATGTCTTCTACTAGAACTTTGAAGTGGTATAAATTGTATCACATTTTGATTTACCTAGGTACCTACTACATTTTTTTATTAAGCTAGTCCTAATGTTGAAATACAGACCGCAATTTATTATAGTCGTTCAACAGCGATGGAATTGAACCAATAATAACTCCTGAAACATGTCATGATCTTTCACTGATTAACGAATAAACTAGAGGATTAACAAAATAATTATTATATAACAGAGTTTTGAAACGAATTTGTTGGTTAAAATTTCATGTCCCGATCTTCCAAGATTCATCTCATTCGTGAGACAATGGACAGTATTCTTATTGCTTCATTAGAAAATTAGCAAATTGGTTTTTCTTACAAACGAAATAAATTAATTAACGAATTTAAGCATTTAGTTTATTTTTATTGTCTCCTTCGAAGGCTGATTGTTTTAAATTTGACTAGGTAGGTATACCAGCCCGGAATTAATTGACATGTTCGTCTTTAGTTACGCTATAAAGACTAATTGGCTTGATATTAAAGAAGAAGATAAAAATAGTAGGTACAGAGAAATATACATTTGATATGAGTGAGTATTTAAAAATAAAACTGTTCTATTGCGTTTTTGTCTATATCAGTCTGGTATCGTAATCATAATAATTATCCATATCAGTTTTGTAATACAAAATTATTCCATGAGATTTCTAATAAATTTCATTAGTTGACGGCAATTAAATATATTTTTATTAGTATGGGTAAGTTGCCTGAACTTTTAGATTTTCAATAAAATAAGGAGAAAGTATTGTTGTAGCAAAAATACGGTCATTGTGCTGGATACCTCGACGTAACTCCTGACAAAAGGACGAAAAGGATGGAACGGTTATAATTTTATTAATATTATTACCAGGTCCAGTAACTTAGTCCTGCGATCCTGCGGGATGTTTTTCCTTTTAGGCACATTATTTATCCTTTTATATGAAATTCCTGCATATTATGACATTGTATGCGGATGTCTTAATTTCTGTGATTAAACAAGGGAGACAAATAACTCTTGTAACTTAATATACTTTTTCTACCAAGACACATTTCTGTATCTCTTTTAATTGTATCGTAAAAGTCGAATCTAAGAAAATTCAAACCATGCCGATACCAGACTTGAGCTTCCATGAATATACTCGTGTGCTCGTTTTTAGAGAAAATGTATGGGTATCTCAGTTATTTTAAGAGATACTAAGAATGCTTAATTGCTTACTAAGATCGGAAACAAAATTTTGGAAAAATTCAACCATTGCTGAAATATGCTGAAAAAACTGAAAAAAAAGTAGATTTCTTATTTTAGTCATATCCATTTTTTGACTTGGCCAAACAGCTGGTACCTAAAAGCTAGAGGCCATGAAACCTAAAGAAGAAGTAAAATATCTTTTGTATTATAAAAAACAAATGGATTATTTTTATAGGTTTACATAAGCCTTCATGAGCTCATACGTTTGTAGAAAATCAAAGAAACCAAAAAATCTATTTATACATTCAAAAATTAATTTAAAATTTGATTCTTCTTTTTTCGGAAAAAAATAAACTTTTTTCACGGAATACCGTCGTATGACGTTGCAATATGACGTGAAATTGCTTGGCTTATAGTATTCGGGTAAAGAAAGGATATTTTTTCAGAAAAAATAAGAATAAATTTTGATGATTTTTTTAATATGGTAGATTTTTGGTTTCCTTGATTTTTTTAATACCGAATGACATAAAAAACAATATGGCCACCAAAAAAAGTAATGGCTGAATTTTTCGAAAATTTAGTTTCCGATTCTCAATAAGCATTAAATCGCGTAGCTTTTGCCCCATTCAACCGACTTTGTATCTTTTGAGAGAACTGAGACCCCTATACATTTTCTCTAAAACGGGAACCTTCTATAGGTACACTTGTAAGATATAATTTACTAATTGCCAGCTCTTGTTATGCACTATAGTTTTTCTACAACGATTTTAATTAAAATTGTAAATTATGAAAAAAGCACTGAAGTTTTTTAATTTAATGAAGCACCCCTTGATTGCACAATTTTGACAAGCGCAGAATAAACATGCTGATACAAAACTAAAACAACTCTGGGTTATAGGTATGTACTTATTATATAGTAAAAAATTCACATAGTTTCTTAAAGCAGTGTTTACATGCGTGGGTTGTATAATGTACCTACAATAATTGAAGGTACATTACAATAATAATTGAGGGTGTGCGATTATTAGTAATACGACGGTGCTTGCTTAAAAATAATAAAGTAGGAGTATAATATCAGTTATGATGCCTCTACAATCTACAATGTGAAAAAAAATGTAAGAAATAAATATTCCCTTGAATTAAAGCTTATTAAGCCAGAATTCGGTGTGTGGTTTGTTTGTTTTCAAAACGTGAGCCATGACGTGCACTAATTTTATTTAATTAAACTGATCTGCAGCCTAAATCTTTAAGTTCTCTAGACTTATTTTAATAGGAATTAAAAATATTTTATCACTAAGCTAGAACGTTGTTGACACGATAGATCTGTCAACAAACCAAGACCTAACATTTCTATAGTCTATCCGCAATGCTTTTAGACTCATGGAATCATTTTGAAAGCTTGATCACTATTTTTCATTAAAGGCTTATAGTTTGAAATTAATTTACGTAAGAAAATGCATCTTGAATAATTATTTACAGTAACCAGTAACCAGAATTTCAAGGTATCATGTATTTTTTTCGAAAATTTAATGATCTTCAAGGAAAAAGCTGATTAAAATTCAATTATTTTTTCAAAATTTATAGACGAGATTATTGTTGGAATCGCTTCGTTTCAGGGTATAGGTAGGTACTTGAATTCCCTAAGTTTGCTTATAAATTGCTTATAACTGCGCTAAATTTTATAATTAAGAATAATTAGTGGAAAAAATAGTCTCCATCTCTATCTAATCTCTATCTCATTTAATATCTCCGTTCCTATTAACTTGTAGTTTAACATAAGTATGTTAAAGAAAATTTGTCCGCTATGAAATTCTCTAAAAAATACGTACTGACAGAGGTCGCTAGGTGTAATTGTTGACTTGTAAATATATAGCCTCTTAAAACTCAAAAAACACGTTTTGTTCACTATTTTTTTACTCAAAACCTCCTGCATATGGAGGGATGAAATATTTTTTAGAAAATTTAACTTACCTAACAAAATTTCAGCACGATGGGTTCATTTGAAGTATCTGACAATTAAATTTTTTAATGCTAAATTAACAATAATATACGATTTTTTTGCCAATAATTAAAACAATACAAACCAGGCTGGGAAATTAAAAAAAAAAAACTATTAAACTAATCCCGTTCGAATTTTGGAAGAAAATCAATTCTTATAATAATTGTTATAATTACTTAATTATTTTTTTAATTGAATAATTAGAATTAATTTAGTTTAGGAAAATAAACACGATATTCGTGTTCATCTCGTCGAGATATCCAAAAATGACTACGAAAAAAGTGACATGAGGTAAAAACGAAGATAATGGTGATTTTAAAAGAGAGCACCAAAATTAATTACGTAATTATAAAAATCTGTTAAAATGAATTTTTTTTCAAAAATTCCAACGGGATATCATTGTTTATAGTTTTTTGAATTTTCTAGCCTTATTTGATCTTACTGAAATTTTTGTATAGGTACTATCGGAATAATATGGACACTACCATTTTCAAGAACTTTCATCCCTCTATTTGCATATAAAAGTAAAAAAAATAGTGAAATAACGTGTTTTTTGAGCTTTGGAGGACATTTTCAAATAACCAATTAATTGCACCTAGCGACCTCTATCAGTGCTTATTCTTTAGAGAATTTCATAAAGAACAATTTTTTTTAAACATGTGTTACACTAAAAGTTAACAGGAGCGGAGATATTAAATTAGATAGAGATGAAGTATCTGTTTTTTCACTAATTGTTAATAATTATAAATTCAAGCGCTGTGCACCAATTTGTCAGCGTCAGTTTCAAACTTATAGGGTAGCTATTCCTACAATAATCTTTCCTATACCTCAAAAATTTATTTTTTAATACTTTTCCGCCGTCTTATTTGTTTTATCAAAGATCATTAAATAAAAAAAAAATATAATATACTAGATCCCTTTTCTATTTATACTATTTATTTATTCTATTCCTGATTTCTATTTAAAATAAATCAGGTTATCGGAAAATGTTTAGAATGGTGTATACAATATAAAATATAAAATTACAATATACAATATAAAATATAAAATAATATAAGAAAAAAGTTACGTGCGAAATACGTTCTATAGGGGTGGCTTTTTCTACCCCTTAAAACATTAGTAGAAAGTTAACGGAATGTGCGCTGAGTGTATTTTCAATAGTAAACTTCTGATCTTACTTAGTTTCATTTCTGTAACTTGTTCTGTACCTATTTAAGAAAAAATAAAAACTACTTTTTTGACACCCCTTCCAAGAGGTCGTATCTCCATAGGACCATAGGAGATAGACAAAGAATTGTTTTCATTTGGAATAAGCGAAACCATTATCTTATTCCTCGAGTTTCCTCGAGAGTTTTCTGAACATGCGCATACATGTTTAAAAAATAAAAACACACACCATTACTTTCAGCTTAAAAATGAGTTGCTCAGTTCAAAACATCTTGAAATTAGGTTCCTTTTGGTTTATTAACTGTTTACCAGGAATAATATACCGTATTCCCAAATTTTCAAGTGCGTTTTCTTTATTTTAACGGTATTTTCAATGTTTTCGGGAGATAACTGGCCCAAATAATAAAATATTAATTCTTTGCTTCTTAGTTACCTACTATTATTATGTTTTTTTACATTTACAGTCTTCTGTGAATTTTGTTTATTATACCTCTGGAATAGACAAACTTTCGCATTAATACATATAATTTTCTCTTAGAAATGCCATATTATCTGTCAAAACAGCTTATAAGATCGTACTGTAGCACTCGTTTTTCTTCTTTATGCACTGCTTGTGTGAATAACTATTTGTTTTGTTGCCATTTAATTTTTTTATTATTCAACAGTATATTACATCCTTTGAAAATGATAATTAATCAAAATGATTACCAAAAATTTAGGTTTTTAGAATTATTCTACATATCCCATAAGAATTTCCGCTTACTCATAGCCAAATTTTAAGTACAGTTGCGTGTTCGTGGTTGGAATTGGAAACAAGAATTGTTTTACATTACTAGAACACTTCGTTCAAAATTTCAATAGTAACTTCATTTTAAGATTTTAGATGTCCTGTCTGATATTTTTCAAATTGGTATACTTAATATTTTTTTTTTAATTTACAAATTTGAAAATAAAGGAAAACTACTTCCTTTTAAATATACAAGCAAAATAGACAAATCCTAGATAATATCATCTTTATTTACGCAGATACATTTGTAATTATGGATCAAGGATGAATTAAAACTCCGAGGTGATTGAAACCAAAATTTTAACAACAATCTGGCAGCACTGGGAATATTCTATTTATACAACTTCAGTATGACGTCATATTAAATTTTAAACTTAGAGTAATTTTCCTAACTATAAGAAGGTTCATTTTGTTTTGAGATAAAGTCATCAAAAAAATGAAAAATTCAACTAAAACTATTATTATTATAAAAAATAGGTATATAGGTACCGTAGAACGGGCAAATACGGGTCTTAAGAATTAGTAGATCAAGCTCCCGGCCACAAACTATTTGACCAAAAATAAAGGGACTTTCCTCATCGCATTTTTCACATAGGCGTCCCTCTTTCAAGATATCTACAGGGTGTAACAGTAAATTTTAAAAGAAGCTTTATATTAATATCTCCGTTGCTTTTCAAGTTGAAATCTTCAGTTAAAATTTTTTCACAAATTTCTTTCTCTTCAAATTTTTTTTATAGATTTCGTTCACAGAGAATCGAATCGGGAGCGGAGGGAACCGGGGTTGCAGAGCACGTTGACCCCCCAAGTTTTTTTTTGCGTTTGTTTTTTCTTTATAACAAGCATTAATTTCTTTTGATTTTTTCACTTCTGTAAAATTTAGATAGAGGGCTTGGTTTAAGAGATATTAAGAGATATACTCAACCTCTAATTTGAATACTTATAAAAGTTTAGCCAGTATAACTTTGTTCATGTTAAGGACATTCAAGGAGTTATAAGTTTAAGCAGCCTACAGAAAAGTTTTTCAACCAATTTCATAAAATTATGACCAATTAATGACCTACTGTTAATGATATCTCTATAAGTGGAGCTCGGTAACTGCTTCAAAGCTAGCTTATCTGACATTTCCAAAGCTCACTTTTAAAGTTAGGAAAACGCAAGTTGAAAATCACTCTGTATAAATTATATTTGTATACATTAAGCGGTATCGATATTTCAGGGTAATTCGTTGATTACCCTTCAACACTAATTATGCTAATAATCATACTCTAGATTCGTTTTGAATATGATGTTAACTAGTCAAAAATACAAAATTTTTAGTTCCACGAATGACCATTTTCCCATAAAAATGTTTTAAATAACTTTAAATTTTTGACAATGATGACTTTTGACTTACAAAACTGCGACACTGAAAATTACTTTTTTTTATGCAAAACAAACTTATGATACTGTTTTACAGTGTCATGATTATTATGTAGAAGTAAAATAACGACTTGTCAGTTTTCTCATTTTTGAGAGTCCAATATAAGTACCTCTCTGGTAGGTATTTGTATGATCAATAGGTTTTAAAAATATGATCAAATATCTCTACGTTTTAAAAAATCTCCAAATTTTTTTTAGTATCTTTATGAAATATCAGCACTATGCAATGTTAGACAAAAAAAATATTTTAATCTCCCTAGAAAATATCCTTTTAACTATTAATACGAGTACTTACGGATAATTAAATGTATTATTACAATCCTCATCTGAAGCCATTTTCAAAATTGAAACTCAATCACTCAACTCGTCAGTCTCTCAAATCCTATCACTAATAATAATAATTATAGATTAAATCAATAATTGCAATTGCTTCATTTTACTATTTGTTCAGTCTCGTGCGTTTCTGATTAAGAAATCCTTATTTACCCACTTGTTTGAGAAGCAAACAACGTCTCTTGTTTGCTTATTTACTTCCAAGACACTGCACTAATACCAATATACGAAACGATTACCAAAACTAAAACTAATTACTGCAATGAGACGCGACATCGCGTGCTACAGACGCAACGAGAGATGCGGAGGAGTTCCGGCATGTAAACGCAGCAGAGCCGATCCCGCGGGCGCGGTCCAGGACACTTATTGTTATTATCGGAGTCGGGAGACACCGGGACATCGGACGGTAACCACACTTGTTGCTAGAGATCGAATAACGACTGCGTGTGGCGGGCTGCGCGTGCTCGACGGTACTAAAGCGCTTCGAGCCTCGCGGCCCGGAATCGGCGATCAAATCGTAGCAGGCGCGTACTAGCCGACTACGATCGCGGTGGAAAGCACTAAAGCATTGCACGGTACACCTCCCGCGATTCTTTGAGCTTCATATGACACCCACTATGAGGAAACTTCAATGTGGTTTTATGCCTTCGGAGTCTGAATTTGCCGTGGTTGCATCGCTCAGCGGCACACCTACTAGAGGCCTATTAAAACGATCGAACAATGAATCTTTTATATCGCTTTTAAAAAGAGCGATTTTTAATTGATATGCTTGTTGGTTTGATGTTGCCTTTTTAGTGAATACCGTCGCGATTTTTATTTCTTAAGTATGTTAATTATGGTAAATAACAGTCATAAATTATAACTAGATGGAACCTACCCGTTGCCTAAAGGCTTTTATATGATAATATCCTGGACCAATTTTTATGTTACACATATGTGATATAATATATCACATATTTCATATTATGTCATATTATGACATATTATGATATGTATTATTGCAAAAACACACTTATATCATATAATGATGAGGTGGTACTCGTAGGCACCAATTTTATCCTATTTGGGGCTGGGGCTCAATAGTGTGTTAGTGTTAGTGTTAGTGTTAGTGTTAGTGTAACAATGTGCTTAACGGAAATAGAAGGTTGCTGGATTTAGTGATGACAGAAGATGGGCATAAATATTGTTAAACTGATCTAGTCCATGAGTCATGACAGCGTTCCACTTGCAGGGGAGGATCAATGTATGAGCTTTTTAGGCTGCAGCCTGTGGTCTCATGGACATAAAGATGGCCCGTTCCCGACAGTAGAGTTGAGTTGAGGTGTCACTGAATACGAAAGCCGGTATTTCTAATCCCTAGCACTGATGAAACCATTAAGGCTCTTATCATCCATTTGTATTTAGACAGTCGTTGGTTAATCACAAAGTTTCTTTCCTTTGGCAATCGAAGGTTTTGACCTGGGACTGCATAACGAGTTCGTCTGAGTGCTCGGAAGTTAAATACTATATAAGAACCTCTCTCGTCTTCTTCTTTAATAAAAAACAACCTGGTACTGGACTTTACCAGCAAAGTGAAAAATGGACCTTTCTAGGGCGTTCAATATAAGGATAGCCCTTGTATGTAAACATAGGTTTACATCTCCAAGAGACAAAATATGAAATGCTGCAGGTTGATCTGAAGAACAGCAATATTTTTCTTGTAGGTCGCATTTTGGTCCGACAACTCGACCATCTTTGGACTAGGAATTTTTGTGAGGACTGTCATTTCTCTGTTTATCTATTTATTTATCTATTTCTCTCTCATCTCTCTTTTTGGTCTCAATAATGATCTGTCGTATTGTATCGTATGTAGCTCTCCATATTTCCTCCACATCTACCAGACATTCAACGACATTTTCGATATCGAAGGTTTTCCTTGTCCTCTCCAGGAAACTTGTTCTCACGTTTTTCGAATTTGGGCAATAAAAGAGCGAATGGTTGAATAATCATCGATCTCATTGCAGTACGTGCAGAGCTTCGAGTCAGCTCCCGAGCGTCTATGGAGCTACCTCCAGCGACGCTACCTCGACGTAGTCTCTATATAGCACTCTGACAGTGTTTGGGATAGACAGTAGTAGGTCCACTTTTGGATGTCTGGAATGAGCCTGATGATACATCTCCCATGGGTACCGTTCTCTCATCTTTAATGCCAGTAACGTTGTAGCTCGAATTTGGCATCCTTCGAGTTTCTTTTAAGACAAACTGCCATTCTATCGTTCATGAAGAGATCGATAGGTGGTACACCCGATATCACTCCCACTACCTCTGTCGAAATCTTCCGGCAGGCACTACAAATGCTTTTTCCATCTGTCTCTGCAAGCTCGACCACAGTGGTGTTACCCTTTTGTTGATAATATTCTCCTTTTGGAGGCTGTTGATTTTCCGATATTGGGCATCAGCCGATATCAGCCGATATAGGGTAGTGGCAGTTTTTCCCATCTGCGCTATTGACCTCTCAACATTTTTAGGTAATTGCTTCCTGTCGGTCCCATTTTGGTCCAAGAGGTATGATGAGAAATGTTCCGGCTCCATAAATCTCTATGACGCATAAAGCTACGTACAAGGGGGGCATGCGCTAGGTTTTCCGAGGTTAATCGAATTTTCGAGCTCGACCTCACCTATTGAACACGCACATGCTTGGGCTCGGAAGGTTTTTTATTGGTACCTCATCGAAATGATGAAACAGTTAAGCCCCCACACCCTTGGCGTTACTACCCTGCAGCCGGTCACAGGAGTGGTGTACGGTTTGTGCAATGTTTTTCAACAGCTTTATTAGTCGTAGTAATACAAGTGGTGCTGAGTTAGGTAGCTCCTCATCATCATCATCATCATCAATCGTCCATTTGCGTCCACTGCTGGACATATTCGTCCTTTAAATTTCGCTATTCCCTTCTATTTTGCGCAGTTTGTATCCAGTTTCTTCGGATGCCTTAATGACGTCTGTCCATTGGGTTGGTGGTTATTCTCTGCTCTTATAAGCCTCTTGTCGTGGTGTCCACTCGATTTAGAAAAACATTCAAAATCATGACGATTTTGCAATGAAAATCATCTTGATTGATGAAGCTCACTGTCATTTGAGCTGGGAAGTGTTTATGGCAGTAACTAATTCACATGAACAAGCGGTTACGCCCAGTCCCCGTATACCCTTGGCGTTACTACTGTGAGACGATCACTAGTCTCAAGTGGTCCAAAGTTCGGTATACGTTTAGAAAGCATGCAAAATGATGACGATTTTTTAATGAAAACCATTTTGGTTGGTGAAGCTCATTTTTACTTGCGGTGGCTAATATAAACCTATTTAATACGCAAAATTTGGCATGAATTTTACGATCTCGTAGAGTCAGCAAGGTAGCGTAATTGGAACTCGCTAGCATGACATGTTACCGATTATTATTTTTTGCATAAAGCTAAGGAATATATTTGGAATAAATCCAAATAAATCTTATACAAAAAAAGTATGACGTCATAGCCTTTGTGAAAGACTTTCACTAATATTATCTCGTCTGATTTCAATTATTATATGTACAGGTATAGATACAAAACGCTAAGTATCTATGAAACTATAAATTTATCTATATTTATCTCATTTAAATTTCGTCGCGAAAACCGGCGTTATATTGTAAAATATTGTATAAGCTACTTATAATCACACAGTTACCTATCTGTAAATATTGATAATACTGTCATTGGCTAGGTATCAATGACCTTAAAACTGAGATACATTATTTATCATTAATTTTGCTTAGTATTTCTTTCTGAATTTTTTTTTTTTAACTTTGACATAATACCATCTAGTCACCATAACATGGGGTCAGGAAGGTGACTTCCGGATCCGGGGCTAAAGATCATCAAGTGTCTCGGAGCCCGCAGCAAGTGCTGAGCTTCATTGACAAAACTCTGGGACAAAACGCCTACTCTTAGATCTGGGGTCGGTAGACTTTCGAAGGAGATGAGTCAAATATTAAGTAAACAGATTCTCAAATATTTTAGAAAGCAGCAAAATAATATAATTTTCTTTGTATAAAATATTATGGATTTTAAAACTTTATTTGTGTTTTATTTATCTTCATCTTTGTAGATATCTACTATGACGCAATATTTGGATTGCCTCTAGTATTGGAAAATTTGGGCACGATCCCAACTGAATAATGTCTCAAAAATTGACATTAGAGTTCAACCAGGAGATATGGGGACTACGAAGTATCCCCCAGGACGTGGCAATTCTTGGGTTCATAGCCCATGTAAATTTCTCATTGGAACATTCCCCACTATGCTTGATCGTATTCTTGAACACGCGCGAACTCGAACCATCAACAAGAACATGTCTACCACATCCCTTCGACATGAGACCAAACCACATTTTAATTCTTCTGCTTCCACTTTCCGCGGTGGAACATTCTGACTTCACACGTAAATAAGTGAGGTAAGTTAGTTCTCTAGGAAGGAAGGCCCAGGAAGAAAGTGGGTCCTGCAGTCCTACCGGTGTACTCGAAATTTCGAAAATTACTCAAAAAATGTCAATTTGAAATGCTTTTTTTTTGCTTTTTTGTTCTGTGCAACGCAGTTGAATTGTAGAACCATAAAATCCTATTAAACGAGCCGCGGTCTGCCTATTCCCGTCTTAGATCATAAAATATGATCATAAGCTCTCTCAACAAACCCTACTCCCAAGTCTCAATCGTAGCTTGGTGTTGTGTAGTAAGTATTGAGGGTCTGCAACCTATTGACAATAGAGACCTATTGTGTCTCCCTTTACTATGATTCTCCTGTTATGGTATTCCATTTTTGAAGTACCCTCTCCAAGTCCGTTTCCGTAGAAACTTAATGATTTTGAGAGGATCAAGGTCGGGTAGATCCCCTGCCCGACCCAGGGTTGGTGTTGACCCAGGGCGTTTCTTCTTTTGAGTTCTAGCACGTCGCAACTTACCAGAAGGTGACGTGGGATCTCGTATCCCTTTTTCAAAATCTGCAGACGCCTTTCTCTTTTATGCCTAACTTCCTCAGGTATTCCTTGAGTGTCCCATCAGGAATCCCGTCAGTGTTCAGAGACGTTCCTTACTGAGGTCGAGGAGTAGATATATTCGACCAATATTCGACCGTTTTCGGTGGAAAAACTCGAGGAGTTATTTGGCTTGCCTCAACACTCAGAGGTTCCTCCAAATGACTTCTCTCAGTTTTTCTTCTTATTTTCGGAGTTCTGCCTTGAAGAACGTGTTTTTGAAGCCACAGAATGGTTATTCTGGTCCTATAAACGATGTAATTCTGCTTGTCTTGCCAATGAGCTGGCACGTTCATTTTCATCAATTCCAATAGGACCTCTGGTAAAGAGTCGAAGAAGCTCAACGTCTTTATGGTTGCTTGACTATCCGTGAATATTTCAATTTCTCTGTTTTCGTTGTTTCAGTCGAGGTTTATTTGGAGCTTTTGACACGTACCCACAAGCGAAAGATAGGATGAAGCGTGAGCTTTAAAATTTTTGAATATACGTAGGTCAGAGACAAAATATGAACTGTAGAAACGGAGGAAGAAAACGCGCATTCGCGGAAGAGCGCTGAGCGAGCGGGTAACAGCGTACCCGAAGATTCACAGCTAAGGAAGTGCGTGGTGATCAATGATAAAAAGTAAAGAAAAGTATTATCGACGCAAAACCACGCGCAACGGGGGCAAAAATTTGGAAGAACGCGTTCTCGAATAGCGATGAAACCTGAGGGCCAGTAAAACACCGAAGCTCTTGTATACTGGTGCACTAATGCGTGCTAGTGCTAGTGCTAGAGAGCGCAACAACGAAGGGATGACTAAATCCTAGGATTCATTACGTTGTACCGGGGTCATATAGGAGTCATTAAGAATGATCACCGAGTATATCTCAGAAACTAAACATCTTACAGCCTCAGTAAATTTTTTTTAATGAAAGTGGCCCTGAAAAATCGTTGTAAAATCGTTTTGAGCTTCGAAAATGACCGTTAGCGGACCTGGCAACCACGATCAAATAAAAAATTTGCATTTTTCAAAATTAGGGTGTGTTCAAAATATCATGGGTGTAATCGTTAAAAGAATTCAATTTTTTTCATCTTAAACGGGGGAACGTCAAAACTTTGTTTATTCAATTCAAATGTCGATTATTCCGGTTAACCTCAACGGAATAAAACAAGATTAGTCTCGTTACAAGGAGTTTTCCTTCTTCTGTCGACTGCGTTTTACGAATTTTTTATTATGTGGCCACCGCAACCGCTAGAGGGCATTATCTGACAAGTAGTGAAAAAGATAATTAAATTCTTAAGATATGTCACGGAGAGCCGCATCTGTAAAACTTTCGCCCAACTGCCAGCAAAGTTGATTTTATGAATTTTCATAGTCTTAGGGCCATTTTCCATTAAAAAAATTGCCTGAAGCTGTACGACCTCAGTTTCTGAGATATTTTCTGCGACCATTATTAATAAATCACCCGGTACATTTTAGATATCTAGATTTTTGAAAACTGTGTTAGTGTAACTGGAAAATTTCAAGAAACTTCAAAATTACAAGCTCGATCAATTTACATTTTCCCTCTGGGGTGTTTATTTACGGGCGTTTCTACGAGGTATTTTGAACTAGTCAATTTTGTTAACAGTACTTTATAGAGTTGATATAGGTAGGTACATGATTACTTGATTACTTCGTGTCTCGTCTCTTCTCCAATCCCCACCCACGCAGAGTGACTAATTCTTCAAAAGACGAGTTCAATCTCTTTGTAATAATCTTGTTCTTATGTATGTATAGTTATTCAATTAATAACGTTCGTAATAGTATTTTTTAATTAATTTTATAGAAATACGATTAAACAAATTAACTAGCCGATGCAGTATTTAAAAGATGCCCTTTCGAAACACTCGTAAAACAGTTTAGATAATGTTTTAATAATATTATTATAAGGTATTATAGAAGATTGTAAAATATGAAATTTCATTTTCAGAACTATATGAAGCGAATTATGGCGCTTATCGATTTGTAATATCAGGATCATAAATACATGTACTGTATAATTATATGCCGTAAATAGAATATCATGGTTATTTATATTATCTTCAACAAATATGAAATTATATATTACGCTATTAAGTTCTTAAACTCTGGTGGTACTGGTACTGGTACATTAAGAGATAAAAATCGCTCGAGCATTTATCTCAAATACCTATAATAGGTAAATCTTAAAAACTTTGTAACAATACCTGCTGCACTACGACTTGAATTTTTAAATTGATAATCAAGTCAAACTATGAAAAAGGTTACATTTCCATTAATAAAACGATCCTCTCAAGCTCGTTTTTCTTCATTCATTATACATGTATGACAGGGGGTCATAATGAGAACCATGAAGGAGCTTAAGGGAACCTACGTACGACGTTACGCACTTGTGAATAATGACTTTCACAGCTAAAGACAAGAAAGTTGCTTCAGAAACTCACAGAACGGATGCACTAGTTTTAATTATGCATGACCTGTGTTTTATACGCCAACCGTATGATTGTTGCCACTTTTATACACCTCAATTATCACAGGTCGTACACTGGAAATTTTCCTACCTCGAAAATGTTCTTCAAACTTTAATACCTAGAGAACTCTGATTACGTCATTCATCTCAACAATTTCTTGATCGTATTTACGTTTGGGTATTTTTTAGACTTTAAACCAGAAAAATTGCAGTAAATTATTTGTTATCTTACATTTAATTTTAGTTATCTATATCTGTATATACAGGGTGATTTACAAGCTCGCTGTCAAAGTTTGACAATTGAAAGCTCATTATTTTTAATTAAAAAAAGTCACTTGTACACAGTGTCAAATTTTACCTACTTAAAAGGAATTTAGACAAGCATTAATTAATTAATTAAATGTTCAAAGGTTTCAAAATCACTTAAGTACTTAAATATTTAAATAGATAAATTGCTGAAAATTAAAAATCAGATAAATAAATTAGAATAAAATTAAAAATACCTTTCGTTCCAATACACGATACACAACGATGAACTAAAGAGTTTTTCACTCGAATGAAAACTATGTTAAAAAAAAATTCTTGTTCGTATGTTCCCAAAAAATATAAATCCAAAGGATATAAGTATGGTATCGAAAAATCAATTCCGAAATTCAAAATTCAATTCAAAATTACGAAAAGCATGACATCTCGAAAATTTAAAGTGTTTGCGGGATATTTGAGCCAAATTCGTTAGATATTCACCAAATATAATGTCATGAAAGAAATCAATTTTTATACAGGTGGCCAAAAAGTGAACTTTTGAAATTTTAACTTTTTGCTGATTTTTTTTCAGTGTAATTTTGAATTTGAAATATTGCGACTGCAAGATTAGTTAATATTGTTTATAATAATTGGAAAAATCAACAAGACTAATAAAAACTAATACCTGGAGCTAAATTCTCGATTTGTTTTTAATTCTGTCACATTTTTGTAATTTTTTGGTGCGAGGTGTATTCACATTAAAAAAAGCATCTTACAAGTTCTTGTGTAAGCTACTCGTGTTAATTTTTTCAATAATTACAAACAATAATTTTAACTAATATAGCAGTCAAATTATTAAAAATTCAAAAAACACTGCTAATAAAAATCAGCTAAAAGATGAATAGAAGATATAGGCCAGATGGTAATAGATAACTCTTTCCTGCGTTTCTTCCTAACGGGTCTTTTATTTGCCTCTGTTTAAACTGTATGCAAAAAAGTTAGTTTCAGCCATATTCGAGGTATCTGACTTTTTTTTATATGGGTTTTCTTTGAGGAGATGAGGAGTTCCTAAAGGCAGTTCCGCATACTAATTTGGTCGCAATTTTGACGAAAAGAAATAGTTTGATTTGAAAGAAAAGCACATTTTTCTATCGTTTTTCGGAAAAAAAGGCTTGGAATTCGAAAACTTCAAGAAAAATGCTATCAAATGAGCTTCTTAAATCGAACTTTGAGCAGCTTCACAAAAATAGATGAAAAAAGAACTCGTCACCCCCACCAACTTGTACTGCCTATTTCAATCTGTTTTTGTACAGCTAGTCGAAGTGTGGCGTGAGATTTAAGAAGCTCATTTCATATCATTTTTCCTGAAATTTTCGAATTCGAAGCTTTTTTTTCGAAAATCGATCGGAGAATCTGCTTTTCTGTCTAAAAAAATGCGAGTAATTTTTCTTCAAGTATATAAGGTGGCGTCATAGATTTCATAGATTTAAAGTCCAGGCCGTAAATTCGGAGAGCCTCAGTTTTTGAAATTATTTCAAATTAATTTTGAGGAATATCGGAAACAAAATATGTATGGCAAAATTGTAAATTGAAGTTTAGGCTAGGTACAAGTTCTTATTTTGATCTGTTTTTGTAAAGCTGTTTGAAGTTGACCATTCGATCTAAGAAGCTCATTTCCAAAAATTTTTGTACTTTACCAATCCGATGCCGTTTTGTTTTCCAAAAATAGATCGGAAAATGTGCTTTTCTGTCAAAAACTGCAAACTATTTCTTTCAAGTTCATCCCTGGATTTCTAATTTGCCGAATGGTCATCTCGAAGTGCCTTGGTAGAAGAGTATTTTTGCTAAATTTTGTTGGATTTCGTCAAACCGTTGCAAAAGATATGGCGGTTCAAAAATTAAGTCCAAACATAGAAAACGCCCTGAATCTTCATACCTACCCGCGTTGGCAAAGAATATAAG
Source organism: Malachius bipustulatus (assembly GCA_910589415.1). Classification (NCBI taxonomy): domain Eukaryota; kingdom Metazoa; phylum Arthropoda; class Insecta; order Coleoptera; family Melyridae; genus Malachius; species Malachius bipustulatus. Next base: position 37,014,169 of record OU342632.1, read on the forward strand.
TTATTCATAGATTTAGAGTTGCGTCGATGTCCTCTACCTGGCGTAGAGGACTCAACTACGTCGAATTAGTCATGAATCACCCTGTATAAAGCAGAATTTTAAAGCATTATAGTGTTGCATCTATCATTAGTTCAAAGAACCTTTTTTTCTGCAGAAACGAAGTTTTCTAATTCCTTAAATAAATGAAATGAGGCATATTATTGCTTTCTGCCTAGACGACTTTCTTTTCTTAAAATTGCATGAGCTTTCGTCTCTCAAAGTTTTGAATTTTCCCCGACCTTTTGAAATCGAAATTGCGTTATTACCTCCTCTAATTCGACATATAAAAAAAATTGGTTGCAATGGCAACAGTATCTATAGGTACTTATTATTGGTACCTATACTACCTATATTATTGTAATATTACCTAAATTTTTGTACTTTTTTCAGTTTTTGGCCTAAATCTCATAAAGGAGCGTTTCTTCGACAAGTTCGTTCTATATAAAATTAAAGTAGACACAATTTCCTACATTTCTTATTATTAATGTTTTTTTTATGATTAACTGTTCCGCCGGTAAAGCGCCCCAAAAAGACATATTCCCATTGTGTGGGGCTTTGTAAAGTTTTCCTATAGTTTTGCTTTTCGCGCCCTCTATGTTTTTAGGAATTATTTAGGAATTGTGTTTGATTAACACGAATTTGAAGTTTGTAGGCAAAAATTTAACAGGGAACTTTTTTTGCGATTTTTTGCTACTTTTTTCAATAAAAACATTTTTTATGGTAAATGTAGTAAATTTTGTACTTTTTTTTGAGGCCAAAAACAAAAAAAATGCAAAAATTTGTGCAAATAGTGCCAAAAAAAGCAAAGTTCCGGGTCAAATTTTTGCCGGAAAACTACAAATTTGTGTTCAGCGACCCAGAAAACACAGAGGGTGAGAAAATCAAAACTATAGCAAAACTTTCCTTTGAACCCCCAATTTATTCCTAACATACCTGGCCTATAAAAGTTATTACAATAAAATCCGTGAGATGTATCAAATAGAAACAAAAAGGCATCAATAAAACATAATTATTAGAATGTCCAAAAATGAGGGAGTCCGCAGAATTAGTAGTGTCCAGGGGCGCCTTAAAAATGATAATTTTCATCAAAATCAATTCCCATATCCAACATGTGTCTTCACCTAGTGAACATTATCACCTGAACATGGCAAGATAGGTCCAAACACCTGTTAACACCAACCTTCAACCTAAGACAACCGCTAGACCTTAGAGTGTACATGAGTTTAATGAGGAGGCCTCGATGCTAATTACCTACTCATATAGGTAAGTAAATATACAAGAAATATATGTCTGTCAGTTGAAAAAGTGAAGCAGAAAAAATGCAAAAACAAACGACAGGTAAAGCGCTCTTATTATACAGGGCGAAATTGAAAAAAGTACATAATTAGTGCCATACGGTAGAGAAGCCTTAAAAAATTAAAAAAGCCTTTAAAAATATTAAACAAAATTTCAACACGTATACTAATTCGAAAACGAAAGCATACGAAGATTAAGTGTACTATAAAAAAAAAATTTTAGACTCCTGTACCTACCATATGGTATGGGCCCTGTAGAGACTAGATCAATAATTATTGTTCTGCATGAAGCTAAAATTCTTCTAGAATTTGACAAGTCTTTGAGACTGGTTAAGCAGATGCCAGCAGCTGGATAACATATCAGAAACTTTGTAAAATTTTATTTTTTTTTGTAAAATTTTTAAATGTACCATATCGACTAATATTGATCGATACTTGGGCATCCAGTTCAATTCAAGAAATGGGAGAAATGTCGCATAGAAGATTCGTAGAACATGTCATGGAAAAATTGGCGTTGAAAAGCAAGAACGGCTATAGGGCAATAATTGGAAGGGGGGAGGTTCCATGGTGAAAATTTTTCAAATTTATTAATCTCATTATCAAAATGTATGGGGTAAACCTCCCATTTACTGGTGGAGCGTCCAGTGTTGTAAACTAAAAAAAAATATTGTAAAATAGTACTGAAGTTAGAAGAAGTTACTAATTTACCGTGTACTCTAATAGGCACATAATATAAAATTTTCCATTCTTTTTGGCTCAAATAGAGCACCCACGTGATACCCAACCATACTCAACACCTGTAGCTCCTTGTCCTAGCTCTATATATTTTCTAAATTAATCCTTCCTACTTATCGGTATGCATACTCTAAAGACGGAGGCGCATAGCAGATAACCCCCGGCTCGCACCTATTCCGTGACGTGGTGGCCCCGACTTCCTGTTCTCACGAGATCTCATCGCGGCTCCGAATAATTACATCCGAGCGGACATCGCACTCTTCCTCCATCACTACACACTCGGTTATCATATATACCTGAGCAAACATGCACGACGGGTATCTGGCGGGTAGTACATACCCGGCCACGGCCCACTGCAATTAAAGTCAAATTTATGCGTTAATAGATTCCTTCCTATCTAACGAGAAAATAAACATGCCGAGGTGAGTCGGCTTCCTGTCGAGACGTTGGGGTTCCAGGAGGAAGTCGAGAAAAGACACTAAAATAAAGATTGAAACGGTGAAGACTGTGTTGTGTTGTACCTACTTATTATTTATAGGGTAAAAGAAAAATATTTTCTTTCAGGACTTAGGTATTTGCGCCGAAGAATGTATTTCAAGTGGCTTTGATTTTTTAAGTGATTTAACTAGTGAAACTGAACATTAAAAATGTATGTTTTAAAAAATGTTCCATATTGTTTTTATGCTTATTCAAGACAACATAGGTGAATAACGAATTAATTTTCAAGTAGTGTTGAAGAGCTCATACAAAATGTGGGGATTTCTTCAAAATATGGCAGAAAAAAATTATTTTGACAACTTTCATCCTGACTTTTTTTGACTTGTACTTGATAGAAAAAAATTGTTAACAAGGTCAATGGGAAAAGGGTTACCAGGATTAATCATCCTTTGTATTTATTAACCTGACCTACACATGTCAGGTAGGTTCAACCTTCACAGTATCGCAATAAAGCGCACCCCTGCAAAAGACAGCAAGACATTAATGAGCGGCAGTAGCGACACGGTTCGGTTAAAAAATCCATTAATACCTTGTACGGTGATATTTTTGAATTAGTTTGTTATAACCTACCTTGGGATATTGTTGCAATATTGACGGATATCATTTTTAATAATTCTAGGAACGACTATCACTATCGGAGCTGATTATTCAAAATCAGTAAAAAAATTTGTGACCTAGCGACGAAGTTTAATTTCTGCTGTCATTTTTCTAAAATTATATTTTTGAGGTTCCTTTAATTAACTCTTAAGCCTTGTCCACACCAAAGAAACACAGGGGAACATTTTGTTGCTGGTTGCCGCAACCTGTTTATGGAAACAGAAACAACAGCAAAAGTTCCGTAAACATTCTGTCCACACCAAGGTAATTCAGGTTTGTGAATGTTTCGTTGTGTTGCCGCAACAGGAAACGTTGTGTCTACACCAGTGCAGTGTATGCTTCTAAACAATGTGGTACGACGAAGAAGATTTACAGGCAGCCTCAGCTGCATTCACAAAAACACAAAAAACGAGTCCGTAAATGTTGGACTAGACCAAGTCTTCTAGACAGAAAGTCACATGGTGTCATACGTCACATTATATTTTCTGTCGTCCATTTAAACGGCATGATTTTTATTATTAATTAATGTTTTTTCTTATTATATACTAACTAAGTCAAGTTAAAAGCGATGTTTTCGGTAACTACGCGACGGCTTCAAGACGCAAGTTTCGAGCTTTGGGAACAAGGAACAACGTGTCCACACTGATAAAAAGACTGTTGAGAAACAAAAAATGTTTACCAATGTTTCTATATTTTATTTGATCTTTGCCGCTAAATATGGAAACAAGCAACTTATAGGAACTTTTGTTGCTGCAACCGTAAACAATGAGGAACTTATATAAACTTTTGGCAACATTCAGAAACAAGTTCCAGGAACAAGCAACATAAACAAAATGTTCCTATGTGTTGCTTTCGGTGTGGACAAGGCTTAAAGATGTTCTTAAAATAACAGAACGAATAAGTTATCTGGTGAAGGTTTATCTCCAAAAAGATAAGTTCTTGAAATGTACCTACCGATTTCATTATTTCCTCAGGGTCGTAATGTATAAAGAATAAATTTTCCAAAAAATCTGAGAAATCTGGGGAAAAGCCAGACACTTACGAAAATTTTCGACTTTAATGTGAAATTTTTGAAGAAAATTACTACTTGATACACTACTTAATTTTTTTATAAACCTGAACTATAAAAATAAAAGACCGAAAGTTACAGCCTCAATCATGATCATCAAGGAAGGAATCGGTTTTCTGAACTTCCTAGGTCGATTTATGTCTAGAACAAATTTTCAGAAACACCAGCGAAAAAAATCATCATAATTTTTACCTAGGGTGTGATCAAAAGTGTAGGTACATAAAAAATATACTTACTGATAAACCTGAAAGTTCGAGACTTCATATTTTAAAAAATACAGCGGAAAAACACTGCTGAAGACATGGATGGCAATTTCGCTCTTATCGAAGCTCATCGGCATTCCCTACCAGCAAGTGAAATTCCCTGTCATTAGCAAAAAATCAGCCAGCTACTTTGTCCGAGCATTCACACAGAACTCTGCTAGATCTATAATCAGTAGCGACTAATTTAGGCTAAGTAGTTAGATGATTTTTTTGCTAAAGACAGAGATTTTCACTTGCTGGTTAGGCATGCTGATGAGCTGCAATAAGAGCGAGATGGACATCCATGTCTTCAGCAGTGTTTTTCTCCTGTCTTTCAGGAGATCAGTAATGAACATTAGCCTAGAACCCACGATTTATTCCTATTTGTTATTCATATATTTTGCTCGAGAGTGCCACTTCTAATTTCTTATTTTAACCATGTCTTTTTCATTTTTTTATCAAGGTGGGTCTTAACTGTGTAGGTAACATATAGTCGTTCCACTGTGGTAGTTTGGCTTCGAGAACGAACTCATACAGCCACAGACACAATATGCATTTATAGGAAAATAAATAATTATATAAATGAATACAAACAACCAAGTCGAGCTGGGATTCGAACCACATACGTTTGGTAGCGTACAACGGCTGCAGTCAGTGACCTTAACCGCTGCACCACCGCCCGCGCTATGTATTTTTCATTATTGAAAAGAAATCAAATATTTGTAGGTTCAGATAAGCCGTCATGAGCTGTCCGTCTGACGATTAAAAAATTTTCAAAGCCGGCTAGATCTTTGGGTTTTCATAGTCAACTTTTATTTTTGTTATGCTCGCCATTCTGTTTTTTTCATGTCATGGATTTTTCCAACCAAAAAATTCAAGATAAATACCTTCATTATACTTACATTTTTTTTTTATTCTTTCACCTTTTTCCGTAAAAATCGAAATCAATTCATACCGAAGTCTTATAAAACGCAAGGCAAGCAATATGACTTGATACATTGACGTCAGACGGTGAAAAAATGTTCTTTTTTTAACCGGAAACATTTTTTAAATAATTTATTTGAACTACCTTACCTAATTACCATTTTGGTTCCCCTGATTTTTCTTATTCCGAATAACATGAAAAACAATATGGCGGTCATAAAGAAAAACACAAGTTGACTACGAAAACCATAGGATTTGAAAATATTTTAAATGTCAAATCGAAGATGTTTCTGAAATAAGAAATCTCGATTTTTCAGTTTTTTCAGCATATATCAGGAACGACGAAAGCTATCCGATTTTTTCCCCAGATTACTATTGACATCATGAAATTCGCCCCAATTTTGCTAATTTTTTTACCTAAATTGTGACTTTACGAAAATAATAAAGAGCGAGTAGATTATTATCACCCTGTATAAATTATTCATAATTTATAATTAATAAAAGGGATAAAGTCTACAAAAAATGAACAACTTTAACACTGAAGGATATATTTTTGATGTCTTTTTTCATTCCAAATTTGAAATCCCCGTGTACCAAGTAAGAGTATCAAATCAAATGCACCGCTTCTAGAGCGTCATACGGATTTTCCTGTAGTGCAAGTGCCTTTTGAATAAAAAAAAAACATATTGAGAATGCACTATCAAAGCTGGATGTATTGTGAGAGAAAAATTATTGAAATAATGGGCTAATATTTTACCAACCCTATAATCACACCAATTATCAACCACGCGGTACTATTTGACCATTGATAGAATTTCTTCAACAAAAGGAAAACTGAAGGAAATATATGTATAAAGGTTAACATCAAAACAAGAAAAATGTTGACAATATTCAATAAGTAATAGTTTATGAGTATCTAGTGCGCGAAATTGAACTTCGCTTCTTGAGAATGAGAGCTTTTTTGTTTTTTTTGAGACGAGAGCCTAGAAAAAAATAATCCGAAAGCACCATAATTTCGCGCTCGAGAGAACATTTTTTAGGAAACGTTATTGAAATCAGCGAAATAAAAATCATAAAAATCACGCGAGGAAATTTTTAATTTAGTGCAAAGTTGATTCTTGCTTTGTTGCTATAGGGAAACATTACCGCTGTTCCTAATATTACCTTGAACGAAATAGTTTTCGCTCTAGTGCGTGAAATGTCAACATTATTTGTCGGCTGTATAAAATAGTATGAAGGTAGATATTATCACTCGCTAATGCTCGTGGCATTATCATCATCTCGTGAATAATGGCCATAATCGCGAATGTAATACTATGCTTTTTCTACTCTTTTATATAAGTAACAAAAAAAAAATCTTAAACAATTTTTTTTAGTGTATTTTTTAATAAAAAAATACACTATTGAGGACGACATCACTTTTCGAAAATCACCCAAACTCATCAAATGTCCACCGATCATGACCCCCAGATCACGAAAAAGTGGTTTTCCAAAATTCACCTGCCCACGATATATATATATATATATTTATATATATAATAGAAGATTTTAGTCGAGCATAAATTAATAACATAAAAATAATTAGTGGGCTTTTGGCTCGAATAGTGAAGCGAGCTCCAAGGCAATCGGCAAGCAGAGCCATCTGACGGAAGACACAGACAGCTGTTTCGACCTCCTTGTGGTCTCTTCAGTGTGCCACATCCATGCAGAGGTTGCTTTGCCGAATGCCTGGACCGCTTTTAATCCTTAAGCATCATCGACAGATAGATGTCGCTGAACCCATGATGACACGGGGAACCGTGCTAATGGGTTTGGCTTAAGGATTAAAAGCGGTCCAGGCATTCGGCAAAGCAACCTCTGCATGGATGTGGCACACTGAAGAGACCACAAGGAGGTCGAAACAGCTGTCTGTGTCTTCCGTCAGATGGCTCTGCTTGCCGATTGCCTTGGAGCTCGCTTCACTATTCGAGCCAAAAGCCCACTAATTATTTTTATGTTATTAATTTATGCTCGACTAAAATCTTCTATTATTATTATAATTACTTTATGGGCGAATAAGAGATGGCGGTGTCTTCCAGTTGTTGGTATAGCACTGCCACAGAGAGACTTGTCAAATCCTCCAAACCGAGGAGTCAGGTTTCCTAGAGGGCGCAAGCTGACAATGCGGCTGGTGGCTCCGTCATCGACAGATAGATGTCGCTGAACCCATGATGACACGGGGAACCGTGCTAATGGGTTTGGCTTAAGGATTAAAAGCGGTCCAGGCATTCGGCAAAGCAACCTCTGCATGGATGTGGCACACTGAAGAGACCACAAGGAGGTCGAAACAGCTGTCTGTGTCTTCCGTCAGATGGCTCTGCTTGCCGATTGCCTTGGAGCTCGCTTCACTATTCGAGCCAAAAGCCCACTAATTATTTTTATATATATATTTATATATTTATATATTTCTCCAAAATCGCGAAATTTCTGTTTTAAAAACGCTCCTGTAGCTTTATCTTTCAAGATTAGTGAATGAAATTTTGGATCCTTGTAAAACCTTGGAACGACGTTAGATTTTCGTTGAAAAAAATTCCTAAAGTCGCGTTACTTCTACAGGGTGTCCTTTCAAAATTCCCCATATCCCGTTTTTGTCATCTCATTTCAGGTCGCAGTTTTCAATCTAGGGGACTGAAATTTTTGTGGGAGTAAGATATATATAAGAACTGGTCTGGTATTGTACTTGAGCAAAATCGGCCGAGCCGTTTCAAAATGGCGGCCATTTGAATTTTTGGAAAAATTGCTTTTTTTTGAACCCCTGTATGAGTAAGATGGAAAAATAACTTTGAAACTAAATCAACATGATTGGAGGAAAACTAATTGAAATTTGATTTAATGTTATAAAATTTGCATTACTTTTATTAATAAGCCAGTGGCGTGGGTAGGAAAAGGGTAAAAATCGCTAAATTTCTCTAACAATTTATGAGCACATTTTTGAAGGAATTAAATTGAAATTTTCACAGTACGCAACTATACTAATAGCCTCCAGCCCTTAAAAATTTCAAGAAGTAAATAACAAAAATGGCGGAGTTATTTGAATTTTTTTTACATGATGTTTATTTCTCTAAAATTTTAAAAACGCTCCTGTAGCTTCACCTTTCAAGATTAATGAACGAAATTTTTTACTCTTGTGAAACTTAGAGATGACGTTTGATTTTCGTAAAAATAATTTTCCTAAAGTTTTGTTACTATTACAGGGTGTCCCTCCAAATTTCCAAAAAAAAACGGTCATGAGGCACGGTTTCTGGTCGCAGTTTTCAATTTAGGGGGCTGAAATTTTTTTTGTAGTAATATAACTGCAAGTAGTCGGTCTTGAGTAAAATCGGAATAGCCGTTCCAAAATGGCTGCCTTTTAAATTTTAGGAAAAATTGATAGATTTTGAACCTCTAAATAAGCAAGTTAGAAACAAAAACTTTTAAGCAAAATTAGCATTATTGGAAGAATAGTTATTGAAATTTGAGTTATTGCAATAAAATTTGCATTTTTTTATTATTAAGCCAGTGGCATGGGTAGGAAAAGGGTAAAAAAGGCTAAATTTCTATAGCCGTTTATTCTATTTTTCTATTTTTGTACGAATCGAACTGAAATTTTTCCAATAGATAACTATACTAATAACCCTTAATTCTGAAAATTTTCAAGAAGCAAATAAGAAAAATGGCGGAGATATTCGAATATTTTTAAATTATGTTTATTCCTCTAAAATTTCAAATTTTTAGTTTTCAAAGCTCCCTTTTCACTTTTTCAGTTCTATTGAAGGTAGTGTAAAAAATAGTATTTTTTAGGTAAAGTCAGCCAGTGGCGGGCAAAGGAAAAGGGGCAAAATTGTTCAGTTTTACCATTTATTTTGGTTTTGTTAAATTTAAAAATCCATTCTAAGGCACGTTTTCAAACGAAGTGAAATGCAATTTTCACAGTTAACCACTACACTAATATGACCTGACTAGGGAAATTTTCAGAAAGCCAATTTAAAAAGCGGTGAAAATATTTATAAATTGGATCGCTTAAAAATACACTATTTATGCGATTGATGCGCAAGAAGGTTTATTTACTGCTTGGAACAACTTCTAGTACCGAGTACCGACTGAGCACGCGTGGATTTTGATAAATGTCAGTTATCATTCCTATTCACAGCTTTCCCCTGTTCATCAAATTTACAGCTTTTGATTGGTCCGCGAGAGGGTATTATGAATTGCTAGTAGCTATGATTGGGCAAGAGCCAGGTCTTATGAACTATAATATGTAATTCAATACCTACGAATAATAATCTTCATAATTCATCCAAAAAGCTCTAATAATTGGAATATTATTCAATAAGAGCAGAAAAAATTAATTTCTCTCCATGTAAAGTTCAATTAATAGAATCAATAAAATTATCTAATCTAAACAGGTCGGGTGTAGATGGATCTTGAAATTTTCATTCCTATTTTCAGGTGACTTTCAATTTTTAATAAACCTTGATAACATTTACTGATTTCTTTTATTACATCACGATTGGTGCTGTAATTAGACTTATTACTTAACGGTTGTTATAGTGTCAAATGAATGATACAATAATATCTATAGCAGTTTCTGGACTTGATAAAGTATTGTGCATATACAGTATAGGTACACATCGTCATAATACCTATGATAGTTGAATTCATTCTACCTATAAAAGTTTTCAAGTTTTCAATTTTTTAATCATGCACGTTATAAAACCACTCTGGAGTGTTTTTCAGATCCTGTCTACCTATAAAGTTAATTACACAGTCAGATTTTTTCCTTATTACATTTTGCATTAGCAACAGATAATTTTTTCGCGATCCTCATAAACTGAACGTGAATTAATTGAAATATAAAGTGTAGTTCCTTCCTGATCTTGAAGTAACAGTAAAAGCACGGTAGCCTTGTAGATGAAACAATATAAAGGATCTCACAGTTCCCATTCTCCCATAGCTGAGGACTTAATGATATTCATGGAGGATACAAACAGCTACACTTGCTCTAACTGTATACAGTACAGTGATGAACTCTGCATAAATACACTCATATCTAATAATTTATTTAACAGGGTTAAGAGTTAAGAGCAATATTCCTACTGTTTCATCACAATGGTCGTTCGGTTCACGAAAGCCTCCCCTCCACGCTGCATGTGTGATTTTATTTCTTCGCGGTTGGAAATGTATATCGTAGAGTTTATTATATTTGCATAAATTTATTTTCTCCATGAAACGTGACCTCAATTGACCATTGATAATTAATTATTCATGTATTGACTGTATGAAATAATTAGATTCGTTTGTTGGAAATGATAGTTTTATCATAAAACTCTTTTGCTGTGTATACCTATTTGGTTTATTTGTATCATGTCCTTACGATAATGATTGAAATTTAAATAAGAGTATGGCAAAGTACTGACAAAATTTCATAATTATTGCTAATTGTGAAAAATGGTGTGAAAATTGTTTGTAATAATTATTTACATACAGAATGTATGCAAATTGGAAAACTCTAGCGTGTACCAAGGTTACATTTTTGTAAAAAAAGAGCGTTTATTTCCAAGGAATGATTAGGTAGTAAGAAAAATTTAAATAACTATAACCTGCACTTGCTTTCAGAGTATAGGTACCTATATACATATTTACGTTTTATTCTATCACGGGTAATTTTCCTTAAGATGAGAGTACTTTTTTTGAGAGTACTGAAAAATGAGAGACTAATTTTTTGCGTATAGTACTTTAATCCATTAGAAAACGTACCACCAATGTATTCACATATTAGGATAATTTCTTCAGAAATTAACACCCCTTATATTTTTTCAAGGGTGGTATTTGCCCTTGAAAAACAACACATTATCCCGATTTTCGTCGTTTTAACGCTGCTACGGGGTGTGTTTTTTTTTGCTTCAAGTCTTAGGTTTAAAGTTTCTTTTGGAGTTAGTTACAGTTACTTGGAGACAATCAGGGTTAGCGAGGAAGAATTTACTTTCCTGCCAGGTGACATTCGTTAATTAAGTACCTATAATTTTTTTAAGTTGAATTTCGTTACAACGATTTACCCGATCGATGTGTGTGAGAAGATGAAAAAGCGTATAATTGGCTTTCGCGAGTTTTTGGGTATAGGAGAAAAAAATTTAACTATTTTTTGTTTAATTCATAACAGAGAAATTAACTTTTTTGAGAATACCAGGTGTAATATTAGTAAAGAAAACATTCTTCATTATTTCATTATTTAAAATTTCATTATAATTCAAATTTTATAGTTCATCGATGGTGATCATTTCTTCAATTTCTTCAAATTTCACCAATTTCATCCAAATCTTCTGTCTAAGCAATCGGTCTAAATTCAGGAATTCAGGCAACTGCTTTAATAATTATTATTGTATCCACCACAAATTTCAGTACTGTGCAACGCACTTTACCTAAAACCAAAAGCTGAGCCCACTTAACTCCTTTTTGGCAGTTGCAAAAAATTGTTTTGAAGATATTCTCTGGGACTGGTTGATGGTTAATCATAATAAGCATCAGAAGTTTTCTACTGTTTATTCAATCCAACACAACTGAACTTTAAAACACCCTCTTCAAATGTTCTGATGATGCATGCTCGGAAGGGGGCAAAGCAGCTATAATTGAGCATCTCTCTGGCCGCTTTGATGAAACTCTCGTACCTACAGGTTGAAATAAATAAATGCAATTAACATCGTTATATCATCAAATTTTAACGTGAATACATATTCGTTCAATTATTTCTTTGATTTTGGTGCTCTGCTGTACAACGCAAGAATGTAAGCGATCCCAGCATTTATCAGCTTTGTTACGTTTTGATTTTCAAACGATCTTTTCCAGACTGAATCCGTTGAAACATTAGCTAGGAATAGACGAAGCGATTTGCTATAGCGTCGAGCAAAGCCGATGGATTTGATCGTGGTGAGCAGCGTCGAGAGATTTTTCAAGTCACACCATAAACGTTAACAAATCTATTGACACCCACTCCAAAAGCATCACAGCAATTTTCCGTTTCATCCCCTGTCACTTGCGTTGCGATGGACAATATTGGACTATACACAGAGAAAGGATTGTGTTGCGTTAAAAATTCATTTATTTTTATTAGATCCGAATGGGCTCTTTTTATGCAAGCATCGGTGGCGTCAGTATGTTGAAGACATTAATTTAACAAAACAAGGGTTGTAGAATTTTTCCATAACGCTTCTTCGTCCATTGGTAAGCGACCCTTTCTGTAGCGTCACGTTGAAAAGGACCATCCTGCTCAAAATTCATAGCTATCATCAAAGTGTTTTCAACAGTTTGATCAGAAGAAATACCCGAAAAATATTTATTCGAATATCGAGCTGTGAAATAATAATTTTTTTATCAAGAGATTCGCATAATTAAGAGTACGAGACTCCCCAGTGCCAGTAGATTTCTGTAAAATACGTAAGCGTCGAATGTCGCTATGCACCGAGCGCCACAGCCATATCGGTTATATGACTGCCCGACACCTTTGGGATTACCTTTATAGAATTTCCCGTTTCAGGAAAGCCGCTTACAGTCGGATCTACGAGTAGGTACTGCCTATGAGCTCCGAGGGGTTAAATAGCCATATATTTGTGTCGGTACCAGACCATCAATACCATCACCTGCAGATGACTAAATGCCGAAAAAACTCAGCTCACTAAACTGAAAACTGCGACCCGTATCGTGGTGAGAAGAATGAATTTTTGCGAACTTTCAAAGAACACTTTTTTTCACTTTCCATAAAATTGATCGTATTTTCTTGATGAAACCATGCTGCAGAAAAAAGTTAATAAACTTAGACTCCTTAGTCCACAATGAATTCCGTTATACTATCCGTGTCCGCAATTTCCAAATCACCCTATCTTCAACCTAACACAAAAAATCTTATAGGTTGAAACGCAGTCTATAGTGCATTCACGAAAAGATGAATTCAACAAAAGCTTGGAATCGATAAAAGGCTACAAGCTCATTCACCCTCATTAAAAGATTCACCTGCTCTTCAAGATTAGGTGAAGAAAACAAAAGAAATCATTTTTTCAAAAAAAAAAAATATGTATTAAAGTGTCAAAACTTTAGTTCAAAAAAAATTTAAATTACAGAATGATCTTAGAACAATTTTATACTTAATAAAAATTTATTTGAAGCTTAAAATAAGACATTCGGTATATCTAAATATAAAGTGCTTTATTTAATTTTCATGCAGAAAATTCTGGTAAATTTGCTAATAACCAAACAGGTGAAGTGTCCCATTTTAAATTATAATCTTCTTCTGTTTCAGGACTGTTATTCCTAAACTAAATAATGCAAGGTGTATCCTTTCTGATTTGAACGAGTGCGCGATAACAGGATATCCCGGAGACAACAGTTAATTCAGCGCAAATATTTGAGCGTGGCATCTGAGATTTTTTGATGATCGCTGTTTTCGTCTACAGGAAGGCATAACTAGTAGAGCAGAAGGCGACACAGGCATATAACTGACATTTAACCTTTATTTCCGGTGACCTATGTCGTGGTTTCCGGTCAAAAAGTCCTAAGCCGTCTTCTGAACGGTGCGCCTATAAAATATGCGTCGATAATTTATGCGATAATCATCAAAAACAAGAATGCCGAGAAACCAAAGTTCAATAAATTAATTATGCGAATTAAATGGAACTGAATTACCTATTCGAGGCCTGAGAATTCTAAACCAAATTTATGCTTACGTTCCGAGCTTCGTGGAAGTTAATTGCTGTAAGGGATTTGAAGTTTAAGTTAATGAATACAGCTAATTATGTGTATGATGTATGATAGTATTTCGTGCGTAAACGAACTGCATGTATTTGGTTTATTGTCTCACTTATTATAAATATGCACTTGAATTAAAACAGTTTCATTCTATTATATTTCAAATTCCTGGAGAGTGGGCGAATATAATAGATGAAAGCTTAATAAAGCAAGTTGGAAAAATAATAGAATTCTTCAATATAATTTTTTTTGTTAGGTACTGTTATGGTATCCCATTTCCCTATTTCTGTTTATTACTCTAATTTTTTTTTTCAAGATTTTTATACCATGAACAAAATATGTATTATTTTTGATGGCACTCCTTTCCCAGTTCGGTTCAGTTGAAAATGGTTGAGTTTAACTAAGCTTGAACCAAAATTTAACAAATTTATAGGAATTCCTTTTCCTGGTCTTTTGATTTTCTCTCTCTCCGACTCATCACTCTTTTAATTTTAAACAATTATTTATTTACTTTTTTCCTTTTTCAAATTACTTTTCCTGATCTTATAATCCTCTCTCTTTTTCTCTCTTCGTCTCTCGCTGTTTTTCTTCTCTTTTACAAACTATTATCTAACTCTCTTAAGCCTTTCTCTCACAAATATCTTCTGTTTAATATCTTCTCCAAAAACCTGTCTCTGGTCCTTTCTTTCTGCAACTATTTCTGCTTGTATTCCCCTTACAAATAATTGTTTCACTTTTTAATTTTGTTTCAGACAGATTATTTTAAATTACTCCTCTAATAATTTCTTTGTCGTTGCTATCTAATAAACATCCCCTCCATTTTTTTTCACTTTCTTCCTGATTTTTCAATACTGATAATCAAAAAACATTTTTTTTATATTTCCAAATTGCTATCTTTTAAATCTCATTCAGACCTAAAATTATTAGTATTCTTTACCTGAACCATTACCATTTTACTCGTCATTCTTTCTCCTATTCTCGCTTTTTCTACTCTTCGTTTGGTATTCCATTTCATTCTTTTCATTTTATTCTCCTTTTTTGGTTTTGTGGTCATTTCTTCTAGTCTTTCTTCTAGTCTTTGTTTATTGTTTCATCTAATTATTTTATTTTTACTCATCTTTCTTGATTCTTCTCGTCTCACTTCTAGTATTTGTTCATCTTTAAATATTTCCCCACTGACCTGTAATTGGATTCATATGGTATCGAGTAAACGAATATTTTAAAAATATTTTGTATCTTTAGTTTCTAATTCGTGCACATTTTCTAATCAATCCCCTATAATATTTCATAATTACTTCATTTATTTTTATTCTATGTCGGTATATTTCTAATTTGTCTTGAACAATTTCATATAATCTTCTATATTTATTTTATTACAATCATTTTTCTTCTCATATAATTCATTTTCATATTTAATACTATTTTATACATTCTTTATCTATTCTTTTCTTCTTTCCCATAATAATCATGTACTTCAATATTCCTTCCTCTATAGCACTTTATATTTCTTCTTTAATTTCTTTTTTTTTCATTTCTTTTCTTCCATTGCCTTCTTCGTTTCTATATGTTCATCACTTACTTGTTTAATTTCTTCTATTATCTTTTTTAACATTAGTATTTATATTTGTCATTTCTTCGTTTGATTCAAATTTATCTTTCATGAATGTAGTGGCGTGTGTGAGTCGGACGAACATGTAAATATTTTGAGCCGGAACAAGATTACTTCCCCCCCCCCCGTTTTCGAGGATGCTAAACACGATGCCGTTGTCAGAATTTCTCTTTGGGGTTGCGCAACCCCTCGAAACGGCCAAAAACCACCCCCTAGAGAGATAAACCGCGCTTCAATCCATTTCCCTGCAAAAAAACCTTCCCCCCATTTTCGAGGATGCTGAGCACAATGGAGGTGCTGGACATCGCGTGCGACCCCGACCAACCCCTCCACTGGCCAATACTCACCCCCGAAATGGGTGATTTTTTTTAATGTATATGTAGGCCAAACGATGGACTTTTTCGAAAAACTTTTTGAAAATTCAAGTACAGAATCACAATGGCCATAATTTAAATTTGCTTTGGAGTATACAGAGTGTCCCATATGACAGTGACATATCAAAGTTATGTTTTTTTAAATGGAATGCTCCTATGTTATTGCATTTTTAGATTGTCTGAGAAGAGGAAATAAGATTGGCTTTTACAGTTGGTGTTTAAATTCAGAAGTTTTTGAGTTATAAACAAGTGAAAATCGTCATTTTTTAAGTTCAATGCCCTGTACAACGAAAACGGCTAAAGATAGAGAAAAACGGCTTACATGTCCTTATTTTAACTTTTCATGTACTATCCTATGATGTAGATGAAATGTTTATACAGGGTGATAAAAAATTTGAAAAAATCTGAGATTTCTCCACGCGTCGCCAAATAAAAAAATCAAAGAAAGTACAAACTATACCATAGGATAGGACATAAAAAGTTAAAATAGGGACATGTAAGCCGTTTTTCTCTATCTTGAACCGATTTCGTTGTACAGGGCCTTGAACTCGAAAAATGACGATTTTCACTTGTTTATACACTCTTCTCAGACAATCTAAAAATGCAATAACATAGGAGCATTCCATTTAAAAAAACATAACTTTGATATGTCACTGTCATAAGGGACACTCTTTATACTCCAAAATAATTTTAAATTATGGCCATTGTGATTCTGTACTTGAATTTTCAAAAAGTTTTTCGAAAAAGTCCATCGTTTGCCCTACGTATACATAAAAAAAATCACCCATTTCGGGGGTGAGTATTGGCCGGTGGAGGGGTTGGTCGGGGTCGCACGCGATGTCCAGCACCTCCATTGTGCTCAGCATCCTCGAAAACGGGGGGAAGGTTTTTTTTGCAGGGAAATGGATTGAACCGCGGTTTATCTCTCTAGGGGGTGGTTTTTGGCCGTTTTGAGGGGTTGCGCAACCCCAAAGAGAAATTCTGACAACGTCATCGTGTTCAGCATCCTCGAAAACGGAGGGGGGAAGTAATCTTGTTCTGGCTCAAAATATTTACAATTTTCGTTTTTTTTTCCGACTCACACACGCTACTATTGTAGGAAATAATCATTTGTGATGTTTCTGGTATATCTCCTCTTTCTAGTGTTTCTTTGTCTCGTCTTCATTTCTTTGTTATAATAATCTTTCCTAAGAGTCATCCTATCATCTGTTTCTTGATATTTTTCAACCTCAGACTGTTTTTTCCTTCTATCTTGTTTTGACATTTCTTATCAATTTTTTTGTAAAATCTAGTAAATAATTAACAATCAAATTAACTACACAAACGACTATTATGTATTAGAAAATTGCCATTCAATTTTCTGTTTCTGTGATTTATATTAATTTAACCAATTAATTAAAAATTGCAATTAAAATTTCTAAACTTTATGAATATTAAAAAAAGTGTCCCACGCTGGGCGCCAATTTTGTCATGGACTTCTCTTTTAATTTTTATTATTTGTTTAAATTTTGCTTCTGATGTTATTTATTAAAATTTCTTCCATAACATAAATAATTCAGATCAGAGATAAATATTTGTATGTTAATTTTCAAGATTGAATCAAAGTAAACATGAATAAATAATAATGAATAATAATATAATAATATAATAATAATAATAATGAATAATGAATAATCAATTTTCTCTAATTCTCTTCCAATTCTCTCACCAGCTCTCATTCTTCACTATACAGCTTCCAATTTTCTGTAGTTTCTACTTATTAGTGTATTTTTTAACAAAAAATACACTATTGAGGACGACATCACTTTCCAAAAATCACCCAAACTCATCAAATGTCCACCGATCATGACCCCCAGATTACGAAAAAGTGGTTTTCCAAAATTCACCTGCCCACGATATATATATATATATATATTTATATATATATATATTTATATATATATTTATTTATTTCTCCAAAATCACGATTTTTCGATTTTCAAAACGCTCCTGTAGCTTTATCTTTCAAGATTAGTGAACGAAATTTTGGATTCTTGTAAAGCTTTGGAATGACTTTAGATTTTCGTTGAAAAAATTTCCAAAAGTCACGTTACTTCTACAGGGTGTCCTTTCAAAATTCCATACATCCGGACTTTGAGGCACGGTTTCTGGCCACAGTTTTCAATTTAGGGGGCTGAAATTTTTGTTAGAGTAAGATGTCCACAAAGAGTGGTCTGGTATTGCACTTGAGTAAAATCGGCCGAGCCGTTTCAAAATGGCGGCTATTTTAATTTTTTGGAAAATTGACTATTTTTGAATCCCTGTATGAGCAAGATGGCAAAAAAACTTTGAAATAAAATTAACAGGATTTGAAGAAAATTATTGGAAATTTGAGTTAATTCAATAAAATTAGCATATTTTCCATTAATAAGCCAGTGTCGTGGGTAGGAAAAAGGGTGAAAATGTGTCAATTCTATAACCGTTTATGAGTCCATTTTTGAAGAAGTTGAACCGAAATTTTCCTTTTTTTTTGCTTTAACATATAATTTGATGTCTTAGCTTCAATTCGCCTTGATTAATGTAGCACTTTAAACGAAAAACAAAAAAGTTTTTCGCTTGTGCAAAATTAGCTTACACTTATATAAAATTATTAAATCAATGAAAGGGTTCGCAATTTCTTTTTTATTTTTTTCCACATTCAATTATGAATGGTTCTGAAAATTAGAAGAGCAAACGCAACAACAATTAAATCACCTACATGCAGGTGAAAAAAGTATTCAAATTGGTTTTTTAATAACAAAGATACGACCAGTTTAAAAAATAAAATTTGTAGGTGTATAATAGGTACCTGACGTACTACATATACCTATCTACGCGATCAACACTACAAACTCGAAACCCACTGTGGTTCAGTTCATTACACCGAGGTTTAGTAAACTGTTGGTGTGGGTTCGAAACCACGAGATGATATTATTCTTTTTTTTTTTGGTAGGTAGGTGGAGTTTTCCCAAAAAAAATCAGATTATTTTTTCATTATATTCATTATAAAAAAAAAATAGGAAGAAAATATTTATTATTGAATCGCATAAAAATACACTATTTCTGCGATTGATGCGCAAGAAGGTTTTTTTATATCTTCTTTTCAACTCTCGTAGCAGCACATCTTTTTTATTATTTCATAAAACTTTACCTCTTCTCTTCTTCTATATACAAAATAGCTAGCAAAATCCTTTTCCGCTTCTAGTTTCCTGAAGGACTCCTTTTCCCAATATAATTTTACATGTTCTTCTCTAATCATCATTTTTAAAACTAATTGATCTCCTCCTACATTTATTTCTAACAACTTCTCTCTAATTATTAAAATCCCTTCCTTGTTTCTTCGTTGTTCCATCTCTAATAAATATCCTTTTCATTTTTTTACGTACTTTCTGATTTCTCAACAATTCAAAAATAGTTTTATTTTGGAATTTCCAATTTCTTATTCTCATTATACTCATTATTATAAATTTAATTGTTACACTTTCAAATTCCATCAAACCTGAAATTGTTGTTATTCCTTACCTGAATTGAAACCATACTTTGATCAAATCCAAAAATTAAAAATCCTGCCGAGGGGTAAAACATTCTAATCGTTTTTCTTCCTCTCAATTCGGGAAACAAAACTTCTGGGTTAACTTCACAAGCTCGGAAAATTTGGCGTGCCTATTCTGAAGGCCTGACAATTGCCACCTTTTACTCCTCAGCAAGTCCCGTCTGTTTTCCGGGGTCGTGAACTTGGCCCGGAATTTTTTTTTCAAAAAAAGAAAAATCTTACCCCCAAACAAAATTATTGGGAGCAAAATGAAATATGTTTAATTTTAAAAAAATTTGTTTCAGCTCCTTGATTTTTTTAAGTTAAGGACTTGAGTTTTACAACGTGTCCACAATGGTATAAATTATTTCTTTGAAATTATTTCTTGAAACTCCCTCTTAGTGCTTTCTTTGATTTTTTGTTTAAATAAGACAGAAGTAATAATGTTTTAAAATAAATTATCTACCTCGTAGTAATGAAGAAAATATGTTGAGTAAGAATTTTTCAAGATAGTCGACGTTAAAAGTTTAATAAGAGACAGTAAGCCAGACTGTGCTTTGTTAAAAAGGATTTAATTAATTGGTAAAATCAAGTTAATTGACAGATGGTCATAAGAAGATGACAAGTAGATATATAATGTCCAGGTTTTTGTAAACTTTACCATTCCGAAACTCTTAAATTATACATTCTGTGTGGAGATCATTCTTTCTTATATACAAATTTTTCATTTATCTTTATCATAATCGTCTGACATTTTGAATGGTTTTCTGAGGCAAATATGTCATTCTCGACTAATTAATTTACCCAGTTCTTTCTGATGATTCAATCCTCGTTCAATTTGTAACGGACAGTTTTTACACAGTCGCCTAATTGGAAACCAAATAAGAAGGAATGGTTTTCAGTTTGCAATCAAGCTCATTACTGGATACTACAGCTAATTGATAAGTATGTAATTAACAAATAAAAAGTGACAAATCTGACATGCGTTTTCACTTTTGCTGCTGGTTAACGATGCAGGGCGAATTTGTCTGGAGTAATTTGGCGTTACAATATGAGTGTCTCTTCTGTGATATTCCTCTCGCCCTGATAATTGAAAAGATGTCGCATCACCAACTAGGCTGTGAAATTGCACTCGTGAAAACACGAGTTGTAATTTCTAAACCACGACCATATAATATGTCTTCTAATGTTATATGATAGCAGGCCAGATTTTTTCTCGTTTTGAGAGTAATTTGAACGCGAGCTGTGATATATGGAAATGTCCCTTTGATCGTCGGCGAAAGTTATTTACCTCGTAATTAGACTTCGTAATGACGACACGAGTCAGAGACTTAGAAAATAAAATTGAGGAAAGTTGGAGGATTTTAAATTAAGTAAATATTAAGGCACCGGTGTTTACACTTCTCATTGATATAATCTTCAGACGAAAATAAGGTACCGTTTTTCAGAGTGTAGTATAGGTAATATAGAAACCTATAAGAGTTTTCCAATTTTTCTAATTGTTCCAGTTTTCCGCAAAATAAATCTAAAAAGCGTAGAAATACTTAGAAATACTCGAATTTGTCAAACAGTCAAATAGTATCTCAAATGATTTTCTTATTTTTCAAATTGTTAGTCATTGAGGTGTCAATCAATTTCCTTTTATGTCAAATTGGTTTCATTTTATATCAATTGATTTTCCCATTTAACGTACAACAGTGACAGTATAGGTACTTACCCATATACACTGGAAAATTGGAAAAGTATTTTTGGTATTATATAAATTGAATCGAATTTGAGGAGCTTATAGTGAAAAACAGCACTGACGTTTGATAAATGGAAAAATTATTTGACAAATTGGGAAATACAATTTTGACAAAAGAGGAAAAACAAGAGAAAAGTACTGTAATAAAAGAAGAATAATGGGTTTTAGCCTCGATTACAACAAGCTCCAAGACAAACAACAAAAGATTCACCCAGCCGAAGACACATAGAGCTGTTTCGCATTTTTAATGCCTCTTCAGCGTGCCATATCAATCTAGAGGATGTAGGTATTAGTGGCTACCCGGAGCTGCAGGGCCTTTAAGCAATTCCCCTCAAATAGATTTTCCTGTTGGCCAAGTGCACAAAGGTGCGTAAGCCATTAAGCAAGAAGAATAATTTTTCTGTCTTTGCAGACCCAGTCACATCTAGTTGTCGATGGCGGAACTACCCACTACGGTGGTAGTTGAAACTCCCTTGAAACTTGACTCCTCACTTTGGAGGGTTTGGGTAATCTCCGTGGTAATGTTTAGCCAGACAGCTACCTTTTCAAGGGAGCACTAGCTATCATCCCAGTGGGTCGTTCCGCCATCGACAATAGACGTATGTCGCAGGGTCTGCAAAGTCACGGAAATCTATTTAAATGGAACTAGTTAAAAGTCCAACAACTCCAGCAGGTAGGCAGCAATACAACCTCTAGTTTTGATTTGGCACACTGAAGAAGCCAGAATGAGGCCGAAACAGATAACTGTTGGATGGATGCTGAATTGCTTTGTTTGTTGCTTGCCTTGAAACTCGTTGCAATGGAGGTTAAATCAAAAAACAAAAAAAAAGTGTCGCACTCCAAAATTTTGCTTTATTTTGACTGACTTATTTTGACTGGAGTAACTTTCGATATTCCCAAGGGATTTCGATTTTGTTTTCGCATGTCAGCAGCCTTATCCTTTGCTTTTCTGCTTTATTGGATCTAAACTCAAAAAACTGTCAACAAATTTTCAACAGGGTGTTAAGTAAAGGCGTGCAAAATCACTCCGCGGTTTTTGTATCTATGTTTTCCAAATAAATTTTTCTTGTGAGTTTTGATGAGCAAATTTTGAAGCTGGATACCTCGAGGCGGTTTTCAAATCTTCGATTTAGAGAGTGATCTCAAAAAATCAACTGTTTGCTCTTAAAGTGCATAACTTTTTTCTCGCCAAGCGATTTTGTAAACTTAAGCCTCGTTTTAAAGTTAAAACTTCAGGTAAGTGAATCCAGGGACTAATTTGACTCAGGACAACATTAAAAACAAAAAAATTGATGTATTAAAATTTCTCAAATTAGAGTTTCTTCTGGTAACAGGTTTTTGGAAGAAAATTGGATGAAAATCAACTTTTCATCGAAGAAAACTTCATTTGTGAACACTTAAAGAACTCTCTGCCTAAAACATGAGATGAAAAATGAAAATAACAACAGCTCAATTACACCTGCGCGTTTTCGTGAGGAACCAGCAAATTAGCAAATTCCTACCTGCAAATGGTTCGTAACCATCGTTACGAAAATTCTAACAATCACTATACTTGACTGAAAAGAGCTGGCGATTGTTAGAATTTTCGTAACGATAGTTATGAACCATTCTCAGGTAAAAGAGAGCGCGGATTCCTCTGAAAACGTGCAGAAATACTTTGGCTGTTATCAACTTTTTTTTATCTCATGTGAGAAAGTTTTTAAAATGTTCACAAATTAAGGTTTGTTCGAAGAAAAGCTTATTTTCTTTCAATTTTCCTCCTAAAACCTGTTTCCAGAAGACATTTAAATTTGAGAAATTTTTTATGCGATCTTTTGTTTCTAATGTTTGTCCTGATTTAATTTTCGATCCCGGATTTTCTCGCCTAAAAAAAGAGCAAACAGTTGATTTTTGAGGTCCCCCTGTATATATCAAAAAAACCGTCTCGAGGTGAGACATCAAGTAAGAAAAACGGGGGTACAAAAACGGTATAGTGATCACCCTGCAGAAAATTTGTTGAGAGTTTTTCAGTTTTTTCTTTTAGATTAGATCCAATAAAGCAGAAAAATAAAGGATAGGGCTACTGAGACATGCGTAAACAGAACCGAAATCCTTCGGTAATATCGAAAGTTATCCCAAATCAAAATCAAAAAAAATTTTGGGGTGTGACACTTTCATTTTTACGCAGTCTATAAAATGGTTATGAGACTTCGGACCTCTTTCTCTCTATCTCTCTCTATCTCTTTCTATCTCTCTTATTTTTGAAGTTATCAATAATAATTGTCCCTACTTCAAATGGTTCACCCTGAATGCATATAGAGACTATGCTGGTATACATTTATTATTTATTTATTAGACAAATTATGATTCCTCTTTTATCTTTTTTTAAATTTCATCAAAAAACACACTCTAATAAATAAACAATTTTCGCTAGAAGTTAGAATAGAGGCCTAATTTCAGCTAATGTCAGGAACTATTTCTCTCACTAAGATATCAGATAAAATAATTTCACTCACTTCCTAGAAAAAAAAATACTTAAGGGCTTGTATCTTGTATGAAAGATAAGATAAATCTAAAGTTTCTAGGTTGCAAGATTACGATTTTCCATACTTAGGTATTTTATGATCAAGGCGAAAAGATAATGCTATTTATAAACATTATACCATATGATAATTATTGTGTATAAATAACTTAATCCATTCTTTCCTATGAGAACTGAGTCAAATCTGGTACCAACGTCCGGTTCCTTTACTTTAACGAGAGGTACCTATCTACGTAAATCCTAAATCTGAGTTCTTCCTTTAGTTTGCGAACTTTCTACGCTCATTTCATGCCCCATGAATATGGAGCAGGCAGTTCGTTTAATGAATAGCTGAAAGAAATACCACTTCCTAAATATTACCAGCGCAGACTTCCCCCAGTAAGGAAACATCACTGGCAGTCTTAAGTTGTAAAGTCGTGATGTTATCTCTCGTTAATTCCAGATAACAGAATGTATAATGAAAGATGAATTTTTCCCACACTAGTTCACCTCAAATAAGTCTGATGATGCAATAAATAAATCTAATTAAAACGGTATAAAGTAAGAAATCATCAAGAATAACTGCGCAATTAAGTCCATATTACAATTTTTATGCTGTAGGTAATTGGTAAAAATGGGTGATACGGTTCTTAAAAGTAATAACTCTATTTCTACGTTTTCAATAAAGTGCATTACCTTTTCATTAATAAGAAGAGTTCTCGACGTGGCTGCATGGATTTAGGTAGGTGAACCTTCGTATAGAAAAGTGCCTATTAGGTGTCAACGTACCTCAAAATAGACCATAAATTCTGAACATTCCAAAAATATGCCACCCTTAACCATCACCCTTAAGGAACTCCAAAACCTTAAGCAATAGATCAAAACTTGGTACACAAGAAAAAATCTGATCAAAAATACTTAATTTGGCTATAGCGGTGATGGTTTTGAAGAGCTCCACCAAGGGTATAAATTTATCTTATCCAGTTGTCTCGAGCGCCAACTTCCTCTTTCTATTCGGAAAAGCATACCTAATAAAAACGATTCTAGTGGAACTGGAACTGTCTAAAGACCGCACCAAGATAACTTGGGGATCAACCTGTTGAAAAAAATATGGAAGTATTGGCAGACGACCGCGCTGGTATTTTATTTGAGGTCATCCAGTACAGATTATATGACGAATTCTGCCCGCAGTTGTATACAACACCGCCAAAGTAGAACAGCGTAAAAAACACTCAACTTAACTGTTAACATTCGGCAAATTTGGGCGTTTGGGCAGCAACGTAACTTTACAGGATCTTCCTTGCGAAAAATGAGATGGTTTTTGTAAACGGTCTCGCTGAATGAGTCATTTGTTTAGTTATTGCAATACATATTCTCAAACGTTCTAAAATAATTATTAATGATAATACAATACTACTCCAACTACTCCAACGTTCTCTTGATGGTGTTAACAGTCCTACAGCCTTAAACATAATACTATAAAATCTACCTACTGTATTGGGGAACACTCTGTTGAAAGGATCACTGAATTCAAGGACCTTGGTGTGGTCTTTAATTCCAGACTCTCCTTCAACATACATATTGAAAATGAATACTTTTCTGCTTTTAAGGCGTTAGGTTCTATTCTTCGTAATGCCTTGGATTTAAAAAAATATTACTACCCTCATGGCTCTTTTCCATTCCTTCGTCCAGCCCAAACTTGAATACGGTTCTGTTATCTGGTCTTCGGGCTACAGATGTCATGTGATTGATCTCGAGCGAGTACAACGTCGCTTATTAAGATTTCTACATTTCAAATACACAGGCCTTGACATCCTGTCGACTTCCCCATTCTGATCTGCTTGGTATATTTCAGATTAATAGTCTGGAGGTTAGGCGTGTGTAGATACACATCTGTACATTTCTTTTGAGGTCTGCTTAAAGGACATATCGACTCTCCTGTCTTCCTAATCGGCAGGGGGATCAGGGAGGTACGAGTACTGAATAATGAAAGGAGATGGATAAAGAATTCCCTACAAAAGATCCAACACTAGCAAAAAACCAGTTTCTCCAATATGAAGCTATACCGTTCGAGAGGTCCCTTTTGGAAGCTTTTATCGATATATCCAAAAAATAGTGGCTGGTATGCTCACCTGTAAAATTGACTGTAATAGGATAGACCTAGATTTAGATTTTTCGTGAGTGGGTTACCTCCACTTGTGACACCTCCACTGCGAAAGAAGGTCTAAAGTTTCTCCCGGAGAACAATAACGCTTTCTGAACTTTTTTTTTCTTTCTCCCGAAGGTTTGTAGTGGGGCTCTTCCCAAAGCAGGACACTCAAACATAGGATGTGTTTAGCTGTTTCGTCATCCTCCAAGCATAAGCGGCCTTCACCGCTGATCACTAAACCCATCCTGTGTAGATGATGATTCAGTTTGCAGTGCCCATTATATCAGCCTATTAAGGCTTTGAATTTTCTCCTGTGAAGCTCCAATAGTCCTTTGATCGGTTTTTTTTTTGACGTATCCTGCATAAAGGCCTTCGAGTGGTACAATCTTGATAAGTTTTGCCAGTGCTAGAGGAGTTGCCTCTCAGCCGAGTTGCGTATTGTTGTTTTGGAATGCTGTTTCTGTTCCGACAAGTTCGAATTCGGCACCTTTCCTAGCCAGAGAGTTGGAAAGTTTCGTTCTCTTCATATCCAGCATGGCCCGAAATCCAGATCAAAGGTACTTCGTTATTCTTTGTCAGAGCATTCAGAGTTAATTGACAATTCCAGGCCAACCTGAACTTAGTAAAGGCTGAAACTAAGGGCTTTTGAAGACGCTTGGCTATTTTTATTGATCTGCGTTGGCAGTGGATGTTTTCCTGCATCTATGCACAAAGCTATGTGACATAGATTTCGGTCTGGAAAGTTGTTGCGTGAAGCTCCAGGCTCGAGAAGACTTTTTTTCGAGCAGCGCTACACACCACGGCTCCAGTTCCTGTGGATGTCGTCAATTCATCGATGAACCATCTGAAATCTGCTGTTAGGAGTTCATTTCTGTTGTTTTTCCACACGTCTCTTCCTAAGAGAAGTTCTTTATAAGCTGAGCGGTTCATGATGGTCCTAGAGAGTGACTTTGTATGTCAGCCATTAACCTAGTTCGCTCCAAGTCTTTGGCAAAGTTGCCTTTGACAAGGTTTTTGCCATCTGCAGCATTCTATATGTAGTACATTTGACCTCCCCCTCCACATAAATATGAAGATGTGGTAAGTCCAGTAGGATTTCCATAGCCGCCGACGGTGTCTAGTTAACACCACCACAGATAGCCACACAAACTTTCTCTGTATACTACAGCGAGCTTCAGTTTGGCCATGATCTGCTGGCCTTTTGACCACCAAACGGTACTACCATAGCAAATATAGGTCTGATGTCCATTACTACATAAAGCCAGTATTTGTTTTGGTCCAGTTTCCCATGATTTACTTATCACATCACATATACTTTTACAAGTCTACAAGGAGAATTTGGCTATGTGTATTACTTTTTCCAGATGGAGTTTGAAGTAAACTTTTCATTCAGGATCAGGATGACTCCTAGCTTCCTTTGCAAATGGAATGTCTCCCAAAAGAATTGGTGGCGTTAAACCGTCCAACTTCCTCTTCTGCCACAGGAGAAAGGGACGATAGGTGCAATGATGGAATCACAATGAAAAAATGAGTGAGTGAGAAAATTTTTTAGACTGCGTCGATGACGGATGGAGTTGATGAGTAACAAAAGGAGACCAACAGCAATCGGAGTGGCTCTCTCATATCTCTGAAGCAATTGGATGACAGTTCCAGGGAAAGCAGCAAAAAGAGTTCCATCATGTAGAGGGCGCTTTATGATAGAAGAAGAAAAAGAACTGGAATTGAAATTCGGGTGAGGAAGCGAAATATACGAGTGTGTCAGTAAAAATGTTTAGAAAATTCTCTATTGTTACAATAAAATGTTTAAATGAATAAAGGAACAAGTTTAATACGACAAATACTAAAGTATTAGTTTATCCTCTTTCATTCGCTATGCAAATGAACGTAACAAACTTCAGTGGTTCTTGGATTAAAACACAAATAAAAGACGAGGAATAATTCACTAATAGACGCAATCAAGAAATTCAAACAAAGAAAATTAATATACCCGATTGATGATCATCATTAGAATAAAAAACACATAAATAAGGACATTTACGTGAATAAACATCTTATTGTTCAAAAGTATTGTAAATAGCATCAAGCATGACTCAGTCAGGTATACCTACCTGATGGCTGCATTTTTATGTATTTTATTAATACTGGATGTTTTTGAACTTAAGTTGTACCGGTACGTGAGCGAGAAGTAATTAAACATGCATTTAACCACGTGCTGGCCAAGAGCACACTACAAGAATATTGTTTATGGCATCAGGAGCTGAATTTTAAATCGAACAAGAAAAATTTTTAAGTATGAATAATAACGAAGAGAGCTACTTTTTAGGAATACTTAACTACCTATACCTGCAGTGGCCGTTTACACGCCAGGAGCCTCTTTATTTCCAGAAGGTGTTGTGATTGAACACCTGCGACAATAATGGAGAGTTGTATATGCTTCGGCCATATGAGATACGTGAATTTTTCACTACAGAATAACTGTTGAACTAATGAAATAACAGATCCATCAATTTAGGTCCCAGTTTGTCGACATGTGATTCTGAAAGTGATCGGTAATTTTTTATTTTCAAGCAACAACTTTGATGCATGTCTGCAGGTTTCTTTTTCTCATTAAAAAACTGAAACCTGCAATGTACCAACTGATACTATGCACTGCAGTTTTAAATAGTAATGCAGCTTAAATCACATTTTAATTCAAATTCGATGTTACTTTTACGTGATTAAATTAAAAAGAACAAGACCAGACAAGCAAATTGATAACGCCCCTGAAATCGCATCAAAGTGCAAATATGCTAAAATATGTAGAATTTATCTGCGGCTAAATGTTCTTGAAGCCACCAGCGTGACCATGCTCCAGAGAACGACTTCGTTTCATCTACACAATTAAAACTGGGTCCCTTCTTTTAAAAAAATACCAACGAACGTATCCAGACATGCAGATCTGACACAAAACACCTAAAATATGCTCAAAGGTCAACGCATAAGCACAGCTCTTCTAGTCTCTTCTGAAAATTTTCCTTGCGGTTGGAAAATTCATTCTGAAATAAAGTAGGTCAAGGAAAATAAATGTTTAGCAAAATTTGAGCTAATTTACCTTTTTACCATACACCTGGAAATGTGGTCGATATGCTTGATGAGCAAAGACAACTTCAAGCAGCTAGACCTTAAATCTCTCTGCGAATCTCACGGAATTAGATATTGCGCTTGGAGTGGAAAATGAGTTAAATAAAGTAATTTTGTAGTCGTTAACATTCTTGTCAGTCTGACGTTCTTTAATGTATATAGTGACCATTCAGAAAAGCCAATATTTAATTTAGAATTGGCAGCTCTTCTGTCATTACAATCTTCTTGGAGAAGGCAACGTTTACAGATACTGGTAAAGAAAGAGGAATGTTGTCAGTCTGATTAGCCCGAACGCGAAGATGAATGCAACTGAGGAATGAATTTTCCAGATAGGAAAGTGACACATTAACAGCAATCGGCAATAAATTTCCAGTATGCGTTGATAAAAAGAAGCAGGATCGCGTATCATTAAGTGAAGGCTGGCGATATATACATGCACCCAGGGACGTAAAGAACTGCCGGCGAAGACTTGCGGATCGGAGCTGGCCTGTTAGCAGGAGCAGCGACTGCCTGCCAGCCGCTATCGCATCGTAGATGCCCGGTCTCTGCCTCTTCCACGCGACGTTGACTGGCTTTGTCGGTCTTCAGTTCGATCCATTTCGATCCCGGTTAACAGTCAAATGAGACAATCATAGGCCAAGACGCTCCCAAGTAACTGGCATCTTTTTTGCACTGCCTAGTGTAACATTTATAAAAGAATATAAACACTCATGGTACACTGAAGATGAATATTGTCGTGACGACTCCTTCATTTCAACCTGACTATTGTCAAAAAGGTATGGATCACATGGACGCATGTGATTTGCACTTGGATGGGTGACACCTTGGACGGTGTAACAATAAAAGTACACCTTAGGAGACCTTGGGGTGAATAAAGTATGTTTCCTCCAGGATGATCCAACAGGGTGTTTTGTGTAACGAGTAGAATGTTTGCAGGACGAATGAGCGAAACGCAACGAAGACCTTGGTCCCGTAACATAACACGAGCTGCTCAAAGAAGCATTCCATAACGTGGTTTTACTTCTTCTATAGAATATTTTTGGTTGGATGCAAAGCCGAGCTCAGCAAAATCATCTTGTAATTTTGAGAGACTCAATGCCTTTTCCAGCTGATCGGAGATATGGTGGTAATCCAGATGATGAAGTGGATACGGAAGAAGCTTCCAATTCAGTTTTACAGGACATTTTGTACTCTACTTAGAAGTACGAGGTCTGCGTTATCGTGCAGCAAAATGACTCCTGATTGAAAGGTTTTTACCTACTTTACCATCTGAAGCTTCATTTTTTTCGTTATTGAGAGTCGTGCCACTCTGGACTTTCATAATCGTGCAGTAGCCTTTATACCCAACTTGCGCAACCTTTTTGATGATGCAGATTGTTATGGATGATTTCCTGGACGTTACTAGCACTCATTTCTAACTTTTGTCACATTTCAAAGACAGTACTGTTCCTCTATTCTTCTACAAGGTAGCAGAATCACGTTATACTGACGTCATTTCTTAGCAGGTTTTGGTCCCCGACATGTTATCTTATCCCCAAAAAATTCCTTGATTATTGTCGTCATTTCTCCGACGTGATTTATACGGGATGTTTATGACGTATATCGTACCGGCGTTTTCTCAAAAATCACTTCGCAATGACGTGACCTTGGGTATTGACAAGAACGAAGTCATTTATCAGGTCAATGTTGCTTTGTGTTGTCGAAGTTCTTCAGACCTGTCCATTGATTGAAACACATTTTCGATCCGTCTTTTAAGCTTGTTCTTCTTCTCCTTCATGTACCTATCCGCTTTCGAAAGTTGGAAGTCATATTGGCAATCATAACTTTGTTTGTAACAGCTCGGAACAGTCCTGTTGAGGTTTTCCCAAACCAGATTTGCTGATTTCAGTCATGAGATGCTTCACCTGCCGGGTCCGGTTCTATTCAGCATCTTCCCCTGAATTATGGCCTGAAGCAGGGAAAAATCTTGTTACACCATTCAATCACGATGTTTTTGATGAAGTGGCTTCCCCATATTGTGCTAGAAGTGTTTTTGCAAAATATCATTTATTTGGCATTCTCATTCACAAGAAATTTAATAAGTATGTGTTGCGCAATGGAAACATGACCAGCTTCTTTGTCATGTTGACAGTTACTTATTACTAAAGACAATTGAAGTGATCTAAAGATCCATTTTTTTTAAATCTCGGGATCAGTTTGTTCTAATTTCTGTCAGCATTGTTGAGAAGAGATATTTTATTTGCATAGCTCTACCTTATTCTGACCACTTCTGATATTTCTGCTGCAGAGTTTGCTAGTCCAGATTTCGACGTGTGATTATTTATCTATTTAGTTGCTCAATAAATCGTAACCAGTGTTTCTAGAGCGTTTGCTGCATATTTTAATCCTTAGCCCAATTTGTACATTGAACCCTGCAAAACGTTGCAGCAATATTGATTCTTCATTACTTTTTCAAATTTCATTTGATTTGAAGTTGTTCAAATCTTCCGGCAAGCTTGGATTCAGAAAAGCTCTCTTGTAAATTATCCTTGAGAGTGCAGAAATCTAAGAAAATAATGCTGCAACTGCAATGTTTCAGCAAGGGTCATGTTGAAACCGCACTGAAAACTTATTTCAGGAACGTAATTTTGAAGTGCACTATTTCACTTCAACAATGTATGAACGAAATTACCACAAACGTTATAGATTAACTGCAATCTATTAAAACGTAACCTATATGTTTCTCAGGTCGTTTCTTTGTTTGTGTTTGGCTGTTTCTGATCATACTAAATTAGTAATCTCCTTAACCCTCTGATTTTTATAACTTATTTTAAAACAAATTTGTTGAAAACCGACTAATAGGGACTAATTCGACTGTTGGACACTCTCCACCAGTCATCAAATGCATTTAGTGTGGCAATTAACGTTTTAATTAACAAGTGCATGGACTTCCAGACCAAGTCTCCGATTTGTTTACCGATGTCCTCAGCAGGCGTACTTTCTCTAAAAGTCAAAGCTGTCCTGGTGTGCCGCTTAAGGATAGCAGCGGGCAAAGATATGCTCGTCGGGCACAAGCAACGCACACCAGAGGAAGGAGCGGTTGAATAAATCACTCCGTATACTGCCGCGTCGTTGCATCAATGAAGACTGCGTTACCGCGTCGACCAAAAGGGCATGTCTGCCATTTTTATTGCCTTTAATTTGTATATTGTGGCTTGGTAAAATATTTTACTCAAGTTAATTGCTACTTGTAAGACTGAAAAGATAACATTTATGCACAAGTTGCGGCTTTTAAAGTATCTTTAATCCTCTGGTACTTTGTAGATTCATCAGATACGTTGGTATTTGAAATTTCAAATGTAGAAAAGCTTGACGAGAAAGAGAATAAGAGATTCCCGATGCTCTTTTTTTTGTTGTATTTTTTTTTTCTTGATGGACATTCTAAAATGCATTAAAAAAAAATGGATTCGTATTCACTCACTTAAAAAACAAGGTGCTGATATATAATATGGTTTTTGCTGATAAGACTTAAAGACTCATCAATCATTATATTGTCACGATTTTTCTACACAGAAGTGAGCTCGCACCGCTCCTAGTTCCGCTTCTATACACCCTTGATGTTTTTCTCGAACGCCTTCTAGAATTATCTGTCCCTTTCTAGAGTTCCGAAGGTTCTAGTCCTGGAACATTTCCGAAAATTTTCCCCTTAGATGTCGCATCGATACCAGGAGAATAGCAGCAGAGAGACAGTCGCTCAGCAGCACGGCCAACGCTCCTCACTTCCCTGCATCCAGGAAGGCGGTCCAGAAGCTAGACGTTACTATGTTATAGCCATATAACCACCCACTCTAAGGCTTAACAGCCCCCTCTTAACTCTGTGCATCCCGGACAGACTTTTAGTTGCACCCGTCGTATGGCGACAAGCGATCTAGTTGATTTACGTTTTTCCTAGCTTTCGGGTCCCTCTAGATCCGGTAGACGACGTCATTAATTCTCTTTATAACCATGTAGGGTCCTTACCGGGTTGGATGAAGTTTTTGGGAGCGTCCTTTCTTTTGTTGAGGATTGTAGAGTCATACCTGGTAGTCATGCTAGAAACCTCCGGAGTTTGCCTTTCTTCAGTACCGAGTAGTCATTCGATCACTCACGAGAGTAATCTTCCTCCGAGCTGACCCATGAATGCTGTTTCCTGAGAACCTCTACTAATTCGGTGGTTTTCTCGATGACTCATCCATTGTCCAGTTGTCAGGGACTTCAACGGTGATGTACTTTATGCTCAGGTCCTCTAGTTGTAACTCGATCTTCTTACATTTCTGGCAATTTTCCTTGCATGGCCTTCACGGTATAGTATCTGCCTTTCTATTGATCCAATCCCAGGTTCACCATCTCTCTGGCCCGGAGGAGTTATTCAGAGTTTCCCTTCACAAGAACGATCTCTGCAGTCACTAGCTGAATTTCTTCATGAAGATCTAGTCGAAGTGCGTAGTATGATTTCGTCGTTCTTTAGCTTAAGCGTACGCTGACGGATGTTTAGGATGAAACCGTACTTTTTCATAATATGAAGACCAAAAATAAAATCATCTACGACGTCAGCAACCAGTATCTTCTCTCGCAAGATAAGTCGTTAATTCTAGCTCTATTACCATCTCAGCTTCTCCAAACACACGACTTGTCTCACCAGTCGATGTCTTCAGGATAGCTCCATTTATTAAGAGGGTGACTTCTCGGTATTTTAGTCAGTCGCACGACGACTGGCGATCGACCTTGTCGCATCGGTATCAATCAAAAAGACGAATTCCTGGCCATCGAGCTCATCATCTAAGAGCAGTTTTCCTGGTTCGTGGTCACTGTCCTGTGGGAACCGTACCAACGGTAGTCTCGGCGTATGTGACCCGTTTTCTTGCTACAAAAACAACTAAGCCTGCCCGATGTATGCCAGTTTCGGATTTGCCAAGAGGCCACTTTGGCCATTATTCTAATAAATCCATTCTTTTGTTGATCGGGGTCCTCACAAACTACATCCCGGACTCGATGTGTTGAATTGCGCATTGCGTCGATGGGCAACAGGATCTGCCTGGTCTTTTGATCTCTCAATCAATCCATGAAGCTCCGTATCGCCTTGTCTCCTAGGTTGTCATTTGGATACCCCGGGTATTCCAGATTGACCAGCCATTCAATGTCCGCGTTGAATGCTTGCAGGGTCTCTCCGCTTTTCTGCGTTCTTGAGGTAAGCTGCATCTTGGACACTTGCTTAATACGGCTGTCTCAAAAACTTTCTTCTATTTTCTCTGACTTGGACACCCTTGTGTATAAGCCATAAAAGCGCAGTTCGAGAGCCCTAACCAGCTTATCAAAGTTCCTCTGGTCCTGTTCCGGAGTATTCTGCTGGAGTTTCAGAGCCCTTAAGGCCAGAACTTGTGCTGTAGCCTTCTCTGACGCCCATGTATTGGTTTCAGCGGCGGAATCAAACTGACGTCGATAAGTATTCCAAGTACTCTGCCCGTCATAATTTAGAAGCTTCACGGGATGTGAACCACCTCCTTGGGTGCTCGCTGCATCCCCGCCCTTCGTCGTTGATGTATTTCCAGGCTATGTTGACACCACATAACCATCCGCTCTAAGTAATATTATTCATTGTTACAACTTCCGATTTTTTATTCCGGAATTCGCAGTCATATGGAACATTCGTCAATGTGCTTCAGATATTCTAGATAGTTGACATGACAGTTGTTCTCGAGAGTTCGTTCTACCGAACTTCATAGCGCCGGCTCTAGAATGAAGTGAGGCTACTATATTGCTAGTAGGGGTCTGGAGATGGACGAAATCATCATCAAGGTGCAGACATATATGCGTCTATCTTTCTCTCGTAAGTAGTTAGAGTTCTACGAGCATGTCCGAGAATTGTACACGCCTACAAGCGCGCATTAGATTTCACTGAGTCGACCCATCAGACCATGACGCTTGCGCACAACGGTCTAGTACTCTAAAAAGAAATACAAGTAGTCGTTTGCTGTCTCACTCAGTCCGTGACACTTTGACTTCCTGTCGCGAGCAATATAGAGGTATATGATTCTTTCGATTGCGACATAGCTACTTGGCGCTCGCGAATATTATTTTTATAACGTCACTGAGGTCACCTGCATGGCATATAAAGAGCGACAGCTCCATTCACGCATGAGTCAGTAGAGTTTTGAAAACTATCAAGGTAGATAATTTGGAGAGTGCTATCACAAAACTAGTTAACAGTTAGTTTAGTTTAAAGTCTTAATACAATTTTCAAATGTAAATTAGAAAAGAGCTATCATATTTGTTTTAAATTATTGTAAAGATAAGTTGTTAAGATCAATAAAGTGAGTTTCCTAACAATATCTACTGCAAGTACAGTAGTAGCTGTTGACTGTACTGTAAATTTGTGAAAAATCGACTAAATTTTTAGAATTATTTGCAATTTTTTTATTTCAACAAGAAAATGAGCAAGGCCGATGTAATAAAATAGTCGTAGGTGGATGTTTCATTGATATTTAATATTAATATTTCGACCCATCAATCTTTAACAATGGGCCATAGTTGACTGGGTATAGCTCTGATCCGGTCTTGGGGCCTCGCCAAGATCTCCGCG
The DNA here is from genome assembly GCA_910589415.1 of Malachius bipustulatus. NCBI lineage: Eukaryota > Metazoa > Arthropoda > Insecta > Coleoptera > Melyridae > Malachius > Malachius bipustulatus. Next base: position 37,049,966 of record OU342632.1, read on the forward strand.
CAGAGCAGGTCTTCGATGCCGAGCTCGCCGATACGGGCCCTTCCTTGATTCATAAAAATTATTTAGTCACTCCTTTTACCAGATAATATCTCCCGTAATAACTATAATTATGTAAATAAATATATAATCAATTTTATGTTCAGGTCTGGTTGGACACCCACACGCACAGCGATTGCAGCAACGTCGTGACATAAAGGCACGTATACAAAATAAATTAAAGGTCCTTGTCAATAATATGTATTTAATAACCTGTAATATAGCCGAGATTACATCTCTGCGCTATGTTCTTCATTCGTTTACATCATTATTTCAGACCATCGGTAATTATTAATCCATGCTAATTTTGAAATAGCTCTGCGATTTTTTTTATTTACTTTTACTTCGTACGAGCCAATTGTTAATGGTCTAGGAGGCCGAACTATTGGGAGTTACTTACGTAATTATAATATCATGCTATAACATGTAATATGTTATTATCTAGCTTGGATTGAGACAATTTTAATATAAATACACATCTAGACGAAGTTAATTATACAAAATGTTTATTGCTACCTTTTTAATCGTATAATTTTTCTGTGTAATCGTTCAAAAAGGAGGATGATCATTTTACGACGATGTAATAATCTTTTTAACGAGCTTTATTATATTACAGAAAGTATCCTGAAAAATTCTAGGGGGATCAGCTATTTAATTCATTATAATAATTTTTTAACATTATTGTCAACGACGTTTACCGTGACTTCTTCATGTCGACGACTATTAGAACGTTCTCCACTAATTCATCTTCTGGTTTAACATTTAACATCTCTATAGCTTTATCGTCTCATCTTTTTCGTGTGATCAAGTTTTCAACTTTCTAATATCTTTCCAAAGCTCAACTGCAGCACCAAATGACAATCTGGTGATCTGTTCTTAATTAATTAATTAACTTCTATAAATTTCTTATACGCATAAAAAATTATTAGATTTTCTCAATATACAGGGTCATCCTAAATAAGTGCGAAAAATTTTGGGGCCTTGGCTCATTCTAAGGATAAAAATTCCTAGTAAGGTTGGTCCGCAAATGTACCGTTTTTGAGATACCGCAGAGTGTCAAAGAAAGCTTTTTTCCAGTTTTTTTTTAAGATATCTCAGTAACCGTTTGAGGTACAAAGCTCAACTTTTGTACATATCTTACCATTGATATTAGCTACTCTTTTATCTTCTTTTTTATTTTTTTTTCATAATATTTTTTAAAAGCGCATTTTTAACCGCCAATATTTTTTACAAAAAAAAAGATACTCGTGGTCATAATTATTGATAACGTGAACGTTTTCGAGAAAAAAGCCATTTACAATGAGAAACTAGCTTTGGATCTTTCAAAAGATTTATCTTTTTTTTTTTTTTTTTTTGAAAAAGGAGGGTAAATCCATTATGGATACCCATGCATTGGGTTATGTGGGAGTCCCACCCACTAAAAGCCCCTCCTTTCGAGGGCCGTCTTGGTCACCGGAAGCACCTCAGCCTCATGGGCTTATTGTGCACCCCCTTTTGCTTCATGACACCCATTCCATCAGTCTGGTTCCCTGAACTAACTTGTGCAGCCCCGTTACTGAATGAGTTTCATATTCTTCCGGACGCATTTTTTGTTGTCCGTATATCTCCTGTCTTCTGCGATCCAGAGCCTCGCATTCACACAGTACATGTTTTGCTGTCTCCTGGGCCCTATTGCATTCTCGGCAACTTAGGTCTCCATTGAACAGTCCTATTTTATTTAAGTGTTCTTTTAGGGCAATATGTCCCGTTAGTAATCCCACTGTAATGCGTAACTGATTCCTGCTAAGTAATAGTAGTTCTTCAGTTGTCTTTTTTATGGGTCCTTTGATAAAGGCTTTCCCGTGTTGGTGTTTGGTCCTTTTGTCCCAATATATTTTGTGTTTTTCTTTGACCCATATATTAACCTGACCCCGTGCTGTACTTTTTGGTACTCCCAGGGCAGGTTCTGGGCCAATGTATTTAGCCGAGGATCCTCTTCTTGCTAGCTCGTCGGCTTTTTCATTGCCTGTGATTCCTCTATGTCCTGGCACCCACATCAAGGTTACCTTATTGCGTTCTGCCAGGGTTTCGAGATTCTCACGGCATTCCCACAGTAGTCTGGACGTTATCTTGGGGCTTTCTATAGCCCTCAGAACCGCCTGACTATCTGTTAATATATTGATCCGTCTATTTTTGTAGGCCCTCTTATTGTTTATGCTCGCGCAGTGTAGCATAGCGTATATTTCCGATTGAAATACAGTTGCCCACTGCCCGAGAGATATGGTGTGTTGAGTATTGTCCAACTCATTGTATATGCCAGCTCCAGTTCCTTGGTCGGTCTTTGACCCGTCAATGTACCAGGTTGTTCCGACCAGCCTGTTGCTGTCTGTGGGCTCATTCCATTCCTCTCGATCTTTGATGCTCACCTCAAAGCTCTTGTGGAATTTGAATTTTGGAGCCATGTGGTCTGTGTTTGCATCTAGCAGGTCCACTTCCACATAGTTTTTGATTCTATTGTGTCCAAGTTCCGCATATTTGCCCCTTGGTTCTTCTTGCAGCCTTAGTCGTGCCAGTCTTGCCTCTCCCATTATCATTAGATGAAGTGGTGGGAGGTCTAGGAGGACTTCCATTGCTGCAGTTGAAGTAGTTTTCATTGCCCCCGTTATTCCAAGGCATGCGAGTCTTTGCACCTTGCTGAGCTTGTTTATCGCGGTATTTTGTTGCATCTTTGTCCACCATACCAGAGATGCATACAACAACATTGGTCTAATCACTCTGGTGTACGCCCAGTATACCATATGTGGTTTTAATCCCCATGTTTTTCCATAAGTTCGTCTGACCATCATGAATGTGGTCTCCGCTCTTCTTTTAATCCTGTCTATCTGTTGGTTCCAGGTGAGTTTTGAGTCTAAGATTACCCCAAGATATTTCACCTCTCCCGATATTTGTACGTTCCTGCCTCGAAGTTTTAGTGGTCCTAGGCCCACCAGTTTCCTTCGATTAGTAAACGCTATGATGGTTGATTTGGAGGGACTTATGTTCAGTCCCTCTTCGTTTGTCCATTTGGTTACAACATTTAAAGCCCTTTGCATACAGGGCCTTATCGTGTCGTTAAATTTGCCTTGAATTAATATGACAAGGTCATCAGCATATCCTATGCTCTTGATTCCCTCTTGGTCCAGACGTTTCATTAGCTCGTCCATAACAAGGTTCCACATCAAGGGAGACAGTACGCCTCCTTGTGGACACCCCCTTGCTACCTGAGCCACCACAGTCTCCCCAAATAGGGATGTGCATACCAATCTGCTTTTCAACATGAAGTCTATCCACCTGCATATTGTTGCATTGATTCCTCTGTTCCTCAATGCATTGGAGATTGATTCTAGGGAGGTGTTGTCGAACGCACCTTCTATGTCCAAGAAAGCACATAATAGTACTTCCTTGTGTTTTATTGCGTATTCTGCCTTTTCTACCAAGTGGTGTAAAGCTGATTCCGTTGATTTTCCTGTTCTATATGCATGTTGGTCTTGATGAAATGGTCTGTTTGCCAGGACATCATCCCTTATATGCCTATCGAGCAGTTTTTCTAAAGTCTTCAGCAAAAAAGACATGAGACTTATGGGTCTTAGAGATTTTGCCCCTTCCTGTCCTGTTTTCCCAGGTTTAGGTATATAAATTACTCTAATTAAGGTCCAGGCTTTGGGTATGTGCCCCAGTGCAAGACTGCCCCTGAGGATCATACTTAGTCTCTGTGTCAGAAGATGTGGTCCTTTCTGCAACATTATTGGGTAGATGCCATCTATACCCGGCGATTTATAGGGTTCAAAGGAGTTGATTGCCCATTTGATTTTGTTCTCGTTTATCACCGATTTCGCAACCTGCCAGCTGTCCCTGTTCGTCCTCTTTGGGGTTCCCAGTTCTGCATTTAGGCAGTCTTGTGGAGATAAATCGGTGACTCTAGAACCTGGAAAATGGACTCTGAGTAATTCTCTCATTGTGTCCTTTCCCGTTTCCGTATATTTGCCACTCTCTGTTTTCAGAGTGTGTATGGAGCTCTGGGGTTGCTTTGAGAGTATTTTATGGAGTCTAGCATATTCTTGAGTTCCTTCTATGTCCTCACAATGCTTTCTCCATGAATCTCTCTTTGCTTTCCTCAGTGCTTTGTTGTATTCTGTGAGAGCCTTTCTGTATATCTCCCACTTATTTGTTTCCTTCGCTTTATTGAAGTATTTCCTAACTTGTCCTCTTTGTGCAGCTAGGTTTCTGTTCCACCAGGGCACATTCCTGTTGGAGTCCCTGCTGACAAGGGGACAGTTGTTGTTATAGGCCGAAGTGATTGCATCCTGCACTTGTCCTGCTACCACTTCTAGGTCTATTGTGTTTTTTATCGTATTTCTCGTCTGTTTTAAACCGTGCTCCAGGTCTGTCTTATAAGACTCCCAGTTAGTTTTCCGAGGGTTGCGATAAATTTCTTGTATGGTTTTGTTTCCATTTATTGTAAAGTTTATGTGTCTGTGATCCGAGCAACTAACCTCATCAGACACATGCCAGTTTTTGACATAGCTTCCTACGTATGGTGTAGCTATAGTTATGTCTATGACCTCCTTTCGTCTTGAGTTGACAAAAGTAGGTTTATTTCCTACATTTAATATGTCTAGATTGTTAGTCATTATAAATTGTAGTAGTGACTCACCTCTTTCGTTGGTGTTTGTGCTTCCCCAAGTTGTATGGTGCGCGTTGGTGTCGCACCCGATGATCAGCTGTGGTCCTTTTCCCCCGCAGTCTCTCACCAGTTTTTCTACCTCTTTGGGTGGTGGTAGTTCCAGGGCGTCATATGGGAAATATGCTGATCCGAGAATTATCTCCCTCGACATATTCCCGCTGACTGTCCTGATTTTTGCTACCGTCAAATCCCTAGAAGAAAGGTTAGTTAACGGAAGTATTTAAAGTCCTTTTTTGACTAGTATGCAGGTTCTAGGGGTTTCATGGGATCTACTGTAAATTAGTTCTCCCACCCCCCCTAGTCCCATTACCTTACCTTTGTTGATCCAAGGTTCTTGTATGAGGGCCACGTCAAATTCCCTCATTGCCACAGTAAGGGCAGCTGATGCCGCCTTACTGTGCTGGAGGTTCGCTTGAAGGACCCTGATTTTGCCCGCCATCGAGTCCTTTCAACACTCGAAAAGTCACCCTTCCGAGGCTGTAGTACGCTCGAAACCGGGATCTCTCGAGGGTCTTGAATGACCCCTCGTCTATTGAAAAGGCCCGGATTACTCCCTCCTTCTCTTTTTTCTTGCTGAGTTGTAGCCAGCTACCCACGTTCAGACCTGGATTCTGCCTCTCTAAACGTGTCCTTACTGGCCCATCCTCTTCTTCTGGTCCCGGGATGTAGACTAGAACTCTCGGCCTCTTTGGTAGGTCCTTGGCCTCGACTGTTGTCAGGGCCATCCCTTCCCAAAGTCCGCCCAGTGTCCCAATCACCCCCACGAGCCAGGTTTTTGTTTGTTCGTTTGCGCAGTGCATCCATAGGACTCCTCCGCTAAACGATACTTTTTCGAATTGCAATGGACTTTTGCTCCCCGAGGGTGTGCTGTCCATTGCTTCGACTAGTTTCTTCTGGATCAGTTCTGTCTTTCCCTGATCCAGAGTAAATTCAGGATGGCGTCTGTCTATCACCGCCATCCTTAGTCCAGACACTGCCTCGCTGTAGCTCCCTTTAGGCTTCGTTTCCGATGCCTTGCTGGGTCCCTTGCCAGACAGTGTTTGACTATTATTACCCTTCGCTCTCTTTGGGGCTTGGGGTGGAGTTTTCGAGTCGTCCCGAGATCTTTTTCCACTCTTCGGTCTCTTCTCTTTTGTTGCTTTGCTGTTGGTTGGACGTTTTTCAGTCCATGTGCCAGCAGCAATTTTTTGTTCCTTTCGGAGTTTCCTTTTCTGGGCCCCCGAAAGTCTTTTTTCTTTTATTGTTGATATCTGCAGTCCTATGTTTCCAATCCCTGCAGATATTGTATCAGCGGTCCCTGTTGTCCCCACTGATGATTCACTGCCATGGTCAGATTTGTCATCCTCCATGGCAGTTCCTGGCGTTACATTGCCCTCCCCAGAATCCGAGGGGCAGCCTGGCACTAGGCCAGGGAGGGATTCTGAACCAGTGGTTCTACCCTCCTGGGGTACTTCTTCTTTTTGTTTCAGTTCCGCCATTCTTTTTTCTTCGTGTGTTGTTGGTTCGCGCCGTTTCCGGTACCTTACCCTGTCGGGAAAGGCCTTCCCCTATCCACCACCTGGGGACGCGCCCGATGGGGGTAACACACAAGCCCCACACGGGAAAGATTTATCTTACAATGAAGGACAAAAAACTTCGCTCAATTCAAAAATATTCACCAATGGTACACGAAAATAAAATTATTGGCATTAAAAGGGTAGCTAATATCAATAATTTGACATGTACAAAAGCTGAGTTCTGTATCTCAAACATTTCCTGAGATATCTTCAGAAATATACAAAAATAATCTTTTTCGACATCCTGTATCTCAAAAATTGTGCATCTCTAGACCCACATTGATGTGAAATAGAAATTTTTCCTTGGAACGAGCCAAGGAATCACCCTCTAAAAGTTTTGCATTTATTTAGGATAACCCTCTATTTAGGAATCTCTCAACCCGATTAGATTCTTCTCCCCAAAAAGATGTAACCTCACAAAAAATTTTAATCTTACAATTTCTTTGGAAAATTATCTGCTCTATGGGAACTATCAAGAGTGGTCCCGGTTTCCAAAAATTGCAACAGATTCGAAGTAACCAACTATAGGCATATTTGAATCTTACCGAATTTTGGGTAAGCTTCCGAGGAGGTTGTGGATAGAATATTGAACCCATCACGCGTCATGCAAGTTTCTCATATCCAATCCCCTTACGGTGTCACGAAAGATCATTAGGCTATTACTTTTTTTGCTTCTACTCAATTTCATTCAGAAATTTTCGATTATCGATAATCGATGATCGATCGTAAGTTGACGTGATACATATGAATTTTTTAGCCTTCTATAGGGTAGATCTTGCTTTGCTATTTGGAAAACTCTCCATCAGTATTGGTTCTTCTGATCTCTCTTATCGGTCTTATCACCTTCTCCGCTCCGATCGCTCGCAGCAGTTCCCTACTACGGGTCAAACTCTTCCAAATACCTTGTCAACTGGAGTGTTTCTTAAGACTTCAAACTGGGTCTTTTATTTGTCAGCGATTTTGTCGATAGTCTACAGAGTCTTGAACATCTCTGTAGGGTGAAATCGCTTAATGATTTTCACAGACTCTAAAGTTCTCTTGACCATCTCAACTCCTGGTGTAATAACAATCTATACTACCATTAAATCGATCCACGCGCTCTATTGGGGAAAACTCTATTGAAAGGATCTTTTTTAAATGATAATCTTCAACTCCAGGATCAGTACTGAATTGGCTTGCTCTTCTGCTTTTAGGGCGTTTGGTTTTATTTTTAGAAACGTCTTGGATTTTAAGACCGTTACTCACCTCGGGACTCTTTTTCATTGCTTCTTCCACTCAAACTTGAATACGGTCGTATTATCTAGTCTCCTGGCTTAAGAAATACCGTGCCCACAATTTGATTTTGAAGAATTTCACGTTAATAAGAGGGCTAGAGATGTTTACACATCTCTACATTTTCTTCGGCGCTTACTTAAAGTAATCAACACTCCTGACATCCTCTCTCAGATTTTTTCCATGTTCCTTATAGGTTGTAGTTAGGCAACACTAGCTGGCAAGGAAAATCACCTCGTACGGCAAACCGCAAATGGATAATGGAGCAATTATTATTGACCTATTAAAAGATCCTAATTTACTGGCCTATAGTTAGTTATAATCGCATCAATTTGGAAATTCTATTTTTTTTTAATTTGCTTGCATTATGTTCAATTTTTTTCGTTTTGCTTCTGTCATGCGCTTTTGTTATGGAAATTTCTTCGTGGGAGGTGATAGATACGAGGCAAATAGTTGTGTGATAAAAATAACGTAATTTGTGAATAGTCTGTTCCAATTATTGTTATTCCGTTTATATTTTAGCTGTTCCGGTTCCACTACCCGTTACGTGTAATTTCGTTAATCGTTTTAAAAGGCATCAACTAAGGCAGTATTTTTAGTTACAAAAGTGATCGGGGATGAATTTAAGATGTCGCCTTAGTTGCTGTATATTAGAATAAAAATTATTCAAAAAATATTTCCAGCAATCACGAAAAATATCAAACTTCTGCATTTTCTTGATATGTATACTTATCCCTCGTTATTTCGGAACTGTTATGTGGAACCTATTCCTGAATCCTGGATACGTTTTGCCTTCTTTTCTGTATCTACATTGTAGACCGTCCAACTTTCTGCTTCTCTAAAACTTCTTGTTTCTACCTCTACAAGATATTCTGATCTATTTAAGTCTGCATTAGAAATGTAAAAGTTTAAAAGTCTTGAAAGTGTCTTCCGTGCGATCTTCCGCGGATATAGGTACTTGAAATCTTTCTCAAAAAATTTACAACATCTTTCTCTGGATTTCTTTTATTTATACTTTTCTTCTAATGGATTTTGGTGGCAAGCTTCTTTAAATCATCACATCTGCATCCGACGGTACGAATTCTCTCCAAAAAAGAGAAGACGAGGCTAGAATCGTCCCAGTGTTTTCTTCCGTCGGAAAGATCACGAGACCATTATTATAAATCTGATTAGGTACTACTTACTGATTACGCGTGCCACATGAACATATCAATGCCAATAATACAGACCAAAATATAATGACGAGAATCTTAACTTAATATTCGTGGATCAATAAAGTAAGGACGACGAAGGAAAAATGTCCTGTGTTTCTGTTTTCTGTTTCTAGGACAAATCCTAAGATACAAAGTATAAGAGATGCGTTTCAACAATTTTTGAGGAGGTTTAACGTCACTCCACCCTCCCTAGCGAAATAAGAAAAAAATTTATTGAAAAATCATTTATTTCTGACGATTTGGATATAACAGGTTCTGGTAATAAGTGGATCCACTCTAGTCTTAGTCGCTTCTGTACACAATTCTCTACAAATTAATAAATAAAACAGAATTACCCCATATAAAAGTTTTATCACAAAAACTGAGACTGAAGCACTACTCGATAATAAAGCAAACACCAGTGGGAGTGTGCAGTAAGAATTTTTCCATCTAATTTTCTTACACTTATATTGAATGGTAGTTACTAGTCAATAGCATCAGTTTATGAACAATTGTAAGCTGTAAATTTGTGTCGAGATTAATATTTTTTTGGAGACTTGGTTAAATTTTTAATCGAGATGGTAGGTATTTCTTGAATAACCGTTCCCGATCTAAGCGTTTTACATCCATTCCAGCAGACCACTACTTTTTAAGAATCCCAATGGCCTTAGAGGGGGAGGTGAGAATATATCCAGGTCTCCTGGAGAGATATTCTCTTCCGAATGTTGAGTTTCTGGTTCTTCCCAGAGCGAGGCTGTTACACATCACATATTCGGCTGTTTCTTCATCCTGTAAGCACAGGTGACATTCTGCGTTATCGGCTAGACCCATCCTGTGTAAGTGATGATTAACTTTACAGTGTCCTGTGTACAGGTCTATCCAGGCCTTAAGGTCTGTCCTTTTGAGCTGCAGTAGTTTCTTGGATTTGGTTTTCGATGGTCCTTAAATAAAGGTCTTAGAATCCTGGCGATCCTGGTAGCCTTCTGCCAATACTTCCGTACTTTATTCTCTACTCAGGTGTTTATTGTTGTTTTGGAGATATTTGAAGATATGTGGACAACTGGCTCTGGTCCTGTAAATTTGGATTCAGTTCACCTTCTGGGCAGAAAGTCGGATATTTCGTTCTCTCCAAAGCCAAAGTAAAGTGGAATCCAGGCCAGATAAAAGTTATTGTTTTTCAGCTACTGCATTCATTGCTGTTTAAGAGTTCCATACTAGTTTAGAGTTGCAACGGATGGAGCAAAAAGGGCTTTGAGAGCCGCTTTGCTGTCTGAGAAAATTTTAATTGTTTTCCGCGTACAGTGCATTTCTTCCAGCATTTCTGCGCTGAGTACAATGACATAAATTTTTGTCATTTATGTTTGGAAAAATGACATTTTAAGCAGTATAGTAGTTGGTTAAATATGGCACGATATCTGAGGGCTAAGACTGTGACTTAGAATACCGTCCAGTAGTCTTGTCCGCTCCATGACACAAGCCATTGGCGAATTTCAAACCACCTGTAACAGTCTGTATGTTGTCCATCTGGCCTTTCTTTCCAGGTATATGTGGAGAGGAGGCAGGACCAGAAGGATTTTCACAAGACTTGAGACCTTCATTTTGGCCAAGGCTTGTAAGCCTTTGGATCACCAAACTACAAAGCCATATTCGATCATTGGTCTAATGACCATTACATATAGCAGTGTATTTGCTTGAGACCAATACGAATACCCTTCCACAGATCTTTTTTCAACTCCATAAGGAGAACCTGGCTCTGTGGATGATCTATTCCAGATGGGAATTCTACAGTAGCTTTCTGTCAAGGATCAAGGATAACAGCACACCCAGATACTTAGCATCTTCCGCAAATGGTATAATTTCTCCTCGAAGAGTAGGGGGTGTTAGGCCTTCCAACCTTCTTCTTCTCGTGAATGGTAGGTACTATAACAATTTTGCGAGGATCAACAGACATCTGTTCCCTCTCGCACCACTGATAGGTAATTTGTAATGCTTCTTGAAGATATAGTCGTTTCAGAGTTTTCATTAATCAGAATTACAAGATCATCCGCCTATGTTTGGACATTAACTCTCCGTGTGGAGGGAATTGCCAGCAAATTGTCTACAAGGAGAGTCCATAATAAGAGGGGCACTATACTCCTCCCTACGGGAACCCCCTTGCCGCTCTGAAGCTGACTTCATCACCCCCCATCGAAATTGTTATCATCCTATTCTATAGCATATTACGGATCCAGCCGTTTATGACCGTATCTTCCTCTCTAAACTGCTGCTTCGTTAATTTCATATAAAGTAGTTGTATTTATTTGTAAACACATTTAATAGCTCGATTTACTTATAGTTCTTATTTATTTGTGCACTCTGGCAGTTGATTTATATACGCAATCTGAGGAGGTAGAAATATTCTAGACCCTTAATCTAGAATTATGAAAAGTCTACAAACGCTACAATATTTGCAAGTTTTCACAAAAAATCAATTGAGAGAGGCGTCTGAAAAAAAATGCTCTTTTAACCTTATTATATTATTCTAAAATTAAAGTGTATAAGTTGCTCTGTGTTGTTTTTTTTTTATTTCAGGAAACAATAATTTCATTTTACATACCTAAGGATTGTGTGTGCATGAGATATATTTTAATTACTAGCTCCGGCAAGCAATCTAATCAGCAAATCATCAAACATAAACACTCATTAAGAAAGTTTCCATGCAGAAAATGATCTTAAAATTGCCATAAACGAGTCAAGGAGAGGAACGATATCGATCTTCTACTTCCCTGCAATTTCCTTTCGAATATTTTCGGTCTGTTTAGGATAAACGGTTTTGTAGTTTAAACATAACGACTTGTATCTACATAGTTTTCCTTATCGACCCCGTCGATCACCTTTCGATCATAACATTTGAACTATCGTAAGAGAAATGTAAATATTGGAGAAGCGTTTTTCTTAAAGTTGGCCGCCCAGGTATATGATGAGCAGAGGCGACTCGTCGCTCTTGTCCTCATGAATATAAATTATTTAAAGATATCTAAAAAGTGGAGATACGTCTGTCTCCATTTTATATTTGAAGACACAAGTGGATGAAGGGCCTATGTAGCAAAATCATTTTCTCGAGATATTTCAGTTTGAAGTTAATAAATTAAATATTACTACCTACATGGGTCCTTTATCCACTTATAGCTCCTTTATTTCATGATGTATTGTAACGGGAGATATTTTAAACGAATTTTAGGTAAATAGGCCCTCAATTTATGGAAAAACATCGGTTTTTAAAAAAGTGTTACATCGGCCCTTTATCCACTTGTGTCTTCATTTATTCATTAATAAATATAACACTCGCAGCTAAGCTTTTTTTAAAACATAGGTATGATTGTTTGAAAACTTGTAGCGTTTGAAGAGTTAGATAAAATAGCCCAAGCAGCTGTCAAAAATTGAAAAATTAAAAAGTTTAACCCCGCAGATTTATATTTTGAACTTTGATGAAGACAGAGACACATAAAGTAGGTACCTAACAGAATTGAATTATTACTTCACATTTGCGATACTTGAACAATATTCTAATTGAAGCGTTGTAAACACACAAATATTTAAACAATCAACAATAGTTAATAATAATAAATAATAAAAGTAGGTCGTTTTGAGTATAAAGCACATCCAGTGCATTTTACTAGCCTGCTAGAGGTGGGTTCGGATAATTACTCCATCGCCCATAACAGTTGTCATGCTGGCAGTGCCTGAAACTCCAATCGAGAGTAGCTTCCAATATCCAACAGCAGAGCCTTCCAGAGTACCAAATCAAGCACAGACACGTGTTTCGTTCTACTGGAACTCATCAGTGTGCTGCATCTGGAGTGTCCGGAGGATGCTTTCGGATGAACGGAAGTTGGCCCCTCTTAAGCCAAGAATTAACACGGATCTCCGTGAATTGTAAATAGAGCTGTAATATACTTAGAGTGAACTCACGGTTAGTTCTTTAGACTGACCGCTAGATGTCGCTCTATTTACAAACTCACGGAGATCCGTGTTAATTCTTGGCTTAAGAGGGGCCAAATTCCGTTCATCCGACAGCATCCTCCGGACACTCCAGATGCAGCACACTGATGAGTTCCAGTAGAACGAAACACGTGTCGTTGCTTGATTTGGTACTCTGGAAGGTTCTGCTGTTGGATATTGGAAGCTACTCTCGATTGGAGTTTCAGGCACTGCCAGCATGACAACTGTTATGGGCGATGGAGTAATTATCCGAACCCACCTAGCAGGCTAGTAAAATGCACTGTATGTGCTTTATACTCAAAACGACCTACTTTTATTATTTATTATTATTAATTAATCGTTGAGTATACCTGCCATTTCTTCTCTTAATCAACAATAGTGTTCACCCGACCTTTCCCATGATCCAGAATAATACCTCTACTCGAGACCCCGTTTCCTAGGAACTTCATCCTGGCCGCACTTGAACCAAGTTGTCCATAGAAATCGGCGAGCCTAACTAAACAATCAAATTTTATACTAACTTATATGCAGAAAAAGGGGACCTTCCTTCACGTTAATTCCTCCTCGACTGCACGCTTGGTTTTCTCGTGAGTCTAGGCGCTGAAAATACAAATCTCAACGGGACAGCTGAAACGCTCCCAAAGGTTCTATCGAGTATCGGGGAACTACTCCCAACAGCGAAAAAAAAATCCGACACCCCACGCTGAAAACTGAACAGATTCACGAAGAACATGATGATGCTTTGCAAATTTCTTCAAAAAATTGAGACACAGGACACAGGCACAGTACTAAGATAACAAATTTAGATTCGACCGTCTTTTCACACGCGCGCTGCTTCCCTGTTCGTGGCCTATGCCCCTATGTTCAATTTAGTTCAATCGGTTAGCTTCGCGTTTTCACGTCCAGCTAATAAAAAAATTCTTATACGAGATTATGTCATCTCTGGCGAATCCCCAACCTAATTTTAGCGCGTCCCCTGCGCGAATTTCTTACACGTCATTTCTGCGAGTTGCGCTCCAGAAACTGTTCCTCCGCGGTAACCAAGGACGTTCAAGGTATACAGGATGTTGTGTAAATAAAAATTTTACCTCAAGAAAATAATTCCTCTTTGGTCTTTAAATAATTTAAGGAAGATATTCATTAAGAAAATTTGAACGCACTAATGCATGAGTTTAAGTGGTGTTTAGAACAGTTGGCAATTGACAATACCCTTATAAAGTATTTTTAAAGATTATCACTAGCTATGTATACAGGGTGTCCCAGCTTATTCGAAGCGGTTTCTGTAGGCCAAACGATGGATTTTTTCAAAAAACTTTTTGAAAAATCCAGTACAGAATCACAATGGCCATAATTTAAAATTATTTTGGAGTATACAGAGTGTCCCATATGAGAGTGACATATCAAAGTTATGTTTTTTTAAATGGAATGCTCCTATGTTGTTGCATGTTAAGATTGTCTGAGAAGAGAAAATAAGATTGGCTTTTACAGTTGGTGTTTAAATTCAGAAGTTTTTGAGTTATAAACAAGTGAAAATCGTCATTTTTCAAGTTCAAGGTCCTGTACAACGAGAACGGCTGAAGATAGAGAAAAACGGCTTACATGTCCCTATTTTAACTTTTTGTGTACTATCCTATGGTGTAGAAACATTTGTGCTTTCTTTGATTTTTTTATTTGGCGACGCGTGGAGAAATCTCAGAATTTTCCAAATTTTTTATCACCCTGTATAAACATTTCATCTACATCATAGGATAGTACATGAAAAGTTAAAATAGGGACATGTAAGCCGTTTTTCTCTATCTTCAGCCGTTCTCGTTGTACAGGGCCTTGAACTTGAAAAATGGCGATTTTCACTTGTTTATAACTCAAAAACTTCTGAATTTAAACACCAACTATAAAAGCCAATCTTATTTTCTCTTCTCAGACAATCTAAAAATGCAATAACATAGGAACATTCCATTTAAAAAAAACATAACTTTGATATGCCACTGTCATATGGGACACTCTGTATACTCCAAAATAATTTTAAACTATGGCCATTGTGATCCTGTACTTGAATTTGCAATTTTTTTTTTTTTTTTAATCAATCGTTTGGCCTACAGAGACCGCTTCGAATAAGCTGGGACACCCTGTATAGTAAGATTTTAAGATAAAAATGAACATACACATTTTCCCGACATACGTGCCGTCAATGTCCAGAAGAGGAGGATCGTATTGAGACGCATCAGAGAGACTAGTAAACGCTGTTTCCGGTTCCGGTGTGTGAGTACCGTTGTAGATTAGCCGATAATCCCTTTGCTTGCAGGTTCGATGGTGTGTACCATCTCCAAGCGTCGGGTCACCGAGCAAAGCCCCATTAAGATTCGGTAGGTGAAACCCAGTAAATTCACCACCGCAAAGATGTTCAAGTATAGTAAAAACCACCGCCAGAGTATGCCATGGTACTGCCATGGAATTATAATTTTTAATTTCAAATACACCCACAAGGTGTTCCATGAATATTTTATGTCATTCTGGCTGGAAGGTGGGGCTCGTTTTATGTGTGATTATCTTTTGACGAGATGGATTATTATTTGTGTACAGGAAATTAAGTTTCCTATTATACATCTTCTCGGTTTGACTCGGTATTAAAAATAGATCTGTCTGTATGGATACGCAATTTCTTGGTATTCTATTTTTGGCCGTTTGAATGGGCAACAATTTTTTTGTTATTAATTTATTACAGCTCAGCAGCTTTACAATAAGTATGTGGCTATGTAGCGTGTTGTCTTCTTCAATAACTTTATATTCTGACGGATGTTATTGCCTTTATAATCGATTGATCAAAAATTCATCCACTTTTTACTGATACATGTTTTGATGAGACAACAACACTTGTCTGAATTTCGGTCGCTACGGCGCACCGGCACCAGCACCAGCGCTATCAAGAAGTGGTTTTGGGAGACAAGAGTTAATAACATCATTTAAATTTCAAAGACATCTGACAATATAATATTAATAGGAAGCTATATTAGAAGTTATTATTGTCATTAATAACGAATATCTTGACAAGTCGATCGTACGGTCAACATGGGCATTTTTTATCATCATCTACAAGGACAGACTGATGTAGTGCCAGTTCTAGTGCTAGTGCTAGTGCTAGTGCCGGTGCTAGTGCCAGTTCATAATAAAAGCAGGGAGGGTGTATAATCTTCGCGATGACACTGGCTTTATTCTATAATAGGCCAGACTTTTACCTGCCCACAATTTGATTGATGATTTCTAATTGAAAATTGTAAGATCAGCTATTTGTCCTACACGAGTCAGTTCGGTTGGCATGCTTGCCTCCCGCTGGGACTGTAGTTTAGTATTTTTAAAATATTAGATCTCCAGTTTACTTAACGATTACATCGACATCTGATGGAGGAACCTTCAGAACAACTCTTCATCTCTAATCATAACATTCATTCAGGAAAGTGCTCTTCTTTAAATAACCTGCTATATGTCAGTTTGAGGATCTTAACTGGTCATAATATTAATTAGCTTATTAATGTAAGATGTTTTTGAAGGAGTTAGAACCTAACGTTATTATCTCCATCTACCTACAAATCGATATTATTATCTTTTATATTGATTCATATGACGCGAATTATAGGTATAGCAAGAATCCAGAATAAAGTTATTATTATTATTAATATTATTAATCGAGTAAAAGAGAAAAAAAAATCATCTACAACATTATTCCTTAGTGGTAGGAGGACCTTGCTTCAGGCCAGAACCGTTATGATATAATGCTCGTTATAAAAGCGTGCTGCGTGGTTGTCCAGTTCCAGTTAGCCTAAGAGAAGATATCACATCAGACATCATTCAGTTCATAGTCTTGCAAATCTTGTATGATTCGCGATGACAGACAGGCATTATTATTACACTAACTGCGACCGCACTCCGTGTAATTGCTGACGTGAGGTGGCAGTGCTCTAATTGGGAGGCAGCGGTGGCCGTCGCCACTGCCTGTCACTCTTATTGTCAGTCATGTCCTCAAGAATTGGATTGAAAATCAGCGACCGTGCTAACTATAGAAAGACATTGTTTAGAAATTTGGGGTTAAAATATCATTTCATTATAGGTACGTCACGCTGGATATAAGAACAACGATTATAATCATTGCTGTGATTTTTAACAGTTTGTCAAGTAATTTAGAAAACCAACATCAGAGAGTGACATATTTTACAGCCAGGATATTATAAATATTTGGGCTTTGAGCTAATCGAAACTTTTGTCGATCTTATTGTCAGAAGCAGAAAAACGTCGCTTTTGTTATTATTTCGTTATTATCCTGAACTCATCAACCTGCCATATCAGACTGGTATAAATATCTATACCTATACCTGATACGTAAGATTAGGAACAAATTCTCTAGTTCGTCTATAGAAAACTCCGTTATCTATACATATAACTATAGTATAGTGGCATCTGAATCAATCTGAAAGAATCAAGTATGAAACACCAGTAATTAAACAAAACTGAACTTTTTAGTACAAAGTTGCATCTCTTCTTGCAGTTAAAACTGCTTTGCAACTTCTAGCCTTAGACAGAATACGTAGATCCTCTTGCTGAAAATCATGATGCTCTTCGCAGTTGCTGGCCTTGTGGGCAGCAACTTTGGGGAAAAATCAATTTTTAACCCCCTTGGGGAGTTGTAACTGCTCTCAAGGGCTGTTACAACACTGGTTGTCGCTTCATATCTCTTCAAAAATCACTTTATCCAGTTTTAAAACTCTATTTGCTTTTAAAAACTCAATTTTTTATTCCTTACAGGGATGGAATCCGAAGAGTACCTATCAAAAGCCTTTGACAGAATTCACAGATCCTCTTGTAGAAAGAGATTCGAATATTGAGATTGAAGATTCTCTTCGCAGTTGTCGGCAGGGAACGTTCGAGAAAAATCTATTTTCCACCACATTGAGGGATTTTAATAGCCACTGGCCTGACCTGGCATCTATTACGGCCCTGGTTGTAGATAATCTTTCTTGAAAAAAAAATCACCATCTCCAGACATAAAAACTTTATCTCTTGTAGGTATAAAAACGTAATTTTCTTGCAAAAAATCTATTTTGTACTCCCTATATGGGTGGAATCTGAAGGGGTGAAATTCCTTGGATAGAATTCAGAGATTCTCTCGTGGAAAGAGATTCGAATGTTGAGAGAAAAAAATCAATCTGGTTGTAGATCATCTATCTTAAAAAAAAATCATCGTCTCCAGATACAAATTTATCTCTTGCATAAATACTTAATTTCCTTACAAAAAAGTAATTTTTTTACCCCTTACAGAAGTGACATCGGAAGGATAACGGAATGCCTTGGATAGAACTTGCACCTTGGATAGAATTCGCAAACCCTCTTGTGGAAAGAGATTCGAATGTTGAGATTGAAGAACTTCGCAATTGTCGGCAAGTAATTTCGAAAAAAATTAATTTTTCACCCCCTTTGGGGATTTTAACAGCATTTGGTATCTCTTACATCCCTAGTTGTATATTATCTATCTTTGTGTCCCGTATATAGGAGTGAAATCAGAAGGATTGGATAAAATTCACAGATCCTCTTGTGAAAAGAGTTTCGAATGTTGAGATTGAATATGCTCTTAGCAGCTAGCAGCGATCGGCAGGGAACGTTCGAAAATGAAATCCATTTTCCACCCCCTTGGAAGGATTGTAGCAGCCTCTGGCATCTGATACAACCCTGGTTGTTGATCATCTTTCTTGAAAAAAATCAACATCTTCACTCATAAGAACTTTATCATCTCGAGCATAAAACTTAATTTTCTTGCAAAATAATCAATGTTGTGCCTCCTACAGGGGTGGAATCGGAAGGGTAGCGAATGCCTTGGATAGAATTCGCAGTTCTTCTTGTGGAAAGAGATTCGAATGTTGAGATTGAAGAAGCTCTTCGCAGTGGTCAGTTTGTAACTTTCGAAAAAAATCAATTTTTCACCTCCTTTGGGGGATTGTAACATCCTCTGGCATCTCTTACATCCCTGGTTGTAGATTATCTTTCTTGTAAAAAATCACAATCTCCTGGCCGGAAAACTTTATCTCTTGCATAAAAACTTAATTTTGTTGCAAAAAAATCAAATTTGTACCCCCTACGGGGGAAGAATCGGAAGAGTAGCAGTGTTTGGAGTAATCTCCTCATATATATCTTGACGTTTAGATAGGTAATCGAGGGGATGCCAACCAGTCAGGAAACGGGAGTGTAAAAAGGGAGTGCGGGGGGAAAAAGTTACATTAAGTTTTTTTTAAGTTTTTGGGCAACTTTAAGGGGTGGCACAAGATAAAAAAATAATTTTAATCCCGGATTTGGTTTCAGCATACTCGAAAGGGGTGAACCCATTGCTTGTATCTATTTCAGATGATGATCTTCTGACCCAACAACTCGGTGTCCTCGATTTCACAATAATCTTCGTAAGCTCGAAGAATGGGCCTAGTGTGAAAATTACCTAGTTTCTTTTTTTTATTTTTTTTTTACGTTGGCATTCACACGCAAGGAATAGTATTCTATAACCCTATATCGTGGGCGATGTTAGTACGGAGATAGGAATTGACACTAAGTACCTACTTTAAGAAAACTACGGGTTGCGGGGGTTATTCTACGGCTGGTTAGGTCAACTTCAAAAGGATGGGCTCTAGCACTGTGAAGGGTAGTTATGACTTACATTTTTTTTTAACGGTATCAAAGGTGACAAGCTCCATTGAACATCTTCCAAAGTAGTAGGTATCCGTAGAAAAGTGACACATCTGCAACCCTCTTCTGCTGAGTTCTCAGGTGTCCATTATCAGCCTGGAATCGTCAATCATCAATCGTAGGGCTCTTTTCTGGACTAGCTTCAACAATTTCTTAGGATCTGAGCCCCAAACATGAGATGAGAGCAGTATTAATATGTTCTGCTGGGGACGGTATAGAATTTCTTTACTCAAAGGTTCAAAGCGTCTTAGATTCAGCTGATTTTGAAACGTGACTAAGTAAAGTTGAATTTCTAAGCAGGTATACATGAACCCCCAGGGGATTGAAAGAGGGACAGGCGGAATAATTTGTCGTCCAGATATAATGATACCAGAGTGATCATCAAAAGCTTTTTTGAAGGCCGCTGCTTGGGTTTTTGGCGCATTAAATTGCAATTCAACAAATTTTGTGCTTGGTTACAATGGATTTGAAGTCACTTCCACCAAATCGTTGGCATAAAGAAGGAAAAGAGGAATCTTTAATCAATCAGAGCAAATGGAATCGCGCTTAGAGTCTATACCATGTCAATCAGAATGGCTGCCATAAATTCTATGAATATGCGCATCTATGGATTTATGTTTCATATTATCGCAGAAATTTGGCCCAAAGTTCAATGAGGCGTGAGTTATATCTAATGAACAGCAGAATCTATGTGATCTCTTTAGTCTGGTGTTGGTGTTACTGAATTAGTATAACAAATAAAGGATGGGTGAATGCTCCATGTTTTTTCTCTGATCTGCAATATTAGGTACCTACTTACCTATGATGCCTGGTCTTTTGTGTTTCCAAATGATCGTAATTAATGACGTGTTTAGTGTTTCTGATGTAGGAGAGTAGGTAGTAGCATGTTTGATCAATTTAGCGGAGATAGGAAATGGTTAATACGTGGGTTTTGCAGGTAAAACGAGAGAATGCATATCTGCGACAAGCCCAGCGGCCTGGTCTTCTATCTGAGTCCGAGGCCGTGCAGTGTCTTCCTGCAATAATTAAAGTGGATCGGTTTATCTCGCGTGCCGATATTTACGAGCGCAGGTTGCCGCTCTAGCGACATAACGTCCCGGAGTAGGGGAATTGTAAAAATCAGTTGACATAACTTGGTTTATGCCGAAAAGTCGCCAGCATCGGCTACCGCAAACAGTGTCCACTCGGTACAGGCCGTTCAAGAATAATGCAGCATTTCCATATCGGAGCCTGCTATGCAAATCCGGATTCAAAGATGCCGGTGCGTGCACGTTTACTATGGTTTCACCGGCAATTGTTTATAACCCTCGTTTGTAGCGAGCTGCCTGGCTGCGTCTTTTTTTCTTTCCTTGGAGTTTTTGTTCGGAGATTTTTACTTGTAACCCTAAGTTATGGACGTCTCCTTGAGATGGAACCTTGCTATTTTTAAGCGGTTTCGGTAGCAATAATTTACCCTGTCAGTTTGGTCTAAGATTATTTAATGAGTTCAGCGACTATGCCTAGTAGATGTCTACGCGCGGAGATTCGCGGAACGCTTCCTTTTTTATTTCCAGTTTTAATTAACTTTGACAAATAGAATCTGGTCCTCTTGTTCTTTGATCCACCGATAGTTGTAAATTTTGGACGTTTTCCTTTTTCTTCTCGTTAGAAAAAAGTCTAAAAAAACGGAAATCTGAAGGATCTTGCCAGACAAATGCTACCTCTACTACTACACCCCTCAGATCTGATCTTCTAGATTGGTAATCTTGCATTTCTAGCGATTCAATCAATAGTTTTGCATTTCCTTTCGAATACCTCTTTTATTAATCATGCGCGAAGAGAAGACTGCTTTAATTAAATTCAGATTAGGTCATGATGGTATCGCTGTGTCAAATTTGATGGACGTATATTGTCACATTTGATTTGATCCAATCAAGATTGCGATTATCAAATTAGTTACGATGAATAAATTTATTATTCAAGTTTGTATTTCACAATCAAAATTTTATTTTGATCAAGTATAGTGTTCGTCAAATATAATAATGTACGTCTTCTCTTCATTAATATACAGGGTGTTGATTTTCAAAGCGGGCCATAGGGGATTAGCATTGCGAAAGTGGTTTTTGAGGATTCCTGCTCGCCGTTTAAACTGACAGAAATGGTTTTGCTATCAAAATGAAGCTAAAATTATTGCGCATAACGCTTGACATCAGCAATTAATTTAATTTCACGTTGTTTTCTAAAATGCTTCAGTAAAAATTCAAGTAATTGTTAATGTTTAATTACAAAATAGCATGCCTTGCCTAAAAAATAATGACGTTTCTACGTTTTGACAATCCAATAATAAACCATTGGTCTATTAAAAAAATTCACGGCAAATAAATCGCGAACCCTCCTGTAACTGGCTACACTCTAGTAGGTTTTCACCATAAAAACTCTTTCTTGGTTTGTATAACCCATTTTTAAGACTTTATATTATTACCTACTGACTTATAAAGTTTTATTATTGGATTTTGGATTGTCAAAACGTAGAAACGTCATTATTGTTTAGGCAAGGCATGCTATTTTGTGATTAAACATTAACAATTACTTGAATTTTTACTGAAGAATTTTAGAAAACAACGTGAAATTAAATTAATTTCTGATGTCAAGCGTTATGCGCAATAATTTTAGCTTCATTTTGATACCAAAACCATTTCTGTCAGTTTAAACGGCGAGCAGGAATCCTCAAAAACCACTTTCGCAATCCCAATCCCCTATGGCCCGCTTTGAAAATCAACACCCTGTAGATAGATAGACCATAAGGATTGAATATACTATACCTACCTTAAATTAACTTCAGTTGAATTATTGTATAATAATTAAAAAATTGATTTTGACAAAAATTTTGAAAATAAGTAGGTAATTTAGAGTCTGCTTTACATGATAAATCAAAAAGATGAAATAGAATGATGACTGTGTATTATAATAGGTTGGTTAAAAAAAGTAAATAAAACAATAATCGATACATTTTTACAGATATCAGGGACTCTTTCTGGATCTATGAATATCATAGCAATCAAGATGAAGATAGCTATATCTATATCCGCTTAAAGAACCAAAAACCTTCTTGCGCATCAATCGCATAAATAGTGTATTTTTAAGCGATCCAATTTATAAATATTTTCACCGCTTTTTAAATTGGCTTTCTGAAAATTTCCCTAGTCAGGTCATATTAGTGTAGTGGTTAACTGTGAAAATTGCATTTCACTTCGTTTGAAAACGTGCCTTAGAATGGATTTTTAAATTTAACAAAACCAAAATAAATGGTAAAACTGAACAATTTTGCCCCTTTTCCTTTGCCCGCCACTGGCTGACTTTACCTAAAAAATACTATTTTTTACACTACCTTCAATAGAACTGAAAAAGTGAAAAGGGAGCTTTGAAAACTGAAAATTTGAAATTTTAGAGGAATAAACATAATTTAAAAATATTCGAATATCTCCGCCATTTTTCTTATTTGCTTCTTGAAAATTTTCAGAATTAAGGGTTATTAGTATAGTTATCTACTGTAAAAATTTCAGTTCGATTCGTACAAAAATAGAAAAATAGAATAAACGGCTATAGAAATTTAGCCTTTTTTACCCTTTTCCTACCCATGCCACTGGCTTAATAATAAAAAAATGCAAATTTTATTGCAATAACTCAAATTTCAATAACTATTCTTCCAATAATGCTAATTTTGCTTAAAAGTTTTTGTTTCTAACTTGCTTATTTAGAGGTTCAAAATCTATCAATTTTTCCTAAAATTTAAAAGGCAGCCATTTTGGAACGGCTATTCCGATTTTACTCAAGACCGACTACTTGCAGTTATATTACTACAAAAAAAATTTCAGCCCCCTAAATTGAAAACTGCAACCAGAAACCGTGCCTCATGACCGGTTTTTTTTTGGAAATTTGGAGGGACACCCTGTAAAAGTAACAAAACTTTAGGAAAATTATTTTTACGAAAATCAAACGTCATCTCTAAGTTTCACAAGAGAAAAAAATTTCGTTCATTAATCTTGAAAGGTGAAGCTACAGGAGCGTTTTTAAAATTTTAGAGAAATAAACATCATGTAAAAAAAATTCAAATAACTCCGCCATTTTTGTTATTTACTTCTTGAAATTTTTAAGGGCTGGAGGCTATTAGTATAGTTGCGTACTGTGAAAATTTCAATTTAATTCCTTCAAAAATGTGCTCATAAATTGTTAGAGAAATTTAGCGATTTTTACCCTTTTCCTACCCACGCCACTGGCTTATTAATAAAAGTAATGCAAATTTTATAACATTAGATCAAATTTCAATTAATTTTCCTCCAATCATGTTGATTTAGTTTCAAAGTTATTTTTCCATCTTACTCATACAGGGGTTCAAAAAAAAGCAATTTTTCCAAAAATTCAAATGGCCGCCATTTTGAAACGGCTCGGCCGATTTTGCTCAAGTACAATACCAGACCAGTTCTTATATATATCTTACTCCCACAAAAATTTCAGTCCCCTAGATTGAAAACTGCGACCTGAAATGAGATGACAAAAACGGGATATGGGGAATTTTGAAAGGACACCCTGTAGAAGTAACGCGACTTTAGGAATTTTTTTCAACGAAAATCTAACGTCGTTCCAAGGCTTTACAAGGATCCAAAATTTCATTCACTAATCTTGAAAGATAAAGCTACAGGAGCGTTTTTAAAATCGAAATTTCGCGATTTTGGAGAAATATATAAATATATATATATATATATATATTTACGGTACAATTCAGGCTCCGGCCATGTAATTTTTGCGGTTTACTGGGACTCCGGCGTCACCCGGCGTCCGATATACGGATCCCCAGTGACATCTTCAATTTAAAACTGCCAATCGGTTCCTCAGGTGATATGTAACTAGTTTTCATCGAAAAATCGAGGAGCCTGACTAAATCCATTATCTGATTGGCGTATAAGTTGTAGTTCATCGTGTATTTAGATAGAGACGCTGCATACGATTGAGTGTATATACAAGTGGGAACCCAGAACGGTTTACTCGGCACTTGTATAAAATGTTTTAAGTAGAAAGGGTTACCTGGCACCGTTTATAAATGATACTTGGAGGATCACTGGGCGCTGTTTATAAAAATGATACTTTCAGGTTTACTCGAAGTAAAGCAGTTCATTCATACAAACACGACTATTAGCTCCTAAATCAAATAAAAAAAATTACCCACGGTCTACCCATATAATGCTCTTCAATTATAGGAAAACACCGATGAGGTAATAGGGTTGATATGAAAATTAATCTCTTTTATATTCAGTTTTAGATTTAAATCTACATAATTATATAACATACAATTATGTACCTACCTAATTTTTAAAGGGCCATGTTAATAATTCAGATCAGTATGGCCAGTCGCACGTCACTACAATTTTTACATTATTACATTTCATTTTTCTTATAGTTTCATAATTTGTGGTTCTTTTCTTTTGTGGAAAAGTACTTCAGGATCTAAGTAAAACTTGCACAGAAGAATGATTTCTTTGTTTCACGCGTCCTCATAAGGCGACTGTCACTATTGGGCTATTCGAGTAGGGTAAGGAATAAGGGTAATGAATAATTTAAAAAAATCGTCCAATAATTAATGGGCCATCTAAATGGTAAATACAGTTATGGCGAAGCAAATATCTCCCTATTACTGATGATTTTCCTAGTACTATGATCTTCCACACTATCCTAGTAGTTACCTATGTTACATAGAATGCCTGAGTGCGACTGATGGCCACTGATCTGAATAATGACCAAAAAATGAATTTTCGAATATACAAGGTGTTTCTAAAAGAAGTACCGCAAGTTGGAGGGCGTGTAGATGAAGCTTAGATATTAAGAAAATTCAAATTATTTTTTTTTTCGAAAATGTTTTTCAACCGAGACACAGGGTGTCAAAAAAATTTATTATTTTAAATTTTTGACGATATCTTAGGAACTGTTTGAGATACAGAACCCAGCTTTTGTACACATCTTGTCATTAATATTATCTACGTAAAGAGGGCAAATTAAAAAAAAATATATGTGGCAGTGAAACAATTACATAAAAAGTATAAAAAACACTGTGTTAAAAGGGCTATTAGCCCTGGTGTTATTAATAGTTATACAAGGTGTCGCTAAAAGGTACCACCCACGCTCGACCACAGATTCGTGAGTAAAAAATATGACGATTAACCGAAATTATCCATGTCCAAAAAGGCACCCTTTTCGAGATGCATACCATAAAAGGAGGTCAACTATAGCGGGTAATTATAGTTTTACAAACATTAACGTACCGGGTGTTCCTGTTTTTGATGTCACGCGTTACTTTTTACTACGGAACTTTTTTGTCCGCACGCCACTGATTGATTCTGTATTTTTTATTCAAAGGCTAAAGTATTCCTAAACTTTTTGCTCTTTTATAAAAGAATCGTACTTGCATCGTTTTACCGTAATTAATTCTTTATTATGGATCTATACTACTGAAAATGTACCTATTTCTGAAAATTTCTATGTTAATTTAAATTATTATTTCAACAACAACGTTCCACCACAGATTCCTGGTTGTGTCAAATTGTACCGATTTAACTGAAATTATTTATGCCTAAAATGGCCCTTTTTTCAAGATACAGCTCTTACAAAATAAATTTGGAAAATACACATTTTTCAAAATACCGAAGTAAATAAAACATAATTAAATGAGAAAATTTAGTTTCACCGCCTACTCTGATTACTCTCAAGGTCAATAAATGTAAATAAAGTCATTTCTGTGAAATAAAAATTATTTTTTTTTAATTAAAATGAGATTTTCACAAATACGTTTTCGTGGTGTGTAAGTCCATCATTAAATTTAATTATGGGAAAACCATGCAAGATACAAAACTTTAATAACAGGGCAAAAACTTTGGTAATACTTACGCCTTTGGATAAAAAATATAGAATCAACCAGTGGCGTACGACTAAAAATTCTAGGGTAAAAAATGAGACGTGACATCAAAAAGAGGAACAGCCTGTATATCAATGTTTGTAAAACTACTCCAGTCTATTGCTATTAACAATAGTAGTAGGCGGTGCAATTTTGAAATTTCTCAGTTAATTTATTTTTGACAGTTATTTATAAGGTGCCATGTTTTTAACATCTCCATAGTAACGATAGTTTTAAGTTATTAATTTATGACACTGTCAAGTTTAAAACTCTGTACCGCTATAATTTTAGAATCTTTGATCGTAGTTTAGTTCAAAATGAATTTCATTCAAGGAGCTGCAAATTCCAGTAAATCTTTCTGGAACATACAATAATAATTATTTGTATGTTCCAGAAAGATTTACTGGAATTTTTTATTGTAGTTTTACATTTAATTTTCCATCTAAATAAACGTTAATCAAACTGACATTTCTACTTTTCCGTCCAGGGCACGAAAGTTTTTCATAGTTAGCAACCACCTAGCAACCTATCACCTAGCATGTTTTACTTTCGCTTTCGGTTGCCTTATCAAGACAGAAAGTTACAATTTCGTAAAGGGGAGAATGAAAATAACTATTTTTTGTAATACTTAATAACTTTGATACCAACCAAGATATATTTGTAAAACCTGTTGGTAGACATTTTTTCTAAAATACCACGTATACGACTGGAAAAATTGGATTTCTTACTATATCATTTTAGGTTTCAAACGAAGCACAACTTTTTATGAAGAATAACTTTTTTCACTAAAATGGATAATAATAGATATTTATGATATTAATATTAAAAGTGAGGTTTTATGTTGTGAGTGGAAAGGTTTGTGAAATGAGCGAAGCGTAGCGGATCGAATTGAACAATTTCACGAACAAAATAAAATCACTTTTAAGACTAATACAATGGTTTTTGTAAAACTGCTCTGTTTTGATAATAAAATAGATGAATTTAGAATGACACTGAACTTCAAATTGCATTTTAAAATATTCAGATAAGTACAAGTGTACTTATCATAGCAACCATAGCAACCGTTGCCGATGCTATGGTTACTAACAAATGCGTATACAGGGTGAGGCGCGAGAACCTTAGGGCATTTTTATATGAAGAAGTGTTGGGAGTAGAAGTCTAAAAGTTTGTACATTTATGATTTCAATTTTGACGAGCTAAACTAAAATATTTAAAACCCCTCACCATTTCCGGTTATACCGGAAGTTACAATCAACTTTCTTATTTTAAATGGGACACCCTGTGTATTATTACATTTTCATAATGAGTTATAAACAAATGAAAATTGCAATTTTCCATTTTCAAAGCAGCTTAGCTTGAAAACGGGTCAAGATATCGGAAAACGGCTTACATGCCCCTATCCTAACTTTTTATATACTACGCTAGAGTATCTACAAAAAAAATATATATTTTTATGATTTTTTTTTTTAATATCGCTGATTTTTCATCACTTTGTATACAAATTACATCAGCACCATAAGATACTACGTGAAAAGTTAGGATAGGGACATGTAAGCAGTTTTCATGTATCTTGACCCGTTTTCGACCTAAGCTAAGTACTTTGAAAATGGAAAATTGCGATTTTCATTTGTTTATAACTCATAAACCACTCGTTCCAATTTTGAACTACTAACACTATATTTATTAAATTTTTTCAGGCAATCTGAAAATGTAATAATATACAGGGTGTCCCATTTAAAATAATAAAGTTGATGGCAACTTCCGGTATAACCGGAAATGGTGAGGGGTTGTAAATATTTTAGTTCAGCTCGTCAAACTCGAAGTTATACACGTACAAATTTTTAGACTTCTACTCCCAGGACTTCTCCATATAAAAATGCTCTAAGTTTCTCACGCCTCACCCTGTATACAAATAAAAAAGACGCTATAATAATTATTATTAATTGCAATTTCTGAACAATTATTATTGTCTTGTGTTCTTGACTAGGTATTTATTTTTTATTAATATGTGTGCCAGTAATAAAAAGAATATGAAAAAATTTTATTAGGTATCTATAATTTTGTCTGATTTCATCATGAGAAAATTAAGTTTACAAAGAGAATGTACAGAAAAAGCAGGTAGAAATATTTTTAACACTAGTGTTAAAAGTATTTTTCTACTCCCAACCTTTAATATGCATATTAAATATGAATCACCAGTGCTTTAATGGGTCTCATTAAGATACAAATTTTCATTAAAGCACTGGTCCAAGCTATCCAATGGCAGAGGAGCATTTGCAATCGAATCGGTTCCTTTTCGCTCACAATCGGGTCGGTCCAAACCAACCGAAGTCACAGAGTTGTCATACTCACGACAAAAATTGCCTTGTGATATAAGTTCTGTATTTCTGAAAAAATTCTGAACGTTTATTTAATTTAGAACATAAGTGACATTCAAAGAAAATTTATCAAGATTTTATGTTACCTTAATAATTAATTTGATAAGTAGGTATATCGTGTAAAAGATGGGAAGATAAAGTATTATATCATTCGTAGCGCTCTGTGATAGTATTCAAAGCGGCAACGCTGCGACCCGCGTTGCGCAGGTAAACAATATGTTAATTAATGGCTATCAATGTTATTAATAAATTATTAATTAATCTCAAAATCGAAGCGTAAAATTCGGAATTCGAACTTCGCATAATAAAAATTACGCAGTAGTGAGTAGTGCCCTTTAAACTTGATACTAAAACATGTCTCAGCAGAATAACCTTAGCGACGAAGAGAAAATTTGGTAATATGCGTAAACAAATAAACAAACCTATCTTAACCTCAATGATCCGCAATTGTCGTTGTTAAAATATATAATTTTTTAATCTTTTCTATGAAATAAAAAAGGGTCGTAGAAAAAATAGTGTATGGAACTCGCAGATAATGGCTATTAATACGCTCTTATGATGGTTAAGACACTCGCCTACGGCTCGTATCTTAACCATCATACTCGCGTATTAATAGCCTTCATTATAAGCTCGTTGCATAATATACTATTTTAACACGCTTCCATGTAAATAATCACTTTTAACACTGTCAGCTGTCGTTAAAAGTGTGACTTTTAATGGTAGTTGTACAAAAAAGTTTCCCATCTGACTCCTATTTACGTAGACACACTGTATAATAGGGATTATGAATGTGGCAAAATTACATTGAACAAAAAAAAGCATGTCTATTTTTTGGGCAAATAAAAGTGCAATTTAGGAAGACTTTGAAATAATTTCATGTTTAAGATTGAATCTATAAAGATGTAAAATGACAGATTCCAATTGTTTCCAATTTTTTTTACAGATTAGTTTCCCACGTATTATTTTTTTTTAATCCTGCCTAAATTACGTACTTCTCACTTCCTTATATAAAAAAATAGAATAGTATTAGGTTATTATGTAGCTGCTACATTTGTAGCACATTTGATTTATTAAGTTAGATATCTATTTCAGAAGTAGAGATGTACCTAGAACAGAATTGAATAACAAACTGTTTGATCACACAGTATCAAGCAAAATAATCAAACCCAACGAGAAAGTATACAAGGGCAAATACCAGAATATCATTTAACTTGTCTGTAAAGACAGGTGTTACTTTATCGTTCATAATGTCGTAACAATAAGCAATAAAAACCCCCTTCACGGGGAGGGAGCGGAAGGGATGTAGCATTGACCTACAGGAATATGGATGCTCGGTTGACTGTTACACAGAACAAGGAACAGTATATAACGTAGCTGTATAAAATGGAGCTTAGGTAGACCTAGTATGAATCGGAGTTTGAGTTGTCCTACGTAGATAAATATATAAATATATAAATATATATATATATATCGTGGGCAGGTGAATTTTGGAAAACTACTTTTTCGTGATCTGGGGGTCATGATCGATGGACATTTGATGAGTTTGGGTGATTTTCGAAAAGTGATGTCGTCCTCAATAGTGTATTTTTTGTTAAAAAATACACTAATAATAATTGAAGGAGTGGAAAATTTTTAGTTACAGGCGCCGTTTTTCCGCCAGTCACAAAGTGGCTCGTTTTCTGAATTGAGATCCGTTGGTGCAAAATCATCCCCTTTCCCCCATTACATTTGCTGATGTGCAAAAAATAGTTATTTATTATACAAGAGAAAAAAGTGATAGATTTTAGCTCGAGATGTGATTTCGTCCCCGACGCGTTAGCGGAGGGGACAAACACATCGAGAGCTAACATCGCACTTTTTTCTTGTGTGTAATATACAATTTTTTTCTGCGAGAAGAAATATCAGTGTTAGAATGTCGAAAAACGTAGTTAGATAACTGAAAATTATGTCGGAAAAATGATTTATGTTAAACTTGGATTTTCAAACTGTCTTTTATCGTAATCGACGTTGCCTGGTAACGAAACGATTTAATTCGATAAACGTCATAATAATTAAAATTTTAGATAGTTTTGCAAAGATTCTTGTAAGGTCTCAATGAGTGAATTTATTAATATGGGTAGTCATTGTTATGAAAATTCCCTTAATAATTGCCATTTGGATAATAAGGTAACTTTCCTTTACGTATATTTGATATAAATTTAATGATATCTGAGTGTTAATAGTACCTATACCTAAGCCGTCATTTCGGGGAAATAAGTACTCATTTATTTCCCTGCTAATTCATTTTTTTCCCCGATAAGATGCAGCTCATATAATGAGGCATTTTTCTACCTGTTAACGGGGAAAAAAGGTCAAACTTTTAGCCCGTAGCAGAAAAAACATTATTATTATATAAAATAAATTAATAAGTAAAGAAAAGTAAATGGTTCATAAATGAAATAAAGAAACTAAAATAAAAAAAATGCAAAAATAAATAAATGAAGTACTATTACAATTACTTTGCAGCGGAAAGGGAAACGCATCTTCTGCATTCTTCTTAGACTTTCCGGAACTTTAGACTTTCCGGAAGTATAAAACATCGAGATTTCTATTTGAAAAATTACCATTATACAGGGTGTCCCAGCTTATTCGAAGCGGTCTCTGTAGGCCAAACGATGGACTTTTTCAAAAAACTTTTTGAAAATTCGAGTACAGGATCACAATGGCCATAATTTAAAATTATTTTGGAGTATAAAGAGTGCATAAGAGTTTGCATATGACAGTGGCATATCAAAGTTATGTTTTTTTAAATGGAATGCTCCTATATTATTGCATTTTTAGATTGTCTGAGAAGAGAAAATAAGATTGGCTTTTATAAACAAGTGAAAATCGTAATTTTTCAAGTTCAAAGCCCTGTTCAACGAAAACGGCTGAAGATAGAGAAAAACGGCTTACATGTCCCTATTTTACTTTTTCATGTACTATCCTATCATGTAGATGAAATGTTTATCCAGGGTGATAAAAAATTTGAAAAATTCTGAGATTTCTCCACGCGTCGCCAAATAAAAAAATCAAAGAACGTAAAAAATTTTCTATACCATAGGATAGTACATAAAAAGTTAAAATAGGGACATGTAAGCCGTTTTTCTCTATCTTGAACCGTTATCATTGTACAGGGCCTTGAACTTGAAAAATGACGATTTTCACTTGTTTATAACTCAAAAACTTCTGAATTTAAACACCAACTGTAAAAGCCAATCCTATTTTCTCTTCTCAGACAATCTAAAAATGCAATAACATAGGAGCATTCCATTTAAAAAAACATAACTTTGATATGCCACTGTCATATGGGACACTCTGTATACTCCAAAATAATTTTAAATTATGGCCATTGTGATCCTGTACTTGAATTTGCAAAAATTTTTTGGAAAAAATCAATCGTTTGGCCTACAGAGACCGCTTCGAATAAGCTGGGACACCCTGTATACCCTTGCCCCCACTCATCGAAGAGGGATTGAGGGAAGAGGGATGATTTTTCCTCATACTATGTCCCTCAGGGAACCCACACAGCTTGTGCTGGAAACTTTTTTCTAAAATGTAATTCAATAGCATATATCTCTCACGGATCGACGCGATACGGCATCAGTACGGTTATGCTTTAGACATCTCTCTTCTTCAGCACATACAGCATCTGTCCAACAAATGTTGTGCAGATGTCGTACCGCTCAGAATCTACTATGCCGACCGGTTACAAAATATTGCAACAACTTTCACTTTTTTCGCGTCACATATTATTATAAATTTACAAGATTTTATGTAATAATTTTAGAGTCTATACAGGCTGTCCCATTTTAATGTCCCACCCCGGATAACTTTTGTCAGTGACCTTGAATCAAAAATTGTTTGCTACAAAAGTTGTACAACTTGGAGGGGGACATTAGATGGCACTAATATTTTTGACCTTGGGTACAAGGTTCAAGGTCATTCAAGGTCAACTTTGTTTTTTTAAATAGAACTTCCTATTTTTGACATCAGCAATCGATTGCGCGTAAAAAAATATGAGACTTTTGTCTGAAACTTTTTTTCTGAAAACGCAAATTTAATTGACTTATGCAGCTTCCAAAATTAAAAATTTTTAAGCTTTGTGAATTTTTAACTCGAGAATGGTAGCTTTCTAAGAAAATCCGCCAGAGACAAAAAGTGCTTGGATTTCCGCAAGGAAACGTCACGAATTTTCTTGAACACAGGCGCTGAGAACAGAGTTTTCATTAATTTTGAGTTATTTGTACCGAATGAAAAATTAAACTTTTCTTGATGGAAAATTATTAATTTTGAGCTGCTTGTACCAAAGGAATAATTAAACTTTTCTTGATGAAAAATCTTACTTGTGGTTCTCTTCTAAACCTCACCATTCTCGACTTGAAAATTCAAAAATTTTAAAATTTTCAATTTTGAAGGTTAAATCAATTGAGAAAATTTGCGTTTTCAGAAAAAAAGTTTCAGACAAAAGTCTCATATTTTTTCACGCGCAATCGATTCCCGATGTCAAAAATAGGAAGTTCCATTTAAAAAAACAAAGTTGACCTTGAATGACCTTGAACCTTGTACCCAAGGTCAAAAGTATTAGTGCCATCGAATGTCCCCCTCCAAGTTTTACAACTTTTGTACCAAACAATTTTTGTTTCAAGGTCACTGACAAAAGTTATCCGGGGTGGGACATTAAAATGGGACACCCTGTATAATATATTCATTAATGGTAACACACAGAATATAATAATCTCTCAATAATGATAGTCACTTTATTGTCTCAATGCATTTAACTTCGCACATCCACTCTAGTGTGCTTCACACTGTTAAGGACTATCCTTCCACTATTGTAGGTAGGTATACTTTATGTTTTCTTGGTCAATGTTCATTCACTTTCTCTGGCTCTTCCACAATCAGTTCCGGTCTTCTAGGGTAATTTTTCTGCCAGTCCTGTTTACCATTTTACATACTTTTCATAAACAAAACAGTACTATAGTACTACTTAAAATACATAGGTTAACCTATCTTCCTTTGATACACTTTCAAAACTGTACTGACTTGCGCCGATTCGTAATTTATTAGTTAATGGACGTTTCTGTGGAAATCGCTTTGCCAGGTCGATTGTATTTTTGCCAATCATATTTTTTCAAATGCAACCGCTTCTGATTTTTTTTAACTGGTTTTCTGCTAAATTTAAAACTTTCTTCTCGAATAGAATAGAAGAGTAGGTCTTCCGAAGATGAACATTCCTCCAAAACTTCACGAATTTACGAAGAAACATACGCGTGAAACGTTGGATAAAATTTTTTTCTCAGGAAGACCAACTCATAATTATTATTGATTTTTTTGATCTTAATTGTTTTTCGTTCAAAAAATGTCTTCCCCAAAAAATACCCTTCAAATGATGTTTCACAAGAAGTAGGAATAAGTTACCATTTAAAAAAGATACATATATATGATGACGGCAATCACCAAAAACCGATAACGTCTTTAAGATTAGAACGAGATTAATATCTTATCTTTTTTTTACATATTAGTGTAGTTTTTATTAAAAAAATACACTAATATTATCTGAAAGAGACACTTAAAAAAAGTAAATCGATGTATGAATACCAATACCAATTAAGTACCATATACGGGTTATCAGTAACTCGCGCACTCTAACCATACTGTGATAAACGGCACTTTGAGTATAGTATACCTAAATAATTTTCTAACTGCAGTGTTGTAGGTTCTTTTTTCCAAAGATACCTATATGACCATTTTTTTTTTAATAAAATTGGCAACACTTCATCGAACAGTTTAACAAAACTTTTTAACGGGCAACTACAGGGATAACTTGAAAGTCATTGAAAATATACGAGGTCGGTTAAATTAGAGAAAAGTTGTACTATTTTTAGATGAGTATTTTGAGGTAAACAATTTGATAAATCCCCACTTTTTCCTTGAAATATCCTGAAAAAAACTGAAAAACGGAGAATTCTATTTTCATCATATCTTTTTTATTATTTAAAATTAATAAATTATTTTTTGTATGTTAGCATATAAGTCGTCTAGATCAAAAAATATATATATAAAATTTTTTATTTTCCTTTTTTAGAAAAAATAATGAACATTTTCATCAAATTACATCAAAATATGAAGTCATACTACTTGCCTTATGGTTTTTTAATTTCTCTATGATATTCGGTCTAAAAAATTGTCTTTTAAAAAATCATTTTTCAAAATCATTCATTGTTTTGGGAGTTTAATAATTTTTGGTTTCCATGATTTTTTCATACAGACCATAAAAAAGAGCGGCCATAAGA
This sequence comes from Malachius bipustulatus, assembly GCA_910589415.1. Lineage (NCBI taxonomy): Eukaryota > Metazoa > Arthropoda > Insecta > Coleoptera > Melyridae > Malachius > Malachius bipustulatus. Next base: position 37,085,037 of record OU342632.1, read on the forward strand.
AAAACACAATAAGTTGACTATGAAAACTTTTTGATCTAGTCAGCTTTGAAAATTTTTGAAGTGTGGAATTGATATGGCTCTTGACGACTAATGCTAACCTAACAAAATTAATTATTTAATTTTCAAAAATAGAAAAGATATTATGATTATAATAAGAATTCTCGGTTTTCAGTTTTTTCACGGAATTTCAGGAAAAACCTACTTGGGGAGGTTTCAATTTTTTTTTTCGAAATTCTCATTCAAAATTAGCACAACTTTCTCTAATTTAACCGACCTCGTAGCTTCAATGGTTTAAGATATCCCTATGTATACAGTGTGTCCGTTTTTAGAGGCTATAAGCATGGGTATCTGGCTTATCGCTAGAGATACAAGGTCGGTAAATTTGTGACAAAGTTGCGTATTTTTATGCTGAAGTAATAATCTGAAAAAACTCCTGAATATTTTCAGTCCTTGCTGAAATATCCTGAAAAAAGTGAAGAACCGAAATTTCTTATTTTAGCCATACCTATTATATCTTTCTTATTTTTAAAAAATGATTTTTTGTAGGCTTATATGTACATAAGTCGGCAAGAGCTACCCGCCATTTGATGTTTCAAAAATTTCCAAAGCCGACTAGATCCAGCGGAGTTTTCATAGCCAACTTTTGTTTTTCTTATGGCCGCCATATGGGTTTTTTTATGTTGTTCGGTGTAAATGAAATCATGGAAACCAAAAATTAAGAACATTCAAAAAAAAAATTTTCAAAAATGTTATTATTTTTTTTCGAACGTTAACAAAAAGAAGAAATTCTGATATGGTTTGTTTGGATTTTATTTTTATGTTTTATTTTCATGTGAGCCAATCGTATTTATTTTTTAAACTTTTATAAGTAAAATAAAAATATTTCTTGTTTCATATATTTTATGTTAATTATTTATTTTATGTATTTAGTAATTTATAGGCATAATTGTATAGGAGAATGTTTTTCTGAGATTAATGTTTGAAAATGGGTAGGGTATATGTATTTTCGAACACTTAAAATTTTTGAGTCTGAAAACTGGTAAAAATTACAGTTTATCTTTTTCTGTGGCTGATAAAGGATAAAGACTATATTTTTATCATGAGACCGTGAAAATTGTACCGAGCTTTATCATAAAAGCCCTAGGAAACTGTTTGGTAAAAATTGCATTAAAAAATAATCACTTTTTCATTACTTTATGAAGTTGAAATTCGAAAATACACAATGTCCGGAAACTGGCGCATTTATTTGCCCTATATCTCAGTCGGCCAAAAGATATAGTAATAAAAGTGCGCGGTAAGTTTACAATCCAGGTAGGCAGACCTTATACACAAGAATTATACAGTGCTTCCCAAAAGTAACGGATAAATTCGATAAAACGGAGAGGGCTGTTTTTTTGAAAAAATAAAAAAACAGGTCGATTTTGTTTTTGAGTTGTTCAACTTTTGACATAATATTTGGGTATACAGGGTGATGCACGAAAAAGTGGTGACGTCATCGGCATTTTTTTAAATGGCAACCCTTATTTTTTATTAAATTTTTTGATACTTCATCCAATTGCCAATACGGTAATGTCATCATTTTGTAACGTTTATAAAGGAAATTTCGGAGAAAATAACTTAATTTCCACAGATTTAATAGATTTAATTTAATTTAATTTAACAGATTCAATTTGATAGACTTAATTTAATAGACAGATCTTATAAAATTACCATGGAAACAGTAATTTTTATTTGATATTTTTTTATTTTTATCGCTAATGTTCCGATTTTCACATCAGTAAAAAGTGCACAATTTCGACTCACAAGCTGTTTCTCAGAAATTTCCTTATTTAAGGTTACAAATTGATTACATTACCATACTGGCAATTAAATTAAGTATCAAAAAATGGAATAAAAAATAAGGGTTGCCATTTAAAAAAATGCCGATGACGTCACCACTTTTTCGCGCATCACCCTGTATACCCAAATATTATGTCAAAAGTTGAACAACTCAAAAACAAAATCGACCTGTTTTTTTATTTTTTCAAAAAAACAGCCCTCTCCGTTTTATCGAATTTATCCGTTACTTTTGGGAAGCACTGTATACACAAACCTTAGAATGCCCTTCTCATTTGTTTACCGGAACCAGGTAACCAATAAATAAGGCACTATCTGCCTACATATGTGACTACTTGGACCTTAAAAGTTTGTTGCGCAGTTTTATTACTATATCTGTTGGTCGACTGAGGTATAGTGAAACTTTCTATAACATGCCCTCAACCCTCAACGCACCGCATGTGCTTGGTTCTAACACCAGGAAGACGCAACCCAAAATACTTTCTTTAATACTTATAGAGCGTAGCTAGACTTGAGACCTGGAGCTTGCTTGAATCATTATTTTTTGGGTTTTATACCTAGTGTAGTAAGGCAGATAAAATTTCTAGGCTCCCAGGGTTGAATAGGTACCTACAGCTAAAGATTACCTACTTATCTCTATTTGGTTGAAAAAGTAAGAAGTAAAAATGTTAATGACTATTTAGCTTACTTATAGCTTTTTGATAGAGAGCCAAATAGACTTCAATAGAGAAGAGAGGGGTTTATTTTTACAGCTTTAATTTTATTAAATTTAATTAACCTGTAATTTTGTTTTTTATTTTTTATTTTTATTCAAAAATTCACTCAGCTGTCTTTATCTAAGTAATTTGATTTCTAAAAGTAATCTATAAGTACATAATTAATTAGTTTTATTGGGACATTTTTAGCTGTCAAAGTGTAATATTTTTTTTTTAATCAACCTCCCTTGTGTTAATCACTAATGGCACTTTCTGACTACTTAATGAATGGGAAATCATAGGTTAAAATAAAGACTGTCGTTAAGCCTTTAACGACAGTCTCTAACTTTTATTAGAAGGGAAATCACATGGCCCAATATCTAGACCCCTGTACCAAATTTCAAAATCATTGGCCAACTATGATTTTATTTCTTTAAATGTTTATTCCACAAATTTAAAAATTTAATCGAAAAATTTAATTGTGAAATTATTACAAATTCTAGTTGACCAACGATTTTGAAATTCAATATAGAGGCCTAAATATTGGTTGTAAACAACTTTTTCAAATAACTTTTTGTCGTATTTGCTACATAAAACAGAAAAAAAATTAGTTTCCAAGGCATACTTGATTTTTCAAAACCAAAATTATGTTAGAAGTTAGTCTTAAAGAAAGCCAGGGCTGAACCTTAAAAAACCTTCAAATCGACAACATTTTATCTTTTATAAGAGTTGTTTCACCTATCCGGGACACACTGTATATGAAAAAAAATAGAAAATATTGCATGTCTGAAAAAGAATACTTTATTTAGGCATTATCTTCTAAAAAATTAACAATTAAATGAAAAAATAAAACATTTGTAACATAAATTTTCAAATAGGTAACAATAATTATTATTATTAAATATTGACAATAATAACAAACAGATGAAGCTAATTATTTATGAACACTAATAAGGTATCCCTTGGTAATGAGGACACCTCGACATTTAATATGGACTGAATATCTGGAGGCCCAAGTTAAAGAAAACGGTTTGCCTAATATTCCTTCAATCGAACTCTTGGGAAGCAATTCTGAAAAAATCATCAAATAAAAAATCACAAAAAACAAAACAAGTAAGTACAAGATTTCAATAAAATAGAAAATTAATTTTATAAATTAATCACTTATTGAAAATGCAAATCATTACTCATTAAAAACATGATTATTTATACATCATCAGTGATATCATCATTACCACTTACATTAGCTTATGTAACAATGATGATGCAATTTTCATTATTTGAGTTGAGAGTTAAATAAATCAATTGACTAGTCTTATTTTCTCAAAAGTCTAATTTCTTACTATTACATACCTATGGGATCACTGTGTGTAAGTAGCTGGATATCATGTTCTTTACAAAAAGCCTGCAAAGTGGGTGGCACGACACAACAAGTTGCCAAGTTAATTTGTACAATGGTTGGTTTAACACTGGACCACTCGTAGATTTTTCTAAAAACAGATTCTTCCACATCGGCTATACCGATTTGCTGTACTTTCTCATTCTTCACGCACTCCTCGAGTACTTTCCATAGTCCCTTAATTTCCTCCACATCATCATGTGAATTTTCGGTTGGTGTTTTATAGGAAATGATTACATTTTGAATACTGTTAATGCTTAAAGCATCAAAAACTGAAAATAATTAAAATATTAATTTTAGGTTTGATACAGTTTTAGATTAAACTCACCTTTATCGAGTGCTTCATTTAGAAAGTCTGTTTTATTAGTTGTCAGAAATATTTTTAAACTGATCTTTAAATCGCTTATATCTTGCTCGCTTCTCTTGCTAGGGAAATCATCGTTTGCTCTGTTGATTAGTAATACTTCTTTTGGATTCTTCAACGCATTTTCGTCACCTTGATAATCCTTTATTGTTAAATTTATTGCTTCTACCAACTGCAAAAATTTAATTTGTGTTAACAACAGTAAAAATGTCTGACTAACTGTTTAGTTTAAACTTCGAGATAAATTTATATAAACACGAATAAATGAAAAAAAGCAATCTGAAAGCGGAAAAGTGTAAATTTCTCTTCTACTTCATCCGGTTTCATCAATTCTTCAAAATAGGAATTTTTGATTTACAAAATAGGACTGTTCTGGTGCAACTAAGCTTCTCTCCACGAAATGATTTCACAACAGGATTCTGAAGTGATCAAGACGTTTGTACATTTTTTTTTTTATCTGGAAGACTGACTTGTCCAGTCGACTCAAGCCTACAAGAAGATTACATTAAGTAGAGGATGGAAATACTTTTATTTACTGATTTTTTGCTCTATTTTATATAATCATCCTGTCTCCTAACACATTTAAAAATAATCAAAAATTGAGGAAAAAGGTAAATGAGAAGATAGTTTTTCTAAATTATTGAGCTAATTCTAGTTATAATTCAACCTTTAAATAATTATGCTAATTAGTTAGTTTCTCATACCAATAAAACAAACTGGTAGTACTGGTATTATTCACCCAAGGGGCAACCGGCAATCGCAATAAATTTTTTAATTAAATAATTGCAATTCAGAAAAGTGCTAAAAATACCATATTTAATTAGATTCTTTCATTATCATCTTAGTAATGCCCTAGGTACATAAACTCCTATTACTTAGTATTTCTTTATTCAGTAGGGATTTAAAAAATTCTTCAAATAATGTATTTTAAATTGAGTTTTAAACTAGCAAAGGTGAGCCAATTAATCTATAGATATAGGCAACCAGTAATACAGTTCCATATTTAAAACCAAAAAACTGTATGGCATTTTCTGGTGAAATGAAAATTGTCAATACGAAGGGTTGTAGATTGTAATGGGAGGCCTTCTGTAGGTGTGCACTGCGACCTGTTGAGATCTACTGTGCCCAAAAAATAGGTTAGTACGAAGGGTTAATGGTCAGTGTGATGTCGAATATGACTTTTAAATTTAATCCTAGGTACTATATCGAAACATTGGAAATTCCCGAAAATTAATGAAGAAGAATGAAATTTTTGATGGAAAATTTAGATAAGAAGCTGAATTTTTGAAAAAATGGTATGTACCTTCAAATGAAATCAGGAAAAATAATATACCAAGAAAAATACATAAAGCATGTGAAAATATTCCCATAGGTAAATATAAAGTACTTACTTCTTCACTGGGATTTTGTCCAGGATTTTTTGTGATGTCATTCAAGGAAAGAATGTTACCAGTATTGATCAGAAGTTGCTTAACACTACCAAGTGGCAAACTCATTTTTGAGGCACTCAATTTTTCAAATATTCTCACCTGAACCGAGGTTACTATCCTATGTGGATTAGACTGAGGATGAAGATTTAATCACAATGAACTGACTCAAATTATTTTCCAGGTCTACCTTATCTACCTTCCAAATTTCAAACAAGGAAACCGACTCTCAATAAGAGATAACAGTTATTACTTATTCATATAGGTAAGTAGGTAAATAATAATTTTAAATATGACCTTCCTCTCCAGCAATAATCACACTTTTATATTCAAAACTGAAAAATGTTCTGAACAGCGAGGATTGTACTTAATTAAACACGATAATCTTTAAAACCTTAAATACGTCTACTTTATGAACGATCAATTTTACAAATGATGACGATTTTGCATGCAGTCAGCACTTTACAATTCACACCTAAATTTCATAATAACCGTGATTAACTATAAATTCATTATCAAATCATAAATCATAAATAAATACAAATAGATACAATCAAAAATACAATGTATAAAACTAGTTACAAAACTTAAAAAGTCAAAAGTCAATGTCAAAGTATTTCATTGTGTCAAGGATGACATTTTTCTAAATGACTGAAATTGACTTAAGTGACAAGACAAAAAATATCAATTGACCAGTGTCAGTAGAGTTCCTAAACATTGTAGTTTGTTGTAATACTTGTAATGTAAGTTGTGTTACTTTGTGTTGTAATAGATTTAATGCTGCTTATACCTGACAAATATTTAAAAATTGTGTTACGACCGCCGGGGTTATTATGTATTTTATCGCGCTTTTTCATCTTAAAAAGTGACGCAAGTGTATGTCAAGCAATAATATTCGAGTTTCACATCGTGTACGAAGAGACGTGTTTGCAAGAAATAGTTTTATAAATTATTTATTTTTGAGTAACTGATACTTTTCCATGCGAGCAAATTTAGGATCCATAACTATAATGCCTACTGGTAAAAAATCATTTTTGTTTAGTGATATTAGCGCTCTTAATAATTCCATTTTTTGTATAGCCGCAAATAAGATTTACATTTATACAGGCTGTTCTACAAGCTCTATGACAAACTTTGACAGATGGTAGGTTGCTTGATTTTAAACATACCTATTTTTTTAATAATCATGGGTCCGATTCGTTTTTGTTTAGAAGTTATTTACAAGCATTTAAAAAATCGTAATTTTTCAAGTTCAAGGCCCTGTAAAAGGAAAACGGTTCAAGATAGAGAAAAACGGCTTACATGTCCCTATTTTAACTTTTTGTGGACTATCCTATGGTATAGAAACATTTGTATTTTCTTTGATTTTTTTAAATGTGGAGAAATCTCAGATTTTTTCAAATTTTTTATCACCCTCTATAAACATTTCATCTACATCATTGGATAGTACATGAAAAGTTAAAATAGGGACATGTAAGCCGTTTTTCTCTATCTTGAACCGTTTTCCTTTTACAGGGCCTTGAACTTGAAAAATTACGATTTTTTAAATGCTTGTAACTTCTAAACAAAAACGAATCGGACCCATGTTTATTAAAAAAAATATGTTTAAAATCAAGCAACCTACCATCTGTCAAAGTTTGTCATAGGGCTTGTAGAACACCCTGTATATGCTCTCTGTAAAATATTGAAAATACGCTACTTTTTCACTATTTTGAAGATGTAAGCATAAGCAATGCTTATTTAAAGATTATAGTTAGATACAAGCTAAATATAAAATGTGAGCAACAAAAAATAGACTGGTGGTAGAGAGTATAAGCAGGCCACGGAAGAGTGAGCAGACAGAAGATAAAATATGTCTTCTATAAATTAAGTCTTCTATAAAAAAAATTTTTTGTTGCATATAATATTAATCCTCTCACTTATATTGGTGAAGTGAACTTGTAACATAAGTCGGCAACAGCTATCCATTTTACGTTTTAAAAATTTTCAAGTCCAACTAAATCCCAGAGCCGCCATATTGTTTTTTTTTTGTAATTTTGTACAAACAAATCATGGAAATCAAAAATCTATAACATTAAAAAAATTTGTAAGAATTTCATTCTGCTTTTTTCGAAAAAAAATTAAAGATTTTTCCATAATAGATCTAGCACAAAGAAAAACACAAGCAAAAAGGATGCAAGCAATATAATTTGACATTTATTTTATAAACAACCTCGCAGCGATTAATACTAACGCCGCGTCCTAGCTGCATCCGGGGACTGCGTTGCGTGCGTTGCGTGCGTGCGCTGCGGGGAACGATTAAAATAAAACACATGCAAAGCAATGGGAGTGTCCTCAGTAGACGCGTTTGCCCGCAAAGTCGTACGATAAAACGACACCGCAACGCACGCATTGTTTTAAATTGAAATATTTCGTTTTTTCATCTGTCAAAATCTTGCGATTTTTGCGGCGGGCCGGAAATTTTTTAAATTTCGATTGCCTTCGTGCCAAAGCGAAACATTTTGTGCAATAAGAGAAATCTATTTTACAAGAACAAGAGTCAAGGTACACTGGGAATGTGAAAATGTCTCGAATTTAGGTTTTTAAAGTAAGTATGAGGTCTATTAACTTCTATTGTAGACCTATTTTTATTTAACCTACCTTCTATTTATCTATCTATCAAATCTATACCTATTTCTATAGATTACTTGCGTCTTATTGTTTCTTTCTCTTAAGTAACATGTTTCTTTCTGTGATTTTCAAGTCTTTCAAGCTCCAACAACCTACTGGTTTCCAAATTAAAACGTATTTAATCTGAAGCTTCACCAGAAATAGTTGGATTGGAAACCATTTCCTCGCCCGCACCGCACGCATTCAGTTAGGACACACTCAACATTTCTCGTGCGAGTTTGCGTTGCGTGCGTTCCCCGCATCGCACGCAACGCATTACCCGGATGCAGCTAGGACACGGCGTGAGTCAAAATAAAACCACATGACGTCATTGCGCAGTAATAACCAAAATAGTAACATGTGTATCGTGTCAGGTAGCTAGTACTATACCTACCCCTAATGATGATTTTTTTATCGCGCCCATTAGAAAAAGTTCAACTTCCAGTTGATCTAGGAATCTGAAATTTGGAACTTTAGGCTGCATAAATAATAACGAGTTGAAAATTAAATATTACCAAAATGGCGGCATATTTAAAAATGGCGAAAGGAATGGCCATCTCTGTTTTTTTAATGGGATACCCCATATATTATTGCATTATCAGATTGTCTGAGAAAATCAATGGTGCTTATAGTTGCAGCTTAAATTTTCAAAAAATTTTCAATGGACCAGAAGAAGTCAAAAAGTCTTAATAAACATTGGTCCGCAAATTGACGGTTTTGAGGATAAGGAGGATTTTTCAAATTATTTCAACATTTTGCGTCTGCGCATAATTTTTTTTTTATTATGTACAAACAAACGATGGAAAGTATAAATAAAATACAAAGATTAAATAGGTGATGGTGATACAAAAAAAAAGTGAGGGACTGAGGTGATAAGGTAAGAAATACCTAAGCCTAATTAGAATAATCTTCCTCAAGATGCTTCCGGAGGTTTTTACTCTACGCTAAATGACAACATAATTTATTCTTCTGTCAATGTTAACTGTCAATAAAGATGACTTGAGTGACGTATTGAATGTACACGTACTTCGGATATTCATTTGATTCATGATTCATTCGATTCGATTTCGATTTTCGTTTACTTTTGTTGAAGTGAAGTGAAGGTTCGATTTACGATTTATTTGATTATTTCTTATTTGTACTTTGGACTTTCGGAAATTTCAGTCTTCATTCAGTCAGTAATAATTAATTATTTATTTGTTACGGGTTTTCCAGAATTGGCTTGGAAAAACTATTTTTAAGTTCGATGAATAATCATTCTCACTCACGAATCCAGTAAGTTTAAAGAGTTATTGTTATAAAAACCTAAAAATTGCAAGGTCACTGAAATTTTCTGTCTGATGCTAAAGAAACCAGTTTGAAAATGAGCACAAGTTTATCACCTTCCACTTCTGAAGAAAAGACATCCGGCTGCGAAGAAAAATCAGTTGGTTGTTCTCATTATAAAAGAAAATGTAAATTTGTGGTATGTATAAACTTTTCCCAATAACTAGAACTACAATAATTAGACCAGTGTAAATAATAGTTACAAACAAAAACCTGAGTTGCTGATGAGTTCCAAACAGTTTCAAACACCACACCTTACACAGTTAGTAGCTCGTTATCGAGGTTACAGGTCATAATCTAAGGTCGTTGCTCTAAATCCAGCGATTTCGCTTCTAGTAAAAGGAGTTTCTAGAAAATATTTTTCTACAAAACACATCAAATTACTTTTTCGGAGTTGAATTAAAATGCTTGAATTCTTCTTTTTAGACCCCTTGCTGCGACAAAGTGTACACGTGCCGATTTTGTCACGATGAAGCAGAAGATCATACTCTGAACCGAAAAGCGATAAAGGAATTGATCTGTCTTACATGTGAGAGTCGTCAAGGAATTAGTGTTGAATGTGAAAAATGCAACACAAGATTTGGACAGGTAAATAGAGAAACTGAAACATCCACACCGGAATTATAACTACTAAGTGAATGCTTTTTTTCAGTATACGTGCTTGAAATGTAATTTATTTGATGATGAAGATAGAAAACAGTTTCACTGTGAAGGCTGTGGAATATGTCGGATTGGAGGAGCTGATAAGTTCTTCCACTGCCTGACCTGCAATATGTGTCTTCCATTATCCATGCAGAGTTCTCATAAGGTGGGTATACATTTACATTTTATATTTATTATTATTAATCAACGTTTCTTGGATTGTTATCACTTCTAGATCCTAGGGTTCCTTTTGAACTTTTAGGCGTGGATGTTGCCAGTGGTTCGAATTTAGTTGTTTCGTTTTCCTTCGTGGACGCCAGTCGAACGTGGTCTCTTTCCTCTAACTCTATATCTTCCAGCTCCAAGTTTTTCTTCACTTGAATCTGGTAATAAAGATTTTCCACTAAAATAGCATACCAGTCTGCAATCGACATCAACAAGTGATCCAATTTACTCAGACACTGATTGTCTCTGTTTGGAACATCAACACCTCTCAAGTCGCACAGCTGTTCCAGAATGATATCGGATAAAAATCTCAGCCTTAGGGTCATTAGGGCCGGGGGATCGTGTTTGAAAGCGTAGTTCATTGATTTTTTCAGCAACTTCCTGAACAGTCTATAGGCCTGCTTGACCTGCTCTTTTTGTCTCTGCTTTTCAACAAACTTGCGCAGCTTGATTTTCATTTGTTTTCTAATCGCTGCCCTTCTGGCCGCTAATTGCAAGTTCTGGAAATATTGTTCTGTTTCTTCAGGACTCATCGCGTACAGCTCTTGCAGTTTAGCTTTAAGGGTTTCAACTCTTTGTGGTTCAAAATGATGGGCGTGTTCTCGATAGCAGGCCAGTACCAGTCTTCTGTTAGGAGTCGACAGCTCGTCAATTCTCGTGTTACCTTTTTGTCCTTTTGTCATGTTATTGTGCCTACGAATGCTTTGCTTGATTTCTTCATAGTCGTCAATTTCTCCGTCCTCAGCCATTATGAAAATGTTTCCGTTTTGATTTTATTTGTACAAAAATTTGCCCTAATAAAACTTTTTAAGTGTCAGAAAATGTCATTATGTTAATGAGTCATCAATAATTTTATTGGTCACTAAACAATAACAATAGTTTTCCCTTAGTTACGATACATACAGGAAGGATATCTTGGGGACGTCATGATGTGATACCTCATTTTAAAGGTATTTCAATTATCTACACAACAATGGTGCTATTTTCAATTTTGACAGTCTGTATGTCAGTGAGGATGTTTATAATTTATAGTAATGTCTGCAACGTGATCGTTGACTCTTGATACATCAGTTTTATGTCAAAAAGTAGTACTTAAGAAGAGTCATGCCATTGAATTTAGTTTTTGTATTTTTATATTAAAGTTCCATCTCATTTGACTCTGAATTTAAAGGGTAGGGGGGTAATATAAACGTCCTCACTGAGAAACAGACTGTCAGAATTTAAAACTAACAAAATGTTTGTGTAGATTATTAATTAATTAATTAATTAATTAATATTATAATTCGACTACCTTTACCCAAATACCTACAGGTGTTCCAGTCTAATAAATAACACTTGAACAGTCATTCATTAAGAATTTTTATAAAGTAATCAATTATTTATTAATCTTAATAAAATTGTTTTCAGTGTGTAGAGAACGTCTCGCATGGTCATTGTCCAGTGTGTTTGGAATACCTTCTAACTTCGAGACTCCCATGTCACATTCCACCTTGCGGCCATCTAATTCATAGAGTCTGCTTTGAGCAGCTAGTGAAATCTGGACTCTATACGTGTCCCCTGTGTCAGACTTGTCTAATGAACATGGCGGAAGTATGGGTGCTCTTAGACAATGAAATAGCTCATACTCCAATGCCCGAAGAGTACAAATATCACATTGTTAAGATACTCTGTAAAGACTGCCATAAGGTACCGGCACTGATACTATTATAGCCCAGTTGGGTTAGTGAAAAAAAAGGCTTAACTAAAACTACAAAAACTATGGCCAAAAATTGTGTTGCTCTAACCTTTAAGGGACCTTTTTTCTCGTTTAATTTAAAAAATATCGACTGCACGATAAAAATTGTAGGGACTAAAGTTGTAGAGAGTCAAATTTGCAACAACTGAAGGCCTTATGATTTTTGTTGAAAAGTTGAAAATGGCTCAGGTATTGAGAAGAAACGATTCCACGTCAAATTCAAGATGGAGGCTAACGCCGGTGTGGAATTAGATCGTTATTTTCAATTTAGACTACCAGTGGCCCCCCTAAAGGTTAGAGCAATAAAATTTCTGCCGTTGAGCTTAGTACGGTTATATGCTAACCCGACTGGGCTATACAGGGTGTATCTAAATAACACCGAAAAAAATTAAGGGGTGATTCTGTGATGAAAATTAAGGGGGGTATTTGGTATAGAATTTTTCGAAAAAACTCTCCCCGAAAAAGTTACACCCCTCCGAAGAATTAAGAAAAAATGGTTTTTATTTTTTATTTTCCCTGTATATTAAGCTAAAGACACGAAAATTGGTAAATATTAATTGTCAATGAAACTACATATTTTGAATTTTTTTCAACCCTGATGTATGCTTAGAAGGGATTGAAATAGCCAACCCCTAAGATATTTTACCATACAAAATTTTTTTTTTAGATTAAAAATTTTCTCTAAAATATCACGACTGAATAGCTCAATGAATCTACAAACTTTTTTATCTTCACAAGTTGTTTCGAAAACTTAAGCATTTACGAGAAAAAAAATAAATGAAATGCATTTTCACAAAGATGAGCTAATGCGAGGATATTTTGCCTTAAGGTCTAGTGGTCTGTGCTTTGCAGTGACATTCATAAAAACAATAATACTGATAGCATTATTATTGTATTGTTGACATTCGACAGTTTCTTTTTTCATTCTTTGCTTACTATTGTTTTAGTTGTAAGAATGTTTGCCTAATTTTTTGGTTGGCTATTGTTCAATAAAACACTCTATTTATAACATGACCTTGCAATACATTTATTTTTTTCTCTTAAGTGCGCAAGTTTCAGAAAAAACTTATGGAGATAAAAAGTTTGTAGATTAATTGAGCTATTCAGCCGTGTTTTTTTTTAAAGAAAAATTTTAATCTAAAAAAAATTGTAAGGTAAAATATCTTAGGGGTTGACTATTTCAATCCCTTCTAAGCATACTTCAGGGTTGAAAAAAATTCAAAATATGTAGTTTCATTGACAATTAATATTTACCAATTTTCGTGTCTTTAGCTTAATATACAGGGAAAATAAAAAATAAAAACCATTTTTTTTTAATTCTTCGGAGGGGTGTAACTTTTTCGGGGAGAGTTTTTTCAAAAAATTCTATACCAAATACCCCCCTTAATTTTCATCACAGAATCACCCCTTAATTTTTTTCGGTGTTATTTAGATACACCCTGTATAATAATGCTTCTTTAATATCTAACTTATTGTTATTTCAGCATAGCATTGTGCAATTTCATGTGATTGGTTCCAAATGTGGACATTGTGGGTCATATAATACTTGTAATGTAAAAGGGCCTTATAATGGTAAAGAATGGTACAGATTGTTTGATAACAGAGTGTGACTTTTTTATTATTTTAGCAAGAGAGCTGGTGGAAGGTGCAGATGGACCTGATGAGGGAAGTGCATCAGGAGGACCTAGTGGTGCAAATGAAAGCATGCCTTCGAGTAGTTGTTGATTAATATGAAATCAGAAAATTAATGTAATTTTATAAAATTTATGTTTTTAAACCCTTTGTAGAATCTCTGCATACTGATGGATGATAAATAATACGCTACTGTTTTAAAAAATTCTACTACTGTATAGTGATGAATATCACCAATGTTATACATGTTTCGTTACTTTTAAAGTAGCATCTTCAGACATATGTAAATAGTTTTAATAGTATTTTTATAAATTTTTATATGCTTGAAGATGCTACTTTAAAAGTAACGAAACACGTATAACATTGATAATATCCATCATTATAAAGTGGATTTTTTAAAAAACAATAGTGTTTTATTTATTTATCATACATCATAATGTAATTTTATGTTTATATAGTATTTTTCATGAAGCCAGATAGTATAAAGTTGCATCATAATGGGTTGGTTACCGTTCATATGTGGCAGCTATTCCCTTGATGTCTCGAATAAGTGGATAAGAATTAAAAAATAAGACAAAAGTGGGTTAGATCGAAAAATAACCTTGAATCCTTTTTCCAGTAAGTAGTTCAGAATAGAGGGTGGAAGACGGTATCCTAATACCACTCAATAAAAAAAATATTCTCGAATACCATACCCTAATAGTTGAAACCTGGCAGCATTTAGTTTCTAATCGAGGTAACCTACCTAACTTTATAATTATCTAGCTTCTTGAAAAATAGTTCTAGGTAATTCACTTTATTTATAACAAATTAACTTACAATAGTTTACAATAATAATTAACTGCAGTTTATATTTTTTATTTTACTTTACAATAACCGTTACATTCGCTTTTAAGCCACTACTGTTAAGTCCTTCAATTCAATAATTAAATTCAATCACGTCACATTTACTTCCTAGTCTTCTTCTTTACTTTTCCTCTGATAGTCCTTTATTAACTACTCTCCTGCAATTGTATAAGATGTGTCTCTTATACAGGTCCTAGCCTCTAGTTCCAGATCTCACGGGAACAAATCATGAGCTGATATTCATCACCTCTGATTTACTGCTTACATTTAACTATAGTTTTTATCGGGGGTAATTACACGAGAGCTTATTTTTTATCCGGATAAAGATGCAGTTTTAACGAAAATTTGTTTTTTATTGGCAATTTAACGAGTCAAATTGTCTGATAAAACGACGAGTCCGAAGGACGAGTCGTTTTATCTGACAATTTGACGAGTTGAATTACCAAAGAAAAAACAAATTTGAGTTTAAAAGTGCATCTTTATCCGGATAAAAAATATAAGCTCGTGTGTAATTTAGGGAGATAATTTAACGAATAACAAAATTTATTTAATAAATGACGTTTATTAATTTGTCAATTAATATCACCTTGGTAACTACTTACTTGATTTTGCGTCTAAAAAGCTAGCTTACATTTTATCCAGATGCAAAGTTAGGGCTAACTTTATCCGATGTCAAAGTGACAAAAACACTATTCCTTATGTCATTTTTAATACATGAGTTAAATTATCGATAATAATTTATCAGTGTTCTATTGCAATAATAGCTAATGTGAGGAGGTAGTTTTTCTTAATAATATATTTGATGAATTTTATTGGGATTTAGGTTCTAATTTAAATTTGCCACTAAAGATTCTTTACAGACCAAATTAGAAAAACTTTCGTACAGCATGCGAGGAGAAGACTGATATAGCTGATATACGTTATAGCGAGGATAATACTATGTAAAGACACGCACGTTTCTCTGGTTGCCTACTCACTCATTTGAAAATCAAAAGTCACTACAAAACGAAAACACCAGTTAGAATAGATAGAACTCCCAAATTTCGTATAGCATGTGCGGTTTAGAGCTGACTGATATGATATGCTGATGAGTCCATAATAAGGACGAAACGGTACCGTCCATGTCTTCAGTCTTCTCCTCGCATGCTGTACGAAAGTTTTTCTAATTTGTTCTGTAAAGAATCTTTAGTGGCAAATTTAAATTAGAACCTAAATCCCAATAAAATTCATCAAATATATTATATAATCAAATAAGTGGTTCAATAAAAATAATTATAAATCTAAGTTTTTCTTAATAAAATTAATAAATAGATCTGATTAAAATATAAAATAGTGAATTATCATTTTTTGTAAAGTAAGATTGAACCTGGACTATTTTTGTCTAACTTGTAATAGAAAATAGAGCATATACCTGGTACTCGGATACCCTATACCTACACGTAAAATTGCATTTAGTCCGCGTTCAAATTAGGTATAGTTAGTTTATTATTTAAAAAAAAAATATTTTTTTGATTTATTAGGTCATTTGTTGAGAAAAATTGAGGAATATCTTTATAGGCTAGTAGTGGATACATATTTACAAGATATAAATATGTTCATAGACCTGCTATTATTCTTGTAAAATAATTTAATAACTTTTTTATTTCAAAGAAATATATTACTCTGATTCATTTTGTCAATCATCTGATCTGTTCCTTTGGGAACTATACCCTTCCTTTCTAAGATAGCTGGAAGGGGTTAAGCAACTACTGCAGCTGCTGATGACAATATATGATCAGTACCACAGATTAAACTGTAAGCTACTGCAACCCTATTTACTGAGGATAAAATATTTGGTGAAATAACTCATACCAAGAAATGTAGAGATTTATTGCATGGAGTTGCTATTAGCCCTGATTAAAGCCGTTCAGCTATTTTGCCCAGACCATTATTGTGATTCTTATAATCTGGAGTGCCTTTCCATTGGCCTTGTATTAGTAAATTAAATACCCAAAAACACATTATATCTGATAATAATTAATTCTATATGTTCACTACCCTCAACATTGAACAATAGAAAAAATTTTTTACAGATTTTTATAATAAAATTAAATAACTAATAAATAGTGTGTATTTTTTATTAAAAAATACACACCTAAGAAAGTAAAGTCTTATAATAGTTTTAAAGACTTAATAATGATTTACAACTAACTATACCTATAATATAGGTATGTATACAGGGTGTTAAGAAAATGACGGATAAACTCTCCATTACATTGTAGAGGACACTCAGTAGAGTACAGGAAAAATAATTAAAAAAATTCTGCTCTTCAATTTGGTGAGATAAAAAAGGCCAAAGTTAAGGTTTCACTATCTTTGTTTTTCAGTATTTGCAAAAAATAAACGATTTTACAGATATAAAAAGGGTAATTTAATCGTTATCAATTAAAAAAATTGCTTAAGATGTATGGCTTGGAAATATTATTTTAATAAAAAATTTTTTTCTTTTCTAAAATGCTGAAAAAAAAGCATTTGGCAACAACGGTTTTGCTACCTTGACTACCTACATTGTTAGAAATTAGACGAAATTACCAAATACCAGCAGTTTTATAGTGTTAATAAACGTTGTCAAATTTATTTTTCAATATTTTGCTTATACATACATATCTTTTAAAATGTAGGCTCTGGTAGTCCAGTCAAAGTAGGATTTAATTGTGCAATTCATGCGGAAAAGAAAATATTTTGTGTAGGGGTTGGGTGGTCAATGGAGAGTCTAAATCCAAAAATGCGACCTCCTACCTCTTGTGAATAAGTCGCCATGTTGGTTTTAAGGGATGAATGGGTTTTTTGCACTTTACGACGTTAATTCGAATTTTACCGAAAAAAGTGTCATTACTTACTTTATTCAGAGAACCATTCTCCACAAATTTGCATATGTGACATTTTTTCTTATTTGCAATATTTAATGACCTACAGGTGATTAATTAAGAACAAGGGGGATGAAAAATTGGTATTTTCGGAATAACTCCTTTTTTTCAATCGCAATCCAAAAATTGTTCCCACAAAACTTGTAGCGCTTACCATTACGAACATTTACATAAAACTATCTTATTAATCGGACCAATTATTGTTGCGCAGTACTGCGCCGAAGTCATCAAGTCGCGTGCTGCGGGGTTGTTGATACAAATTCAACGCGCTCCATCGAGCGCAGGTTTAGTTATACTTATTATTACATTCTGTTGAATAAATAGATATAGAAATGAACGATTTGCATAATTTTTCATTTAAAAATCAGTGAAAATATGCGTATGAAATTTCTTTTCAACGTACTTTCGTAGGAGTTTTCGCCATATAAGTGAAAGGGTTAAAATTTTGTTCAACCGGAATCTTATAGTGATTTTTAGTAAAAAGAATATTATGAGAATTAACTTGTGGAAAGAACGTTCTCACGTGAAACTTGACAAACGTAGACTCGTAATTGCTTTAACTCAAAACGAGTTATAAACAAATAAAAAAATAAATAAATAAAAACTCCTCGAAAATCTATGAGAATTCATATAAATTTTCGGGAATTCACGGGAATCGATGGGAATTAATAGAAGTTGATTCTGGAGTCAATGGAAACCTATAGAAAATAATTAAATAAGAATCCATGAAAACGAATGTAAATATTTGGGAATCAACGGAAAATGATGGAAATTGATAATCCCACATAGGAAATGAATGAAATCGATAAAAACGTGTATGTCAATCTATAGAATTTTTTAAAAATCTATAGGAATTAATAGTTGCACATGGGGATTAATGAAAATTGATGAGAAATCATGAGACTATTATCTACGAGAACTAATGAAAATATTTGGAAATTAACGTAAATTGATGAGAATGGATAGGAGTTTTTGGGAATCTATCGGAATTCATAAGATAATCTATCGGAATTCATAGGAATATTTGGGAATTCACGGAAATATGGATAGAAATTAATGAGAGTTGTTGGAGGCAATAGCTGTAAAAATTGAGGTACTGGTCAACAGATATGAGATAAATTCGAATTTTAGAGAAATTATTATAACAATCAGTAATCACTATCTATTCCTGAAATGGACCCTAACGCCGTGAAAAATATTATTCACAACTATGTATAAAATATGAGAAAATATATATACTGTGTGATAATTAGTGAATATCTTGCAAATTAATATAAATGTTTTTTCTTTACCAAATATAACATTTAACAATTTTTACAGCATAAAAAAATTCATCAACGTAAACATCAACGTAACTTGCGGCTAGTGCCAGTTTCGGATTGGTGTAGTTTTTGTAACAAGCCACGTGTACAGTCACTGTCGAAACGTCGTTTAACGACATGAGCTCATTTTCTTTGTCTCCCCTCGTATTCGCGGATTTCCGAAGAGTTTGTATCCCTTTTTCTTTAATAACGCGATTTTCGCCGAGGTCCAAGGCCTCTTTACAGACGAAGCAGTCACTCATTTTGGAACACAGGTCGTTTCCTAACTGATCGAATGACTTTTTTTAGGGATGTGTTTCCCGATTTTCACGGACAGGCTATAATGTTTTTTTTTTTTTAAAGAGAATATATTTTCTAGGCTTGTCTAGACACGTTTTTATTCGTTTAACAACATCTCAGACAAATCTTATCTATATACGGCAGCCCTATTTGAGGCGAGTCGGCGTGGGTTATCGCTTACCTGAGAGACCTAATGGGCCCTATCTCACCTTAATGACTTCGACGCACTACTGCGCAACAATAATTGGTCCGATTAATGAGATATTGTCATGTAAATGCTCGTAATTGTAAGCGCTACAAGTTTTGTGGGAACAATTTTTGGATTGCGATTGAAAAAAAGGAGTTATTCCGAAAATACAAATTTATCATTCCCCTTGTTCTTAATTAATCACCTGTAGGTCATTAAATATTGCAATTACGAAAAAATGTAACATATGCTAATTTGTGGAGAATGTTTTTCTGAATAAAGTAAGTAATGACACTTTTTTCGGTAAAATGCGAATTAACGTCGTAAAGTGCAAAAAACCAATTCATCCCTTAAAACCAACTTATTCACAAGGAGTAGAAGGTCGCATTTTTGGATTTAGACTCTCCATTGATCACCCAACCCCTACACAAAATATTTTCTTTTCCGAATGAATTGCATACCTAATTCGATGCCTTTTTCGTCTAATTTTACTATGGACTATGGATTTTTTAAATTATTTTTCCGTACTTTACTGAGTGTCCTCTACAATGTACTGAAGAGTTTATCCGTCATTTTCTTAACACCCTGTATATTATAGGTAATATCTAAAATATTTTTTTATTTATATTACAATGGCCATCTTCAATTGTATAATAATAGGTAAGTCAAATTGAATTGAACTTAACGAAAGAGAGTGATGGTGTTTTCAATACTTTACGCTAGTTTTTATTGTTGGGTACATTATTTTGAAATTGTGTTTTACGAGCCTCATGAACTCCTCTCTTAGAAATTAATTTGTAATTAGTAAAAAAGTCTTTAATTTTCAAGATCAGATTTAAAATCTGCCAACAACGAAAATTTGGTTGACACTGCGGATATTTGTTAGGTACACTGTGAAATGAGAGGTGTTTAGAATAGCATAATGAAACGAACTTCTCGTCTTCGGCGCTATAATTTGAAGAAATTGTTGTAAAATATTATATTTTTCTATAGGTACTATTTTTAGTGGTGGAAAAACACTTTGTATAAAATAAAAGGTCATTATATATACATCCGCGTCTCCTACAGTTTCACTATAGCACTTATATATAGGGGTGGAGAACATACCAATAGTAACACCAGGAAGGTATTAATTTACTTTGCAAATGAAAGGGAAGGCAAATAAACGGCATTAAAAACCGATTTTGAGAGTGCGATGAGAATACGGTCCTGTCAGAAGTGCGGATTAAATACCTCATCGAGATTAGGAAATAACTAGGTATACTTGACGACAATGCCAAGCGCTTCGAAGCGTACAGAGACTTACTGGCACTATATCCGCTTTCACATATCCATATCGTGTCCAGTCCACAGGGATTGATGCAATGATTTTTGGAAATTGGAATATAAATGCAAAATAAATTCAAAATAAAAATCGTGCTACTGTTAATCTCGAAGTTTTTCCTTGCCCTGAAAGTGAATAAAAAAATAGAAATGCGACCGTAGTGCCAAAGAGGCCTTAGTTGTGACCTTAATATTAGTTTGCAATGGCTGTTTTTAGCTTCTTACCCACCCAGCACCCCTATTTCGCTCCTCGGTCCCGAAAAAATTGATGGAACTTAGGAGACGCGGATGTATATATTTACCAAAATAAATGTAGGAGATCTCGATTCAAATCCTAGAAGGGACGTTCGTTATACCCCTTTACTACCCTTAAGAATTCCTATATACCTATGGAAATTGAGAATCGGCGAATGATTCTTCGCTGTAACTTTATTGTTACTTTATTGTATCTTTATTGTTACTTTAATTGTAACTTTATTATTGTTTATCCGATTCTGACAATTTTTAGTTTATTTGTTGTATTTTTTTTTAGGTACAATACCATCTTCGTATCAGAACCAATCAGTGAGTCCGAATCTCAACTAATTGGACCTGATACCACGGTGGCGGTAAAGCGAAAGCTTTCATGTAAAATTAAATTATTCATGAGTAAAAAAAAGTAAGTAACCTATAATAATAAAGCCCGACCAACCGCCGCAACACCGTAAGTACCGACTGATCGGAGAATTTCATTCTCGCCGCGACCAGGCTACCAGAAATTATAGAAGGTGTGTAGAGTAGCAGGAAACGCTTCTCTCAACTTCTCTCGTCGTCATTTAGCTTTGAAATTATTTATTATTATTATTATATTATTATTATATTCATAATGTATATACCTACCTACTATAAAAGAAAAAGACGTCATACCTACCCTTAATAAATGTTGACGAGTAATTTCTGTTTTGCTTTGGAGATTTATTTTGTCCAGCCATCGTGTTATTTTAGTTTTAGTTTACACATTTGGTATTTTATCAGAGTATCAGGTTATACTTAGGTATATTGGCTGAAATTCAAAATATTGGATTGACTGATTGGTTCTGCAGCGATGAGATACCTATAATAGGTAGGTACCTACCTAAGTAGTTATTGGTAACTTACCTAATAAATCAACATTAAATTAAAAATTGTCGAAACAATAAAGAAGTTATAGCGAAATATGATAGACCGGTTTTTCACTTCGTAATCGTACCTATAATAAGTAACCTATACCTATTACCTAATTACCTATAGAAAAATATAAACTTTCAAACAATTTCTTCAAATTAATCAAATTAGAGGCGACGACGAGGACGAGGAATAAAGTTCGGTTCAAGCTACCTATTCTAAATTTACACACCTCTCATAAGTTCTGTTAGCCGTGTCATGGGGAGGATGAAATATTGCAACTCGGTTGTTGTTTGGTGTTGTGTAGGATTTCATTTATTTAAGCCCGGTCATGAAGGTGAGGTAGAAAGAGAAAACATTTCATTTCACAAACGACCGCTGCCCATCGGAAAGTCGGGAGGATATTATTCCCATGATGATTTCTGTCAGCGTACCTATTAAAAAATATAATAATCTTTTAAAAGAATTTATTTAAATTATTATTATGTAATTACAACCAACAACCACGAGGATTCATGCTATTCTAAACACCTCTCACAAGTTCTGTTAGCCGTGACCTAGGGAGGATAAATATGTATTATTCTCATCATCAGCCGGTTGGGTTGTTGTAGTACCTACCTATATAAAGGAGAGATGTGGCAAATTGTGTCTCCCAAAAGGAAGTTTTATATAGTTCGAGTCGCCTTTTTGGATGAAAATTACTGAAGGGCATCTGGTAACCCCCCAGTTGAGGGAAAAATATTTTCTTCAAATTTACTGCTTTCGATGGGCAAATTTTTCAAAAACTGGAAAAATTAAATACAAAAAAGTATTTTTTTTAAATCTGAACTTCAAAATTGAAAGTGAAGTAGAGTTCGTGACCGATAATAATAAAAAAAATTTTGTCTGCGCGTGTGTCGGCATCGCCAAATAACAAAACAAAATTTCAAAAATTTGGTAAAGTAATTACAAAATGTATGAAAATTTGTCTCTGTAGGTTTTTGGCACCTACAAAATGTATAAAAATTATTTTCTTCCAAATTTCTTGTAGTTTGTAGTCGGGACCAAATCTTCCAAAATAATAATGCTCCGATATACCTACTCTCTCCATGCTTGGCATGATGATCGCCGAAAAGTCCAGGATCAGAATATTTTAATCGACATTGGAAAGGGCGATTATGGTTGTGGTTGTATTTTTTTAAGCATTGAAAATAAAATAAGCAATATCGTTTTTGTAATTTTTTTACCAATTAGGTAAGATGATAAAAGATAGGTACCTATAAAATATATAGAACGGGATTTCTTATATTTTATATCTTCTTTAGAAAATAGGTAACGCTGTCTCTTTCCATAATTAGGTACCTACCTGCCTAAAATTTAAATACCCCTCATAAATCGAATTTGATCCCTTCTATTAGAGAGTAGTTTCATAATTTTGGTTAATACTGGCTATATGTATACAGCCCACACAGCAAAATCACGTTCCATAGACATATCAGATATATCTCGATTGAGAGATGGTATATCTCAGAAATATCTACAAATATACTTTGAGACATAAATGAGATGTTTCAGAGATATCTCAATGTCCGCCTTTTAAACGTCTTTGAGACATTTTGTTGAGAGATCTCAGATATGTCTCAGATTATCTCCAAGATGTCTCAGCAACCTAACTTAGAGATCACAGAGATATAAATATTTGAGATGTCGTATCTCACATAATATAATCTATGATGCAAATCGTAAAAAAGTGGAGAAGTATTTCACTTGAGAATAATAATAGTAATAATAGGTAATAAAAATTTCAAATAATTTTTTATGAAATTATTTAATTGAAATTAAAAAATATAAGATTTTATAGAATTATTAAAAAATTATAAAAAAAATTCTCATAATATAATATAAGCTGCAGGTACCACTACATCAAGCTATTTCTTGATCTTTTCTGTCTGTCCCGATTGATCCATTTTCTCTTTCTAACCTCAATTTTGCCAATCGAGCCAGTTCTTGTCGCCAACTCGGCACTTCAGAAATTTCCAGATCAGTTGCCATTTCCCGACCTTTTTTACTATGACTGAATCTAAAAAAGATATAATAGATAAGATATACTTAATAAAAGTACCTAGTTGACTCTTCCCTAAATACTCAAAAAAAGGCTAAATTTAGAAATTGAGGCCACGTGTGCAGCCAAAATTGTCGGTTAGGTTACCACGTTATCTAGAACACAAATTTGTTAACAAAATAAAAATATACCTATTCGGTAAAAATAACACACTTATACCTACCTGTTTCCACCAAAGATTTTTTAATAATATAAATATTAATTGTTGTTTTAATAATATTAAAAGTGCTCACAACACACAATAATGCACGCTCCAAACACGCCTTTGTTGAGTCTTTTTGAGTCGAGAGCTTCCGCTTTGTTTCGACAACCACCCCAAACAGCACAAAGTAGTCCCATGGACGTCCAATGGACATCCCTCTATGTACCAACGGACGTCCATAGGACGTCCGTTTTTGTCCTATGGACGTCCATGGGACGTCCACTCAGTGTCCATTTGTCACAACTTTGGACATCCGCAGGATGTCCGTTACCGGACGTCCATAGGATGTCCGTTATCGGACGTCCATAGGGAGTCCGTTATCGGATGTCCATAAAGAGTCCGTTATCGGATGTTCACAAAGCATTTGCTGATAAATATCTTAGTGAGGAACAAAAGACAGAAAATATTCGACAAGTCTTGAAATTTAGAGTTTTGAAAAATCCAATAAATGTAGTGATAGGTATAGGGTATATACTGTAATTTTCTGTTTTGAAAACAACGTTGATAACGGCTAAAGATACAGGAAAACGACTAGGTACTTACCTACTTTCGTGTTTCTATCATTAAGTTTTACGTAAAATCTGGTAATTTTCATTGAAAAGTTGTTAATTATATTAGTTTATCATAATATTGATAAACAATGAAAATATTCGTTTTTGGATTTTTCACAAACTCTAAAAATTAAAGATTCATCGAATTTCTTTCTTTTGTTCACTGTATAATGCAGATGTCTTCATCTTCACGCTAGCAGTCTTGAGTTTGATGGGAATGGCGGAAGTCTTTCCTTGGGACGAATTAATGTATAATGTAGGAATGTGGATTGTATGATAGTGGAAGAATGGAAGATGGGGTGGTTAGCGCGTGCGTGCGCACTTGTGCTGCTATTCTCTTCCTCTCTGCGACAGCACGTCATGCGCAATAGTCAAAAATAACTCGATGGACGTCCAATGGACGTACTTTTGTGGACGTACATAGGAAGTCCGTGCGGAGAAGTCCGTAGGACGTCCATTTATTGTCCATGGACCAATGGACGTATAATGGATACTCAACGGACGTCCATAGGACACTCGGTGCTATCTGGGACGGACGGATCAACGGAGACGAACAATGAAATGAGTTGAGTAGTGGAATAGAAAGAGAAATAAAGTGGATGTGAGAAGCTACACATGCGCACAAATAAGACTCTTGCTTCTTCTCTTTCAAGAATAAGTTCTTTATTTTCGCATTGCGCATGCAGAAGTCTCTGATATATCTCTGAGACATTAAACCGCGCCCTAATTAAACATTATAAATAAAATAATATTCCACAAACATCTATAGAAATATCAGATAATTTTTGAATCATTTGGTAAAATTAGGTAATCTCTCAGAATATCTCAAAAACGTCGCAAAAGTTACAAGAATTTTATGCAAAATTTTATAAATCTCAGAGACATCTCAGGAATATCTCAAAATAGATGAGATATTGTGATCAATATGAGACCTTTTTGAGATATATCTGAGATATTTGGTGCTGTGTGGGAGGGTGTCTCTGAAAGGTGCGGAAAAAAAGACCACAAATTCCTGAGGCCTAAATAAGCCGATCTAACCCAACTTATCTCTGTCCAAAAGTGGATGATTTCGGAGATACAGGGTGTCAAAAGTTCAATTTGGTTTCCGTTTTTCTTAAATAACTTTTTTAATAATTGGTATATTTTCACAATATTCGGCTGAAGGGGCTTTTGTGGGGTGAAAAATTAAAAACTGCAATCATTTTTATTGTAAAATTTAGAGGGGTGGTGGCCGTCCGTGCTTTTGGTAGTCTGGTTGGATGTGTGTTGCTGCCTGAGTCTGAAACTCTTTATTTGGGTTCTCGGGCGCTCCAGACTTGACAACTGTCAGGACGATGGGTTAAAACCCGACTCCAATACGACAGGCTATTGATTTGTATTTATACTCATTAAGACCTACCTACCTACGGTTTGTTGTGACTTTTGAGTATACTTCGGCTTTTTAATATGCATATTTGATGTCAGTCTCGTAGCCCCTGGAGTGTCTGCAACCCATATTACACACTGGAGTTTTGTTTTGCTGGGAGCCTGTTGTTTCTCTTGATAGATGTCGCTCTGTCTCGAGGTCACTGGTAACCGGTTGAATGAGATTCCATATAGGGTTTTTGATTCATGCAGCGATTCATATCCTTCCGGACTCTCCAATATAGTACGCTGACGAGGTCTAATGAGACCGAAACGGCCGTCCGTGCTTTTGGTAGTCTGGTTGGATGTGTGTTGCTGCCTGAGTCTGAAACTCTTTATTTGGGTTCTCGGGCGCTCCAGACTTGACAACTGTCAGGACGATGGGTTAAAACCCGACTCCAATACGACAGGCTATTGATTTGTCTTTATACTCATTAAGACCTACCTACCTACGGTTTGTTGTGACTTTCATAATTGGTCCTGTCATTTTACCACCTCGACTTAATGGCGAAAATTATTTGTAACATCTGCAAAACGAATTACCACACTTGTTTGATCCCCTGCCCTTTTGGAACTTCAAAGATGAATGTGGTTTATGCATGACGGTGCTCCTCCACATTTTTCGATAAATGTACGTAATTATTTGAGCGAACAGTATCCAAATAGATGGATAGGTAGAGCCAATGATGCACCCACAAGTTGGCCAGCTCGATCGCCCGCTATGACTATTTATGGGGAACTTTGAAAACCCTTGTGTGTTCTAGGCCATAGTAAATAAGTACAGAAGGTTAATTAAGGAGACGTATTGAAACCGGAATGGACGTTTTGAAAAATGATCACGAAATGCTCCAAAGAGTTCAATTTAATTTTTTAAAACGTATAAATCTTTGTATACACGAAAATGGAGATCATTTTGAACATTTGATAAAAGCATTTTTTTTAAATTAAATTAAACTAAATTTTTGTTTTTGATAAATCTCTTATTGACTGTTTTAACTAAAGTACCTATAAAGTTAAATCCACATTTATGTACCTAGTCGTTTTTTGTAGCTTTCAGTGACAGTTATTTTAATTCAACGCCTTTGCTTTAAATTGTGTTCAATTAATACAATTACTTACTTAGGCCTGGCCATGCACGTAGTGATTTTCTTAAATCCAGATATCTCATAAACGGCTACTCAAATCAACTCTTACCACGTATGCCTTTTTTTGGGAAAAGACGTTGGAGAATAAGAATTTTTGTTTAAAAGTTAAATACAGAGTGGCCCAAAAAAGATAGTTCGTTTTGAATGCGTTCAAGGTACCGCAGGTGGCGCCCTCTAAATTTTACAATAAAAATGATTGCAGTTTTTAATTTTTCACCCCACAAAAGCCCCTTCAGCCGAATATTGTGAAAATACACCAATTATTAAAAAATTTATTTAAGAAAAACGGAAACCAAATTGAACTTTTGACACCCTGTATCTCCGAAATCATCCACTTTTGGACAGAGATAAGTTGGGTTAGATCGGCTTATTTAGGCCTCAGGAATTTGTGGTAGCTTTTTTTCCGCACCTTTCAGAGACACCCTGTATTAATTATTAGAGATTCCATTTATTTATTTTGGTGTGGAAAGACATAATAATATGGACTTATATCCTATATCTATCCTAATATCCCTATCAATTAAATCCTGATTGGTTGAAAGTTTGTTTTTTAATTGAATGAAAGGTTAATTCTTTATTTTTTACGTAGGTACAGTGTATTGTAATAAACTCTAATAATTTCTTTTTATTCACATTATACAGGATTTTTTTGTAAAGCTTTGATCTAATTGCTTAATTAAAGCCACAAAATAATTATTAATCTTCATACTTATTCTTATTATCAATATTTTATCATAGTGTCACACTTTCTGTGCTTAGAGCACTTAGGTATAAAAGTGTACCTTTTCTTTTTTCTAACAATTAGAATGGAACCAATACCATTTGCATTATGTAAGAATGTGTATTCCCAAACATCACAAGGGTGAAATGCCTGACGTGGCCTCAATCCCTCAATATACGCCTCAGGGCACTTCAGTAAAGTAGGTAGGTAATCTGAAAGTAAAATGTTAGAAATAATATTTACAGACATATTCCTAGAAATGTATAGAAATCGGTAAAGCCACGTTTAGCAGAAATTTTTTCCTTTATTAAACCACGTTTTCTTTAAAATACGGAGAAATTTGTAATCTACTGAAAGTAAAATGTCCTATTGAATAATGTGTTTGAAATTTCTGCAAGCTATAGAATATTTTTACAGACGTATTCCTAGAAATGTACAGAAATGGTAAAACCACGTTTTGCAAAAATGTTTTCGTTTAAACCACATTTTCTTTCAAATATACGGAGATAAAGACCAAAAGTTAAGTTTGTTTATTTTAGTATAGGGCCAAACAACGATGTTATTCTAAACTTCATAATTTAATAATATAAACAATAAAACATTGATCGAGGTAGTAAATATGTATAAGGAGTATACAGGGTCTAAAAAAACCTCAAGGAAATAAAAAATCACTTTAGAACAATAATTATCGTTTTTTTCGAAAAATAAATATATTCACAGAATGTCATAAAAAACGTAAGGCAAGATATATGAATTCATGTAAAATTGACGTGATACGGTGAAAAAAAAATTTTTCAATGAGTTGTTGGGTTTTCTTGAGTTTCATTTTACGTAATTCATGCAAAAAAATATGGTGCCCATAAGAAAAGGAAAAGTTAACTAGGATAACTCTGGGATCCGGAGTTGGTAAATTCCACACTAAGACTACATGCTCTCTAATCCCAGAGGTAAATTGCACATCAACCTTTAAAAGGTCTTTAATCCTTATAGGTAATTTCCACACCAAGGAAGTATAATTTAATGCTGTTACAGACGAACCAGAATAAAGATACCTATAGGTAGATTTTTTCTTGTAAATAGTTAAATAAGTCTCCTAATGCATGCAATAAAAAATCGGTCATTTTAGTTAAAAAATACGCTAATAAGCATTGCATTTTCTCCCAATGAATATAAATATCTAATATATCTAATGGAGATAAAAAGTTTCGGATAAAATAGTAGGTATAGTTTTATTTGGTGAATATTTACTTGAGCGGCATGGGTATAGGGCGATTTGTCTTCTACTTTCGGATAGCTTGTGTCTCTAGGAGTATCAAGGTACCAATGAATTTTTGCGCCGGCAAGTAGTAGTTGAGAAATAAGGCCTTAAAGTGTCATCATTGTTACAAATAATATTGAAACACTTATTTGCTGCAGTAAGTCAGGTCTTTGGTCAGGGTAGGTTTTTTTCCTTCAAATGTTCGTAAAATGAAAAAAAACTACCTTGACCAAAAACCTGACGGAACCGGTATATAGCTACTATTGCGGTCTCATGGAGAGCGGGCTTGCTGTTCGAGCGCATATTATGTTCGATGGTACGTATTAGGGCAAGGATGATACTTTGAGGCCTTATTTCTCAACTATTACTCTTGCCGGCGCAAAAAAAACAGTTTAGTTAACAATTAGATCATTTCGTTATATCTCTTGTTGGTCCACTTTACTTGTTATACCACTTTAAGATATCAGCGTACGAGTATCTTTACCTGTTGGGTCTCGGTGTGGAATTTACCTATGAAATTACAGGTACTTAAATATGTCCAAGTCGTAAAAGGATTACTGGTGTGCAATTTACCTGTGCCCCTGGGATCTAGTCGTGAATTTTTTTTTATGGTCAGATGAATAATTCATCCGAGTATAACGACTATACAGGGTGTCCCGTATCGTTATGTTCAAATTTTTTGAGCATATAGTAGGCTTAATTTTGAGCCCAAAAAACCCAAAAGTGACAGGTCTATCTTTATTCGTTATGGAGTTACAGGCCTTAGAAAATTATGACTAGTAAATAACAAAGATTCAACTTTGAAAACCACACAACCACATGTGTTGTGGTGTGGTTTAGGCTAATAATTTATTGTTATGGTAACGACATGAGTAAACGTCACCGAAATAAACATTAGTAGAGGTTCCCCTTCTCATACGAAATGGCATTAGGATTCAAATGGATGCGGCACCAGCATATTTCGGAATTGGTTTTTGTAACTAAATTCCAAAAAGCAATTATTATTGGATCGTATTCAGCATCCTGGTCAAGAGATCGGTCGCGAAAAAAGACGAGAAATTAGAACTGTTACTTCTGCAATAGGCCTCCGAGCACAACTTTGTATTCAGCAAGGAATAGGACATTTTTAACACATGATAAATTAAAGATTTGGTCAATAAAATAAGCTTTATGTGGTTTTCAAAAATAAATCTGGTATTTACTAGACATTATTTTCTTAGGCCTCTAACTTCGTAACGAATGCAGATAGACCTGCCACTTTTGAGTTTTTTAGGCTTAGAAATAAGCCTACTATATGCTCACAAAATTTGAACATAACGATACGGGACACCCTGTATTATAAGTTAACTTACAGAAAATAATTATTTATTATTTTATTTTAAACAATAAAAAGACATGACTAAAATAAAAGTAATCTTTGCTTTTCATTTTTTTATGTTATTTCAGTACCACCTCAAATTTTCCTAAATTAATTTTTCAGATTCTTATAATAAGCATAAAATAATCCTTCATAATCTGGAACAAAAATTTATTGTTTGTGTTTTATTGAATATGGGAGTACCTATATACCTACTAAAAGTTCATAGGAGATATTTCTTCAATAATTGTTAGTGAAGAGGTTATAAAACGAAAGTTGAGGCGGGTTGCGGAATAACAAAAGACGAGACCTGTCATACACGCTATTTTATTCGTCTTAAAAAAGTGTCCGGATAATGTCACATTTTGACAGCTGTCAAATTAACCGTTTCGGACTTATTTGCAAAAAAACAAAATCCGCCATTTTCGGTTTTTGGGCGATATTTCCAAAACCAATTGACCGATCGTAAATCTGAAACCGGTTATCGAATGCACAAAGTTTCCCCTAAAACTTTTCCCATTTAACCTTTGCTGTAAGTGTATAGGAGCAGGAGCCGAGATCCCTGTATAGAGACGCGAATCTGGGACACATTGTATAACATAAATTCACAAAAATCTGTTCTGGGGGTTCCCCCCTCAAAAAAAAAAACAACCCTTATGGCCCAAGAAAAAGGATTTTTTTTGCTAATAATTGGTTATGGATAGATAGATAGATAGGTATTTTATTTTCCACTTGTCATGTAGGTACATAGATATTACATTTATGGAAGTCAGGTAAATATTAACAACAGATATAAATTACAGCCTAACGCTTTGAAACGAGCTATCATAGATGGAGGCACATCAGTGAATTACCAATTAGATGGTCCATTTAAAAATTCCTGCACTGAATAGAAAACATTGGCAGTCAAATATTCTTTAATTTTTCTCTTGAAATGGTAAATATTCAGAGATTTTATTTCATGTGGTAGCTTATTGTAGTAGCATTTGAATAATAGACTGTTTTTATAAGACATGCCCAGTCTGTATTTTTTTGATGATATGTGGTCCGCATATCTTGTCTCAATACCGCTGATATGATAATTTGTTCTAAAATTTATAATGTTTCTATGAATATACACCAAATTTTGCAGAATATAAATACACGGGAGTGTTAATATAAATATCTGGAAGGATTTGAAGAGCTCACGGCAATAATATCTAGGACCCTTGTCTGCTATAACCCTGACCGCTTTTTTTGAATTTTAAAAACTCTTATATTGTGTTTAGCACCTCCCCAAAATAACTTGCACTAACTAAGTTAGCTCTGTGGATCACTCCAAAATATGCAGTTTTGACTGCATTGACATCTGCACATTTTCTTATCTGACGTAATACAAATACAGGGTGAATTATAAAAAACGCCCCAAGCGATAACTCCGTTAATTTTGAAGATATGACAAAACTTTTTGGAACAAAGTGGCGTAGTTTATCGTCATCTATATGTTGAGATAAACGCTCGATCAACACAACTTCCTGTTTAACCGGAAGTAACATCAACTTCGGGTTTTTAAATAGAACACCCTGTAAAACTTTATATTTTTTAAATGTCTGAAGAAATCTAATACAGGTGGTTTTCACCATTGGAATTTAGATTGAGCGGTTTATGAGTTATAAACAAGTGAAAATCGCAATGTTTCAACTTCAAAGCAGTGTAGAACTAGAACGGCTCAAGATATCTGAAAACGGTTTACATGTCCCTATCCTAACTTTTCATGTTTTATCCCACTATGTGGAGTAAATTTTAATACAGGGTGATGAAAATTATCCGATTTTTCATCACCCTGTATTAAAATTTAAACCACATAGTAGGATACTATGTGAAAAGTTAAGATAAGGACATGTAAACCGTTTTTAGATATCTTGAGCCGTTCTAGTTCTACACTGCTTTGAAGTTGAAATTTTCGATTTTCACTTGTTTATAACTCATAAACCGCTCAATCTAAATTCCAATGGTGAAAACCACCTGTATTAGATTTCTTCAGACATTTAAAAAATATAAAGTTTCACGGGGTGTTCTATTTAAAAACCCGAAGTTGATGTTACTTCCGGTTAAACAGGTAGTTGTGTTGATCGAGCGTTTATCTCAACATATAGATGACGATAAACTACGCCACTTTGTTTCAAAAAGTTTTGTCATATTTTCAAAATTAACGGAGTTATCGCTTGGGGCGTTTTTTATAATTCACCCTGTATATGACGAGATAAGGTCGAACAAACCTCGTCTATGTGGGGTCCCTCATTTAAGGGAGTGGTCCCCAAGACCACCCCAAGTGCTTTGATAATTTGTTGTGGCTTATATTTTGGGTCAACTGAGAATGTCATAATTTAATTTGAGTTTTTTCTTTATTAAGTTTTAATTGATTAACTGTGAACCAGCTTTCAGCTGTTCCTATCGCTTCACTAACTCGAAGGTCTGTCTCCGCTGCATTACAACATGTTATATAACTATAGTAGTGTCATCTGTGTACTGCGTAATGTTAGTTCCCTTCATGATGTGTTCTGCGAAATCGTTGATGTAAACAAGGAAAAGTGTGGGCCCCAAGATTGATGAGCCTTGTATTGGATATCCAATATGCATTGGATATTAGAAAAAAGAAAGCTTGAGTGATTTCATCCTGAGAATGCACGTGGTTTAATGATTTCTATTTTTTTTACAGGAACACTTAAAGGAGTAACGTATAGTGCTTCTTTCTGAGTTCGGCACTGCGTTCCTAAAAGTGGCTAAGGCTAAGTTCAATATGGATTCATAAACTCTGACGGTTAAGCGTGCAGAATAATAAGAAAATTAATTCAGCTGGAATATAAATTTCGATTATTAAACAAAAAAAATTATTAATATGATCTCACGAAATGATAGAGATATGTTTTATCTATTTTTGCAATTATTGATGTTTTTAGACGTTGCAGAACAAAAATCACCTCCGCCTATGTGCCAACGAAATATTTTACCAGCAAGTGAAGGAAGTATTTTGGATTTGTCCTTCTCCTCTCCAAGTATTGAACCGGAACCGACCAGGTATGAATGAACACGTTTATAACACAGGAGCTTGCCTTCGACCTTTCAACTACAATACAATCAAAGAACTTTTGTATGTATAATGCAGTAAATTTTGTACTGTCGGTTTCCAGAAAAAATTGTAAATATTTCATAAACTGCATTCATGCTACAAACTTGAGTGGTGGACAATAGACTGTTCTTAAAATATTTCAGAATTTACGATAGTATGTTTATTATACCTGCTAAGACTTTATTACCTGTTGTAATTCTTACTTTACAGGTATAAAAATTTCGTTTCTCTGGAATGTGTCAAAAATGAAAAGAAATTTTAGGGATCACGTGGCAGCGTGTAGAAATCATCCACCATTCAGAGTCCTATTCTATTAGAGTCCTTATGCAGTTTCTTAGAAATACATTTTTTCTGCCATTTCCTATAAAATTTGCGAATATGTAATTAATAATTGATGAAGATAATTAAATTAAGAAACGCCGGGAGAGTAATAAATAAATGGATATGGAACTCTGCGTAGTGGTGAGTCGAGAAAATTGTGATACAATACCTAAATGAAGGGTTCCTATTAAAATTTATTAGGGAGTATAAATTCCTAATATGTATAATAAATTCTTAGGGAGTATAAATTTATCAATCATGAAGGTATAGTTATGTGGTACTTTGGAAAATCTCTCTAAGATCAATGATAAATAAAATATTTGAGTATTGATCATTAATTCATTACAGAATTAGTAAAAAGAGCTATATGAGCAAAGGCAAAAGTTGATTATGAAAACCCTATTGGATCTAGTCAGCTTTGAATTTTTTTTTTAAATGGCAAATCGATGGTTCATTTTGATGATTAATAGGTAAAGAGATCATGTTATATCCTCATTTTTTTTAAGTATTAAACTCTACCCCATTTTGCCCATCCAACCATTAATTTCTCAAAACTCTTATAGTTTCCGAGATCCCTGCGTACCAAAAGGTAACAAGCCTAATAGTTTGGAAAGTGAAGATGTATGCGAAAAACGCCGAAACAGGTCGATTTTGTTATCAAGGGGGACATATTTTCGTGACAAATTTAACTACTCAAGTTCACCCCCTTGGCAGGGGTAGCTACCCCTTTACTTATCATCATAGGGAACAGCTATCGAGTGATACATCATTTTGAAAGCTACTTGAATTCTCTTTACAACGATATCCAACATTTTGGGTTTCGCTTTAATACAGGCTGGCCCAACGAAAACGTAACTCGCCCTAATAACTTGAAAACTGAAGATGTACGCGAAAAACGCCGAAACAGGTCGATTTTGTTATCGAAGTAGGGTGGCCCAACGAAAACGTAACTTGCCTTAATCACTTGTATGTAGGTCAGCCTGTATGTAAGCGAAACCCAAAATGTTGGATATCGTTATAAAGAGAATTCAAGTAGCTTTCAAATGATGTATCACTCGATAGCTGTTCCCTATGATGAGAAGCAAAGGGGTAGCTACCCCTGCCAAGGGGGTTAACTTGGGTAGGTAAATTTGTCACGAAAATATGTCCCCCTCTATAACGAAATCGACCTGTTTCGGCGTTTTTCGCATACATCTTCACTTTCTAAGTTATTAGGCTTGTTACCTTTCCGATGGCCCACCCTGTATAGAGTGGAACAGCCAGATGGAATAAATTCATTATTTCAGTTAATATTATTTGTAGCATTGAAAAAGCCTGAAACAGGTCAATTTTTGAATTTAATTTACGTTCTATTGACGGAACATTTTTCTATATAGAGCGTGTTCCTTGACTCAGTATTGATTACATTGTCTATTTTTTTGAATATGACACCCTGTATATTATTGTACTTTCATATTTCTTGAAAAAATGCAACAGGAATGATTTTCACAGTTACAGTTTAAACTGAGTAGCTTATGAGTTATAAACAAGTGAAAATAGCAGTTTTTCATCTTGAAAGCAGTGTAGGTTCATCAAAGACGGCTCAAAATATCGAAAACGGCTTACATGTCCCTATCTTAATTTTTCAAGTGTTATCTTATTATAGTGCACTTAAAATTTTTATACAGATGATGAAAATTATCAGACTTTTTACCACTCTGTAGGTATAAAAATTTCATTTAACTACATCATAGAGCAGTACATATAAAGTTAAGATAGGAACATGTGATAGGAAAAGTTATGATAGGAACCGACATAGCTTGAGGGTAGGTGTAGATTTTCAAGGCGATTCAGGATCTGGTTTAGAAATTTTTCCATGAGCCTTCGTTTCGATGTTACAGGATGATTCATGCATTTTGCCGAAATTTTTAATGACCAGTATCTTAATTTTGAACGAATTGATGGAATTTAATGAAATTTGGTAGATATGCTCTACCAATAACAGAGAGAGAAAAACTTTATTGAATAAAGTGGACTGCCCATTTAACTTGGGTTGCAGTAATACACAGCATATCGATCAATAAAAAAAATGACATAAATATTAAAAATTGTAACATAAATAATAATTTAAAGAATATTAATTTTAGGAATAAATGTGGTTGTTTATGATTCTGATAGAATCTATTAAAATTTGTTCAGAAATTTCGAAAAATTAAACGCATTTTCCGTCGATTCGAAAACTGCAGGGCCGTACTTAATTTTTCAGGGCTCTATTGGTTCCGTCAAAAAATTCACCCTGTATTCATTTTCTTCAAAGTTTAGTACAATTTTCTAAAACTAGATGAAAAATGCTACTATTATTATTGCGGTAAAAAAATTACTTGGCACCATTAAACTGAATCGAGAAAAAAATAAAAACTTTTAGTTTTTTCAGGATTTCATTTGTTACGTTTCAAATCACAATAAAGGAAAATACAGTTAATACATTAATAATACAGTTAATAAATTAATACAGTAATAATACATTCTAAACAATAATAAAATTGATTGAAATTAAAATTAAATATGTATTGCGAACCATAGTGATACCTACCAACAAGGAAGAAAAATATTATTATATTTAATAATAATAATAACAATAACTAATATTTATAATAAAAATTACAGACAGTTCAATAATAAAAATTGATTAGGGCAAATGATAAAAAAGGAAGGAGATTAGCGACAAGATACGGGAAAGCATAATGGAAATGGCGGTTCGGTGATGAATAATAATTATTATAAGTATTGTTGAATTATTTCGACGATCCCCGGTTTTATGGGGATTATACTGTCTGGCACATTTTGCTACTAAAAATCCCTTATACGATTGTGTTAGTAAATTGTTGAAGGATGAGGGGTTGCTTCGTAATTTTACGGATTAGGGGCCCGCCATTCCTTTACTATTACATCTCCAGCAGCCGTCCTTCTAGAGGTGCCATCCTGATTATCACTCCAGGAGGAGGGTTCGTAAATTGATTAATCGCACTTGAAGCACAGCAAACGGGCTAACTGAAGTTGAGTTTCCTTCCGGCTCCTATTGCCTGGATTGGGCCCGAATCAGTTGGAAGTAGGTTGAATACCAGTTGAATACAGAGAAATTGCTTTTAAATTTAAATTACAAAACAACTCAGGGATGTAGTATACTTAATCGATAATAGAGGTTCCCGGCTATGTCTCATTAGTATTTCTGGGTTTCTCTCGTTACAAGCTCATCTAAGTCTCATGAAAAATGGTAAAAGGAAGCTTGTAAATCATAGTGCCTTTTGTCAGGTGAGCACAGATAATATTTAAACAATAGAGCTTAGTGTAAATAGGTAATAGGTATTGATATTTGCACAGCTTTCATCATTAAAGCGTATAATATACTTGCGGATATTGATATAAAATATTTTTTTTTAATTTAGAAAAGTTTCCTTGTATTTTGAAAAATACTCTACGTTTCGTATCCAGTAATAGATTTTTTAGATAATTTAAGAGATTCAGGAAAACATTTTTGGATACCATTTTGAGATACATGCAGGTGTCAAAAAAAGTTTATTTTTCTAGTTTTTTGAAGAAAGCTCGAAAACCGTTTGAGATACAAAAGTCATCTTCGGTACATGTCATATCATTATTGATTTTAGCTACTTTTTTATTGCTAACTAAATGTTTTTCCTATGCCAGTGGCGGATATTTTAGGGTTGCGGAAAGTATTTTTGCCCCCAATATCTACAAATTGACATGTTATAAAAGCACATTTTAAGCCGCCAATATTTTCCACACAAAAAAGCTACTACTGTTATAATTGCTAACATGACCGCGTTTTCGAGAAAACTGACATTTACGATGAAAAATTCGCTTTGAATTGTGTTTTGCAAAGGGAATTGAAGGGCAAAAAAACTTCGCTCAATCCTAAAATCACATTGAATATCATAGGGAAATTAAAAAAAAAAAACATCATGAGGCTGTCATAATATGACCATTGACGTAATTCGATGGTTTACATGACTTCTTTTATACCGAACGATATAAAAAAAATATGGCAGCCATAAGAAAAACAAAAGTTGACTATGAAAACTCTGGGGATCTAGTCGGCTTTGAAAATTTTTAAAAAGTCTGTTAACGACTTATCCTACAAAAAATGGTTTATTAATTTGCAATAATAAAGAAAATATGTAAAATATAAGAAAGCTCGGTTTTTCAGTTTTTTTCAGGAAATTTCACCATCAAGGCTTAGAGCTTTCCAAATTTTTTTCAGATTCTGAATTAAAATGCTATTACCCAACTTTTCTCTAATTTAACCAACTTCGCATCTTTCAAGATAACTTAGATAAAATAACCGAGATCCACGTGCTTAAAAGCTCGAAAAACGCACAGCCTGTTTCCTACGCATTATTAGTGAAAACCTACCACCTCCCAAGTTGAAATATCTGCAAATGCACCCAACAATAACGAAATTCTAAGAAGGGACAAAAGATTCCGTTTGTTTGCCTATATCCTTGTAAATCTAGGTAATGACATCGGCATGCCCGTCTAAGTATCTCTATGTTGCCGAGTTTATGCTAAATTGAGCTTTTTGGCTAATTCTCATGGAACTTTGAAACTTGAACTCAGTATGTAAGAAAGCAGGTTACCCCCACCTCACCACATTAACAGGGATGAAATTTGTTTCCTGATGCATTTTAAATCTTCCGTTTGGAATAAGTGGAGGTGGAAACCTTATTTAAGTTGTGGCTCACTCCTCGAATGACCATTCTGAACTATTTTCGGTCACCTCAAGTCCTCAAGAAAACATTCGGTGAATTCAGTTGGTTTAAGCTCTTTCGATTTTAAGTGGTCAGTTTTCATTTAGTGCTTGCGTGTAATGTGAATGTGTATGAAGATGTCCTAGTAATCCGAAGCCGCGATCAAAGTAAGGGCGCTGTACCAAAACGCTATCCTAATACGGTAATTTTAACTCTCATCATATTTTTATTTTGTAGAACCATCAGTAGTTGACTTTTTTATTTATTAAACTTCCGAAATTATCAAAAAAATTATAAGGAAATGGTTGAAATGCCAAACTATAGGTCATGCATGTGTGTGTTATATCTGTTTGATTAACTTGTTATATGCAAAGAATATAAGAATCATAATAAGTATATAGTTTTAATTAATAATATTAATATAATATTATTTATTATTGGGTAGGTGGCAGGTGATGTGAATCAAACTTGTCGAAGGTTACGACAGACTCGGTGAGAAGGCTTATCGAGTCTGATAAGACATAGATTTTAGAAACATTATAATAATTTATAGATTTCATATTCCTGCAATGTGTACCCACTTATATAAAGTTCGTGTAAAAACTTCTTTGTAAGAAATCGCGAATTTTTAATTAAGGCTTCTATTCTGGAAGAGAATTTTCGAGTTGATCAATATTATACGGAAAAGATGCCCTGTTAATGGCCATCTCGAATCCGTAAAGGTATATAGGTACAGGATATTTTTGTACCTGAAATATCCTGAAAAACTCAATTTTTTTATTTTCTTAATAGCACCCTAATTATGTAGAGTTGTAATTTCAAAGCTGGCGTATTGATATTCTGCATTTGTTGGCTTATTGGTTTTGGAAGGAAATGGTATAGGATACCTTAATTCTATTATTTTTTCCCTTCTCTTTTCGAAGTAAAAAAAAAAATCAATACGGCTCATCTGGAATAAATTTATAATAAATAATTTACCTACTTTCTTCACAAAAATATGAAAATATGAATTTATTTGTTATTTTTTCAATCCAGAATCGTATTAATTTTTTATTTTATTTGTTTTGTGAAATTGAAAAATCTCAGACAAGAAAGACCTGATTATAATAAATTAGACTTTCCTTCCAAAGTCA
Organism: Malachius bipustulatus; assembly: GCA_910589415.1. NCBI lineage: Eukaryota > Metazoa > Arthropoda > Insecta > Coleoptera > Melyridae > Malachius > Malachius bipustulatus. The sequence goes on from OU342632.1 coordinate 37,125,020, forward strand.
ATAAAAAAATCCAGGTCCGTATTTAAAAAAAATTGAAACCTGAAATTTTTGCAATTTTAATTTTTTTGCACAATTATGACGTTGCCTCGGCATCATTTTCACATAACGCCGATCATCATGTCCATGCGCATTTTCCCTGAAAAAATAAAGGAAATCGGGATAACCATTCCTACCCGCAATAATGAGACTTTTTATGAAAAAAAGCGAATTTTTTGGAGTTTTCACTATTTTGTGAAAATACAGACCGTGTTAGGGGCCGATTTTTCCATTTTGAATATAGGCAACATACACAATATAACCAAGAAAGAGATACCAAGATGGCAACATATTTAAAAATGGCGAAAGATGACGCCATAAGGAAATTTAACTGATGTCAATGGCTATATAGTTCGAAACACGATTGAACATCTCAAAAAATAAAGCTAGTCCATAACTGCAATGAAAATGTGGTTTCAGTTTTTCCCAATGCTTCAATAATTACGTCAATAAATAAGAAAAAGTTAAATTGATTTTTTTTTAATAATTCGAAAATCAAAAATTAATTTGGAAATCTTTTTGCTCTGGCATTGTCCTTCTGGTAGCTCAACTTTTTTCCTATTTAACCAACTCGTATCTCCCACGGTTGCAAGATCCCTATATATGTTCTCTATGCTGTTCATCTGTTCTTGGACACAGTGTATATGTAATAGAAAAACTGGACTGGGAGCCATTTGACTAATTCTAAGAATTAATTTTCAAAAGGTGTTTCAGGATTAAATTTTTACGTACTTTTTTTATCAGTTTTAGAAACAACATGGATTTCAACATGAACATCGTCAGTATGCCAATTCTGGACGTCCGCTTGCGATTATTGGTCGTACTAACGCAACTTCTGACCTTGAGAACGCAATTAATGCAAATCTTGACCGTCAGAATGAGAATACTTGTGGATGTAAATATAGATGTCATCAATGTACGGATAAGTATCAGTTTGCCGACGTCAGCCCATTACCGGTAAGAATAATTAGGACCTTAAATTTATAGGAATTTATCCATTTAATACATTAATATTATTATAATGTAATGATCGGTTCGATGATATAATTTATGATTAGGGCTTTTTTATTGGTGAAAAAAGTTACACTGCGTTAGTCTCTTCAGTCTTCATTTTTTGCCCATCCCATCATCCCAGTTTATCTGATGGGGTGGCCCTCCTGTAGCCGACGTCAGCGTCGGCTACAGGTGTATCTGTTCTGAGTTGTTGGGATTTTGTGGTCTCATTTCCTTTTCCACAATTACTCACCACGTAGCATGAGCTCGACAACCCCGTGGGAGTTGCGTAGGATTGTTCTGTATACTATACCCTATACCTCCAGATCAAAAGTGTTGGAAGTAATTTTTTTGCTTGCCGCTTTTCCGAAATAACTTTTTTTATTCATTTCAGTTACTGCCAACAATTTAACAATTTTTGATCTGGGACTGTACTAGGTACTAAACATTAAACCATTTTTGTTTCAGGCCGCGGTGACCAACACGATTGTTACAAATTTATACAATAAGTGATACAGCAGTCTGGACAGTCCCTTTTGTTCGATGTATCACCCCTAAGATGGATATGATTAGACGTTCTTTTGAATCGGGTAGGTATTATACTTTTTTATTTCCGAAATATTCAAGACTTAACTTATATAATTTTCAGGACATAAGCAGGCAGCAAAAAATGGTCAAGTCATCCAATCGGCGATAGCGATTGTGCTGTGTGAATTATTCACTTGTAGAGGAACTTTTGCTGGCGGTTTTTAATTGGGGTAAGTTTAGTAAACCAAATTGCAAAAAATGAATAAGATATATTAATATATTGATTGTTTTCAGACCAACAGATGCAAGTAATGAAACTATCCGCGAACTTGACCAATTTTATCATTTCTTGGTATGAGAATTAAGAACAGTCCAGCAGTGAAATGAGATTGAAGACTACCTCGAAAAGAGCCGTGTGGAAGCCGGCTCTAAAGAATAGTTCCACAGCATCCCAGACTCGTCGTACAACAGCAAAATTGTGGTTTCAGGTTTTTTTTTATCATTAGAATTTTATAAACATATATAAATATCAGAAATTCACTACTATACATAAATTCATAAATTTAAACGAACAATTAGTTCTGTCTTTAATAATCAATAATTCGCCAATTATTATAGATGATATTATTTTTTTTTGATGACATTACCTTATTGAAGGTGCATAAAGATGACTCCATAATACAGAATTTATTATTGTCTAAATATTACATAGGTATTGGTATACATCTAAATCATTTCAATTTTCTTATTGTTTCCGGATAATGTAAAAAAAGTCATAAAAAACACAATTTTTCACTTTTCTCGAAAACTGATAAATCAAGAATGATCAAAAAAATTTCATTGCTAGATATGCACGTCTGGTTCTCCAAAAACTCTGAATTATGTTTGGTCCAAAAGCTCCGGATTTTTTATTTTATTTTCAGGCTTGTGAGGCAATGAAAAGAGATTTTCTTGAAGATCTCAAAAATAGTTTTTATTTTCATTTTTGCAGTTTAGTTTTTGAAATATCGCAGAAAATGTAGAACAGGTACCCATTTCCACACCCCAGTTTCTCAATAATTGTTGATTTAATTTTATCAACACCCAAAAAATACTTTCACCATATCCAATACTTTTCGTGAACTGAGACTGAAGACAATTCCCTCGAAAGAGCCGTGTGGAAGCCGGCTCTAAAGAATAGTTCCACAGCATCCCAGGCTTGTCGTAAAAGGCGACAAAGGGCTATCTCAACCACAATTATTTTTCCTAATTTAGGTCAAATTGTGGTTCTCTCAATCTCTTCTTCAAAATCTTCTCTCACAGGGCTTCTCCAAAATTCTTTTCCTGGTCCTCCTACACCGTCTCTTTTTATTATTCCTCTTCCCTTTACGATTCAAGCCTCTCTTTCGTCCTCGTAGTCTCTTTTTCCTTTTCTTGCCGCTTGGTTTCCGTTTACAAATAAATCTTTCCTTTCCGTTTCCTTCGTTACTTGTCTTCTTCCTGCTTTCAAATTTTCTTCTCCATTTCTTTTTGACATAATTTATCCCTCTCTAATCCTTTTTATCGTTGATATCACTACTTGTTCTTCTCTTTAGCTCTTACAATAAATAATGATTTCACCTTCTTTACTTTCTTTCTAACTGACACTTTTTAAAATTCTCATCTCTTAATATTACGTTAGTTGCTATCTCTTGTTCTTCTCTTTAGCTCTGTTTGTTTATTTATTTATTTATTTATTTATTTATTTATTTTTATAATTTAATTATTTTTATTATTTTTATTAGTTTTATTTATTATTTTTATTATTAGCTCTTACAAATAATTATTTCATTTCTAATTTCTGATTAGTATTATTTTTTATTTGTTACCACAAGTCATAAATTTAATTGTTACGTTTTTAAATTCTATCGAAACTTGAAATCACTATTTATTTTTTAGCTGAACCTAATTTTTCATAACAGTAGGTATTGTTTTCGGAATATTGTAAAAAAACATCCAATAAAACATTAATTTTCCTCTTTTCTCGGAGGCTGAAAAATCAAGAACGCTCAACAACATTTTGTTGCTAGGTATGCACGCCTGGTTCTCCAAAAACGATGTAGTTCTAAATTATTTTTGTTCCAAAAGCTCCAAAAAATTATTTTTATTTTTATTATTTTTTTAATTTTCAGGCTTGCGAGGCAATGAAAAGAGTTTTTCTTGAGATCTCAAAAATATTTTTTTATATTTTTGCAGTTTAGTTTTCGAGATATCGCAGAAAATGTAGAAAAGACGACATCCATTTACCAAATCGCTTTTCTCCGAAACTATTGAATTTATAATAAGGTCAAAAAATATCATTACCGTCTATCAAAAACTTTAAAGCTATCTTAGTTTATTTTGAGATATCGCATAAAATCGTGTCGAAAAAATTCCTATCTCCCCCCTAACCTTTCTTCGAAGAAGGTATAAATAAACGTCTAGTTTCCGGACAACTATTGTGATCCTAATTTTTTTCTCATGGTCCAAAAGTTCTTTTTTTGCGAATTTGTTTCTCAAATCATTTCAATTTCCGTTACTGTTTTCGAAATATTGCAAAAAAACACCAATTTTTCACCTTTCTCGAAAACTGATAAATCAAGCATGCTCAAAAAATTTTCGTTGTTAGATATAATGATATGAACGTCTGGTTCTCCAAAAACTCAAATATTTTTTGGTCCAAAAGCTCCGGATATTTTTTTTTTAATTTTTAGGCTTCCGAGGCAATGAAAAGAGTTTTTCTTGAGATCTCAAAAAATTTTTTTAATGTTTTTGCAGTTTCGTTTTCGAGATATCGCAGAAATTGTAAAGTTTTTTTGTAACATTTGAGTGTTGCTTTTCGAATATTGTAAATAACGCCCAAAAAATTCATTTTCAACTTTTCTCGGAGACTGAAAAATCAAGAATGCTCAACAAAATTTTGTTGCTAGATATGCACGTCTGGTTCTTCAAAAACCATGTGGTTCTAAATTATTTTTGTTCCAAAAGCTTCAAAAAATTATTTTTATTTTTATTATTTTTTTAATTTTCAGGCTTGCGAGGCAATGAAAAAGAGTTTTTCTTGAGATCTCAAAAATATTTTTTTATATTTTTGCAGTTTAGTTTTTGAGATATCGCAAAAAATGTAGAAAAGGTACCTACCCATTTCCACACCCCCGTTTCTCAATTATTGTTGATTTAATTTTATCAACACCCAAAAAATATTTTCACCATATCCAATGATTTTCGTGAAATGAGACTGAAGTCAATTCAATCGAAAGAGCCGTGTGGAAGCCGGCTCTAAGAATAGTTCCACAGCATCCCAGGCTTGTCGTAAAAGGGGACTGAGGGCTATCTCAACCGCAATTATTTTCCCAATTTAGGTCAAATTGTGGTTTTCTCAATCTCTTCTTCAAAATCTATCTCTTTCTAATTCTAAATTCTAAGTCTTTCTTTCTTAAAGACATTTTTTTAATTCTCATCTCTTAATTTCACGTTCTCGTTGCTATCTCCTTATTCTTCTCTTCAGCTTTTACAAATTACTATTTCACTTTTTTCCTTTCTTTCTGAGAGACACTTTTTTTTTATTCTCATCTCCTAATTTTACCTTTTCGTTGCTATCTCTTGTTTTTCTTTTCAGTCTTTGCAAATAATTATTTAACATTTTTTTACTTTCTTTCTGAAACACTTTCTTAATTCTCATCTCTTAATTTCACGTTCTTGTAGCCATCTCTTGTTCTTCTCTTTAGCTCTTACAAATAATTATTTACTTTCACCTTCTCTTTCACCTTTTTTTACTTTCTTTCTGAGAGACTCTTTTTTAATTCTCATCTCTTAATTTTACCTCCTCTTTGCTATCTCTTGTTCTTCTCCTTTAGTTCTTATAAATAATTATTGTTTTAGCTAAATAATTATTATGTCTTTTATTTTCCTTCTGACTTCGCTGTACGCTATACAGTAAGTTGGTTCTGGCCCGATTAAGGGTAGGTAGTTTGGCTCCCTTTTTTGCAAGCAGATCCGCTGTTGTTTCCTTTGTTGTTCCGATGTCCTTTTGTCCACCTCAGGTTTATTTTGTTGCTTTTCTCTGCTAGCTTTGCTAGAGAGTTAACGCAGCTCTTCACTGTGTTTGATTGTATCGTCACTGAGTCCAGTGCTCTTAGAGCTGCCTGGCTATCAGTAACGATTTCTATGTTCCTATTTTCACAGGAACCAGCGATCTTATGTTCCACGCAGGCGTGGATTGCCGAAATTTCTGTCTGTAGCACTGTTGCTAGTCCGTCTAGGTGTATGCTAAATGTATTTTCCTCGCTCCTCCCAGCAACTCCCGCTCCAGTGCTAATCTTTTTCCTGGATCCATCAGTGTACCAAGTGCATTGGTTGTTCTCAGTTTTGATTTCATATTCTTTTGTTCCTTTTGCTGGTATACTACCTGATTTGGTTTACAAAAGTTTATGCTCTTACTCTTTATATCTGATGGTCGCATGTTTAAAATGGTATCCACCATAATAAACAGTGTGTACCTACAGAGTATGCCATTTCTGGTTTCAATCCCCACGTTCTACCTATCATTCCCCTACTGGCACATTAGGCTCTGGTAGCCTTTTTGGTTGTTCTTTCTATGTGTGTTCTGTGTTCCGAAGTTAAGTTTGTTATCCAGGGTAATACCCAGATACTTAACCTCCTTACTTATAGTGGGTTTTCTTGTCCTCCAAGTCTTAAGTCTTGTAAGTAAGTCTAATTGTAGTCTTGTCAGGAATAACTGACAGATTGCAGTCCTTCTGTTCTCTTTAGCTCTTACAAATAATTATTTTAGCTTTATACTTTCTTTCTGACAGATACTTTTTTTAATTCTCATCTCTTAATTTCACGTTCTGCTATCTCTTGTTCTTCTCTTTAGTTCTTATAAATAATTATTTCACCTTTTTTACTTTCTTTCTCACAGATACCTTTTTTTAATTTTCATCTAATCATTTCTCGTTCTAGTTGCTATTTAAACATTATTCCCCTTCTTTTTTTTTCATTCCTAATTTTTTAATAATCCAAAAATTATTTTTATTTTGTCATTTCTAAATTTGGATTATTACTTTCAATTTGTTACTACAAGTCATAAATTTAAGTTTTTTAATTCAATTCAAACTTGAAATTTATTATTGACTAAATATTACATAGGTATTGGTATACATCTAAATCATTTCAATTTCCATATTGTTTTCGGAATATTGTCCAAAAAACCCCCATTTTCCAACTTTCTCGAAAACTGATAAATCAAGCATGCTCAAAAAATTTTCGATGCTAGATATAATGATATGAACGTCTGGTTCTCCAAAAACTCTAAATAATTTTTGGTCCAAAAGCTCCGGATATTTTTTTTTTTAATTTTTAGGCTTGCGAGGCAATGAAAAGAGTTTTTCTTGAGATCTCAAAAATATTTTTTTAATGTTTTTGCAGTTTAGTTTTCGAGATATCGCAGAAATTGTAAAGTTTTTTGTAATATTTATGTGTTGCTTTTCGAATATTGTAAATAACGCCCAAAAAAATTTATTTTCCACTTTTCTCGGAGACTGAAAAATCAAGAATGCTCCAAAAATTTTGTTGCTAGAAATGCACGCCTGGTTCTCCAAAAACGATGTAGTTCTAAATTATTTTTGTTCCAAAAGCTCCAAAAAATTATTTTTATTTTTATTTTAATTTTCAGGCTTGCGAGGCAATGAAAAGAGTTTTTCTTGAAGATCTCAAAAATATTTTTTCATATTTTTGCAGTTTAGTTTTCGAGATATCGCAGAAAATGTTGAAAAGACGACATCCATTTACCAAATCGCTTTTCTCCGAAACTATTGAATTTATAATAAGGTCAAAAAATATCATTACCGTCTTTCAAAAACTTTTGAGCTATCTTAGTTTATTTTGAGATATCGCATAAAATAGTGTCGAAAAAATTCCCGTCTCCCCCCTAACCTTTCTTCGAAGAAAGTATAAATAAACGTCTAGTTTCCGGACAACTATTGTGTTTGTGATCCTAATTTTTTTTCTCATGTTCCAAAAGTTCTTGTTTTGCGAATTTGTTTCTCAAATCATTTCAATTTCCGTTACTGTTTTCGGAATATTGCAAAAAAAAACACCCATTTTTCACCTTTCTCGAAAACTGATAAATCAAGCATGCTCAAAAAATTTTCGATGCTAGATATAATGATATGAACGTCTGGTTCTCCAAAAACTCTAAATAATTTTTGGTCCAAAAGCTCCGGATATTTTTTTTTTTTTTAATTTTTAGGCTTGCTAGGCAATGAAAAGAGTTTTTCTTGAGATCTCAAAAATATTTTTTTAATGTTTTTGCAGTTTAGTTTTCGAGATATCGCAGAAATTGTAAAGTTTTTTGTAATATTTAGGTGTTGCTTTTCGAATATTGTAAATAACGCCCAAAAAATTCATTTTCCACTTTTCTCGGAGACTGAAAAATCAATTATTTTTTTTTAATATTCAGGCTTGCGAGGCAATGAAAAGAGTTTTTCTGGAAGATCTCAAAAATATTTTTTTTATATTTTCGCAGTTTAGTTTTCGAGATATCGCAGAAAATGTAGAACAGGTACCCATTTCCACACCCCAGTTTCTCAATTATTGTTGATTTAATTTTATCAACACCCAAAAAATACTTTCACCATATCCAATGCTTTTCGTGAACTGAAGACAATTCCCTCGACAGAGCCGTGTGGAAGCCGGCTCTAAAGAATAGTTCCACAGCATCCCAGGCTTGTCGTAAAAGGCGACAAAGGGCTATCTCAACCACAATTATTTTCCCTAATTTAGGTCAAATTGTGGTTCTCTCAATCTCTTCTTCAAAATCTTCTCTCACAGGGCTTCTCCAAAATTCTTTTCCTGGTCCTCCTACACCGTCTCTTTTTATTATTCCTATTCCCTTTACGATTCAAGCCTCTCTTTCTTCCTCGTAGTCTCTTTTTCCTTTTCTTGCCGCTTCGTTTCCGTTTACAAATAAATCTTTCCTTTCCGTTTCCTTCGTTACTTGTCTTCTTCCTGCTTTCAAATTTTCTTCTCCATTTCTTTTTGACATAATTTATCCCTCTCTAATCCTTTTTATCGTTGATATCACTACTTGTTCTTCTCTTTATAGCTCTTACAATAAATAATGATTTCACCTTCTTTACTTTCTTTCTAACTGACACTTTTTAAAATTCTCATCTCTTAATATTACGTTAGTTGCTATCTCTTGTTCTTCTCTTTAGCTCTGTTTGTTTATTTATTTATTTATTTATTTATTTATTTTTATAATTTAAATATTTTTATTAATTTTATTAGTTTTATTCATTATTTTTATTATTAGCTCTTACAAATAATTATTTCATTTCTAATTTCTGATCAGTATTATTTTTTATTTGTTACCACAAGTCATAAATTTAATTGTTACGTTTTTAAATTCTATTGAAACTTGAAATCACTATTTATTTTTTAGCTGAACCAAATTTTTCATAACCGTAGGTATTGTTTTCGGAATATTGTAAAAAAACATCCAATAAAACATTAATTTTCCACTTTTCTCGGAGACTGAAAAATCAAGAAAGCTCAACAACATTTTGTTGCTAGGTATGCACGCCTGGTTCTCCAAAAACGATGTAGTTCTAAATTATTTTTGTTCCAAAAGCTCCAAAAAATTATTTTTATTTTTATTATTTTTTTAATTTTCAGGCTTGCGAGGCAATGAAAAGAGTTTTTCTTGAGATCTCAAAAATATTTTTTTATATTTTTGCAGTTTAGTTTTCGAGATATCGCAGAAAATGTAGAAAAGACGACATCCATTTACCAAATCGCTTTTCTCCGAAACTATTGAATTTATAATAAGGTCAAAAAATATCATTATCGTCTATCAAAAACTTTTGAGCTATTTTAGTTTATTTTGAGATATCGCATAAAATCGTGTCGAAAACATTCCCATCTCCCGCCTGGCCTTTCTTCGAAGAAAGTATAAATAAACGTCTAGTTTCCGGACAACTATTGTGATCCTAATTTTTTTCTCATGGTCCAAAAGTTCTTTTTTTGCGAATTTGTTTCTTAAATCATTTCAATTTCCGTTACTGTTTTCGAAATATTGCAAAAAAAACACCAATTTTTCACCTTTCTCGAAAACTGATAAATCAAGCATGCTCAAAAAATTTTCGTTGCTAGATATAATGATATGAACGTCTGGTTCTCCAAAAACTCTATTTTTGGTCCAAAAGCTCCGGATTTTTTTTTTAATTTTTAGGCTTGCGAGGCAATGAAAAGAGTTTTTCTTGAGATCTCAAAAATATTTTTTTAATGTTTTTGCAGTTTAGTTTTCGAGATATCGCAGAAATTGTGAAGTTTTTTGTAATATTTAGGTGTCGCTTTTCGAATATTGTAAATAACGCCCAAAAAATTCATTTTCCACTTTTCTCGGAGACTGAAAAATCAAGAATGCTCAACAAAATTTTGTTGCTATAAGATATGCACGTCTGGTTCTCCAAAAACGATGTGGTTCTAATTTTTTTTTTCCAAAAGCTCCAAAAAATTATTTTTATTTTTATTATTTTTTTAATTTGCAGGCTTGCGAGGCAATGAAAAGAGTTTTTCTTGAGATCTCAAAAATATTTTTTTATATTTTTGCAGTTTAGTTTTCGAGATATCGCAGAAAATGTTGAAAAGACGACATCCATTTACCAAATCGCTTTTCTCCGAAACTATTGAATTTATAATAAGGTCAGAAAATATCATTAACGTCTATCAAAAACTTTTAAGCTATCTTAGTTTATTTTGAGATATCGCATAAAATCGTGTCGAAAAAATTCCTATCTCCCCCCTAACCTTTCTTCGAATAAGGTATAAATAAACGTCTAGTTTCCGGACAACTATTGTGATCCTAATTTTTTTCTCATGGTCCAAAAGTTCTTTTTTTGCGAATTTGTTTCTTAAATCATTTCAATTTCCGTTACTGTTTTCGAAATATTGCAAAAAAAAACACCAATTTTTCACCTTTCTCGAAAACTGATAAATCAAGCATGCTCAAAAAATTTTCGTTGTTAGATATATGTAATGATATGAACGTCTGGTTCTCCAAAAACTCTAAATATTTTTTGGTCCAAAAGCTCCGGATATTTTTTTTTTTAATTTTTAGGCTTCCGAGGCAATGAAAAGAGTTTTTCTTGAGATCTCAAAAATATTTTTTTAATGTTTTTGCAGTTTAGTTTTCGAGATATCGCAGTAATTGTTAAGTTTTTTGTAATATTTAGGTGTTGCTTTTCGAATATTGTAAATAACGCCCAAAAAATTCATTTTCCACTTTTCTCGGAGACTGAAAAATCAAGAATGCTCAACAAAATTTTGTTGCTAGATATGCACGTCTGATTCTCCAAAAACGATGTGGTTCTAAATTATTTTTGTTCCAAAAGCTCCAAAAAATTATTTTTATTTTTATTATTTTTTTAATTTTCAGGCTTGCGAGGCAATGAAAAGAGTTTTTCTTGAGATCTCAAAAATATTTTTTTATATTTTTGCAGTTTAGTTTTCGAGATATCGCAGAAAATGTTGAAAAGACGACATCCATTTACCAAAACGCTTTTCTCCGAAACTATTGAATTTATAATAAGGTCAAAAAATATCATTACCGTCTTTCAAAAACTTTTGAGCTGTTTTAGTTTATTTTGAGATATCGCATAAAATCGTGTCGAAAACATTCCCATCTCCCGCCTGACCTTTCTTCGAAGAAAGTATAAATAAACGTCTAGTTTCCGGATAGCTATTGTGATCCTAATTTTTTTCTCATGGTCCAAAAGTTCTTTTTTTGCGAATTTGTTTCTTAAATCATTTCAATTTTCGTTACTGTTTTCGGAATATTGCAAAAAAACACCAATTTTTCACCTTTCTCGAAAACTGATAAATCAAGCATGCTCAAAAAATTTTCGTTGTTAGATATAATGATATGAACGTCTGGTTCTCCAAAAACTCTAAATATTTTTTGGTCCAAAAGCTCCGGATATTTTTTTTTTAATTTTTCGGCTTCCGAGGCAATGAAAGGAGTTTTTCTTGAGATCTCAAAAATATTTTTTTAATGTTTTTGCAGTTTAGTTTTCGAGATATCGCAGTAATTGTTAAGTTTTTTGTAATATTTAGGTGTTGCTTTTCGAATATTGTAAATAACGCCCAAAAAATTCATTTTCCACTTTTCTCTGAGACTGAAAAATCAAGAATGCTCAACAAAATTTTGTTGCTAGATATGCACGTCTGGTTCTCCAAAAACGATGTGGTTCTAAATTATTTTTGTTCCAAAAGCTCCAAAAAATTATTTTTATTTTTATTATTTTTTCAATTTTGAGGCTTGCGAGGCAATGAAAAGAGTTTTTCTTGAGATCACAAAACTATTTTTTTATATTTTTGCAGTTTAGTTTTCGAGATATCGCAGAAAATGTTGAAAAGACGACATCCATTTACCAAAACGCTTTTCTCCGAAACTATTGAATTTATAATAAGGTCAAAAAATATCATTACCGTCTTTCAAAAACTTTTGAGCTATTTTAGTTTATTTTGAGATATCGCATAAAATCGTGTCGAAAACATTCCCATCTCCCGCCTGACCTTTCTTCGAAGAAAGTATAAATAAACGTCTAGTTTCCGGACAACTATTGTGATCCTAATTTTTTTCTCATGGTCCAAAAGTTCTTTTTTTGCGAATTTGTTTCTTAAATCATTTCAATTTCCGTTACTGTTTTCGAAATATTGCAAAAAAAACACCAATTTTTCACCTTTCTCGAAAACTGATAAATCAAGCATGCTCAAAAAATTTTCGTTGCTAGATATAATGATATGAACGTCTGGTTCTCCAAAAACTCTATTTTTGGTCCAAAAGCTCCGGATTTTTTTTTTAATTTTTAGGCTTGCGAGGCAATGAAAAGAGTTTTTCTTGAGATCTCAAAAATATTTTTTTAATGTTTTTGCAGTTTAGTTTTCGAGATATCGCAGAAATTGTGAAGTTTTTTGTAATATTTAGGTGTCGCTTTTCGAATATTGTAAATAACGCCCAAAAAATTCATTTTCCACTTTTCTCGGAGACTGAAAAATCAAGAATGCTCAACAAAATTTTGTTGCTAGATATGCACGTCTGGTTCTTCAAAAACGATGTGGTTCTAATTTTTTTTTTCCAAAAGCTCCAAAAAATATTTTTATTTTTATTATTTTTTTAATTTGCAGGCTTGCGAGGCAATGAAAAGAGTTTTTCTTGAGATCTCAAAAATATTTTTCTAACGTTTTTGCAGTTTAGTTTTCGAGATATCGCAGAAATTGTAAAGTTTTTTTGTAACATTTGAGTGTCGCTTTTCGAATATTGTAAATAACGCCCAAAAAATTCATTTTACACTTTTCTCGGAGACTGAAAAATCAAGAATGCTCAACAAAATTTTGTTGCTAGATATGCACGTCTGGTTCTCCAAAAACGATGTGGTTCTAATTTTTTTTTTCCAAAAGCTCCAAAAAATTATTTTTATTTTTATTATTTTTTTAATTTGCAGGCTTGCGAGGCAATGAAAAGAGTTTTTCTTGAGATCTCAAAAATATTTTTTTATATTTTTGCAGTTTAGTTTTCGAGATATCGCAGAAAATGTTGAAAAGACCACATCCATTTACCAAATCGCTTTTCTCCGAAACTATTGAATTTATAATAAGGTCAAAAAATATCACTGCCGTCTATCAAAAACTTTTAAGCTATCTTAGTTTATTTTGAGATATCGCATAAAATCGTGTCGAAAAAATTCCTATCTCCCCCCTAACCTTTCTTCGAAGAAAGTATAAATAAACGTCTAGTTTCCGGACAACTATTGTGATCCTAATTTTTTTCTCATGGTCCAAAAGTTCTTTTTTTGCGAATTTGTTTCTTAAATCATTTCAATTTCCGTTACTGTTTTCGAAATATTGCAAAAAAAACACCAATTTTTCACCTTTCTCGAAAACTGATAAATCAAGCATGCTCAAAAAATTTTCGTTGTTAGATATATGTAATGATATGAACGTCTGGTTCTCCAAAAACTCTAAATATTTTTTGGTCCAAAAGCTCCGGATATTTTTTTTTTAAATTTTTAGGCTTCCGAGGCAATGAAAAGAGTTTTTCTTGAGATCTCAAAAATATTTTTTTAATGTTTTTGCAGTTTAGTTTTCGAGATATCGCAGTAATTGTTAAGTTTTTTGTAATATTTAGGTGTTGCTTTTCGAATATTGTAAATAACGCCCAAAAAATTCATTTTCCACTTTTCTCGGAGACTGAAAAATCAAGAATGCTCAACAAAATTTTGTTGCTAGATATGCACGTCTGGTTCTCCAAAAACGATGTGGTTCTAATATTTTTTTTTTCCAAAAGCTCCAAAAAATTATTTTTATTTTTATTATTTTTTTAATTTGCAGGCTTGCGAGGCAATGAAAAGAGTTTTTCTTGAGATCTCAAAAATATTTTTTTATATTTTTGCAGTTTAGTTTTCGAGATATCGCAGAAAATGTTGAAAAGACGACATCCATTTACCAAATCGCTTTTCTCCGAAACTATTGAATTTATAATAAGGTCAAAAAATATCATTACCGTCTTTCAAAAACTTTTGAGCTATTTTAGTTTATTTTGAGATATCGCATAAAATCGTGTCGAAAACATTCCCATCTCCCCCCTAACCTTTCTTCGAAGAAGGTATAAATAAACGTCTAGTTTCCGGACAACTATTGTGATCCTAATTTTTTTCTAATGGTCCAAAAGTTCTTTTTTTGCGAATTTGTTTCTTAAATCATTTCAATTTCCGTTACTGTTTTCGAAATATTGCAAAAAAAAACACCAATTTTTCACCTTTCTCGAAAACTGATAAATCAAGCATGCTCAAAAAATTTTCGTTGCTAGATATAATGATATAAACGTCTGGTTCTCCAAAAACTCTAAATAATTTTTGGTCCAAAAGCTCCGGATTTTTTATTTTATTTTCAGGCTTGTGAGGCAATGAAAAGAGATTTTCTTGAAGATCTCAAAAATAGTTTTTATTTTCATTTTTGCAGTTTAGTTTTTGAAATATCGCAGAAAATGTAGAACAGGTACCCATTTCCACACCCCAGTTTCTCAATTATTGTTGATTTAATTTTATGAACACCCAAAAAATACTTTCACCATATCCAATGCTTTTCGTGAACTGAGACTGAAGACAATTCCCTCGAAAGAGCCGTGTGGAAGCCGGCTCTAAAGAATAGTTCCACAGCATCCCAGGCTTGTCGTAAAAGGCGACAAAGGGCTATCTCAACCACAATTATTTTTCCTAATTTAGGTCAAATTGTGGTTCTCTCAATCTCTTCTTCAAAATCTTCTCTCACAGGGCTTCTCCAAAACTATTTTCCTGGTCCTCCTACACCGTCTCTTTTTATTATTCCTCTTCCCTTTACGATTCAAGCCTCTCTTTCGTCCTCGTAGTCTCTTTTTCCTTTTCTTGCCGCTTCGTTTCCGTTTACAAATAAATCTTTCCTTTCCGTTTCCTTCGTTACTTGTCTTCTTCCTGCTTTCAAATTTTCTTCTCCATTTCTTTTTGACATAATTTATCCCTCTCTAATCCTCTACCTGAGTAGTGATATCGTTGATATCACTACTTGTGCTTCTCTTTAGCTCTTACAATAAATAATGATTTCACCTTCTTTACTTTCTTTCTAACTGACACTTTTTAAAATTCTCATCTCTTAATATTACGTTAGTTGCTATCTCTTGTTCTTCTCTTTAGCTCTGTTTGTTTATTTATTTATTTATTTATTTATTTATTTATTTATTTTTATAATTTAATTATTTTTATTATTTTTATTAGTTTTATTTATTATTTTTATTATTAGCTCTTACAAATAATTATTTCATTTCTAATTTCTGATTAGTATTATTTTTTATTTGTTACCACAAGTCATAAATTTAATTGTTACGTTTTTAAATTCTATCGAAACTTGAAATCACTATTTATTTTTTAGCTGAACCAAATTTTTCATAACAGTTGGTATTGTTTTCGGAATATTGTAAAAAAACATCCAATAAAACACTAATTTTCCACTTTTCTCGGAGACTGAAAAATCAAGAACGCTCAACAAAATTTTGTTGCTAGGTATGCACGCCTGGTTCTCCAAATACGATGTAGTTCTAAATTATTTTTGTTCCAAAAGCTCCAAAAAATTATTTTTATTTTTATTATTTTTTTAATTTTCAGGCTTGCGAGGCAATGACAAGAGTTTTTCTTGAGATCTCAAAAATATTTTTTTATATTTTTGCAGTTTAGTTTTCGAGATATCGCAGAAAATGTTGAAAAGACGACATCCATTTACCAAATCGCTTTTCTCCGAAACTATTGAATTTATAATAAGGTCAAAAAATATCATTACCGTCTATCAAAAACTTTTAAGCTATCTTAGTTTATTTTGAGATATCGCATAAAATCGTGTCGAAAAAACTCCTATCTCCCCCCTAACCTTTCTTCGAAGAAGGTATAAATAAACGTCTAGTTTCCGGACAACTATTATTGTGATCCTAATTTTTTTCTCATGGTCCAAAAGTTCTTTTTTTGCGAATTTGTTTTTTAAATCATTTCAATTTCCGTTACTGTTTTCGAAATATTGCAAAAAAACACCAATTTTTCACCTTCCTCGAAAACTGATAAATCAAGCATATGCTCAAAAAATTTTCGTTGCTAGATATAATGATATGAACGTTTAGTTCTCCAAAAACTCTAAATAATTTTTGGTCCAAAAACTCCGGATATTTTTTTTTTAATTTTTAGGCTTGCGAGGCAATGAAAAGAGTTTTTCTTGAGATCTCAAAAATATTTTTTAATGTTTTTGCAGTTTAGTTTTCGAGATATCGCAGAAATTGTAAAGTTTTTTGTAATATTTAGGTGTCGCTTTTCGAATATTGTAAATAAGGCCCAAAAAATTCATTTTCCACTTTTCTCGGAGACTGAAAAATCAAGAATGCTCAACAACATTTTGTTGCTAGGTATGCACGCCTGGTTCTCCAAAAACGATGTGGTTCTAAATTATCTTTTTTCCAAAAGCTCCAAAAAATTATTTTTATTTTCATTATTTTTTTAATTTTCAGGCTTGCGAGGCAATGAAAAGAGTTTTTCTTGAGATCTCAAAAATATTTTTTTATATTTTTGCAGTTTAGTTTTCGAGATATCGCAGAAAATGTTGAAAAGACGACATCCATTTACCAAAACGCTTTTCTCCGAAACTATTGAATTTATAATAAGGTCAAAAAATATCATTACCGTCTTTCAAAAACTTTTGAGCTACTTTAGTTTATTTTGAGATATCGCATAAAATCGTGTCGAAAACATTCCCATCTCCCCCCTAACCTTTATTGGAAGAAAGTATAAATAAACGTCTAGTTTCCGGACAACTATTATTGTGATCCTATTTTTTTTCTCATGGTCCAAAAGTTCTTTTTTTGCAAATTTGTTTCTTAAATCATTTCAATTTCCGTTACTGTTGTCGGAATATTGCAAAAAAACACCAATGTTTCACCTTTCTCGAAAACTGATAAATCAAGCATGCTCAAAAAATTTTCGTTGCTAGATATGATGATATGAAGTCTGGTTCTCCAAAAACTCTAAATAATTTTTTGTCCAAAAGCTCCGGATATTTTTTTTTTTAATTTTTAGCCTTGCGAGGCAATGAAAAGTTTTTCTTGAGATCTCAAAAATATTTTTTAATGTTTTTGCAGTTTAGTTTTCGAGATATCGCAGAAATTGTAAAGTTTTTTGTAATATTAAGGTGTTGCTTTTCGAATATTGTAAATAACGCCCAAAAAATTCATTTTCCACTTTTCTCGGAGACTGAAAAATCAAGAATGCTCAACAAAATTTTGTTGCTAGATATGCACGTCTGGTTCTCCAAAAACGATGTGGTTCTAAATTATTTTTTTTCCAAAAGCTCCAAAAAATTATTTTTAGTTTTATTATTTTTTTAATTTTCAGGCTTGCGAGGCAATGAATAGAGTTTTTCTTGAGATCTCAAAAATATTTTTTTTTAATTTTTGCAGTTTAGTTTTCGAGATATCGCAGGAAATGTAGAAAAGGTACCTACCCATTTCCACACCCCCGTTTCTCAATTATTGTTGATTTAATTTTATCAACACCCAAAAAATACTTTCACCATATCCAATGATTTTCGTGAAATGAAACTGAAGACAATTCAATCGAAAGAGCCGTGTGGAAGCCGGCTCTAAAGAATAGTTCCACAGCATCCCAGGCTTGTCGTAAAAGGCGACTGAGGGCTATCTCAACCGCAATTATTTTCCCAATTGTGGTTTTCTCAATCTCTTCTTCAAAATCTATCTCTTTCTAATTCTAAATTCTAAGTCTTTCTTTCTTAAAGACATTTTTTTAATTCTCATCTCTTAATTTCACGTTCTCGTTGTTATCTCCTTATTCTTCTCTTCAGCTTTTACAAATTACTATTTCACCTTTTTTCCTTTCTTTCTGAGAGACACTTTTTTTTATTCTCATCTCTTAATTTTACCTTTTCGTTGCTATCTCTTGTTTTTCTTTTCAGTCTTTGCAAATAATTATTTAACATTTTTTTACTTTCTTTCTGAGAGACACTTTCTTAATTCTCATCTCTTTATTTCACGTTCTTGTAGCCATCTCTTGTTCTTCTCTTTAGCTCTTACAAATAATTATTTACTTTCACCTTCTCTTTTACCTTTTTTTACTTTCTTTCTGAGAGACTCTTTTTTAATTCTCATCTCTTAATTTTACCTCCTCTTTGCTATCTCTTGTTCTTCTCCTTTAGTTCTTATAAATAATTATTGTTTTAGCTAAATAATTATTATGTCTTTTATTTTCCTTCTGACTTCGCTGTACGCTATACAGTAAGTTGGTTCTGGCCCGATTAAGGGTAGGTAGTTTGGCTCCCTTTTTTGCAAGCAGATCCGCTGTTGTTTCCTTTGTTGTTCCGATGTCCTTTTGTCCACCTCAGGTTTATTTTGTTGCTTTTCTCTGCTAGCTTTGCTAGAGAGTTAACGCAGCTCTTCACTGTATTTGATTGTATCGTCACTGAGTCCAGTGCTCTTAGAGCTGCCTGGCTATCAGTAACGATTTCTATGTTCCTATTTTCACAGGAACCAGCGATCTTATGTTCCACGCAGGCGTGGATTGCCGAAATTTCTGTCTGTAGCACTGTTGCTAGTTCGTCTAGGTGTATGCTAAATGTATTTCCCTCGCTCCTCCCAGCAACTCCCGCTCCAGCGCTAATCTTTTTCCTGGATCCATCAGTGTACCAAGTGCATTGGTTGTTCTCAGTTTTGATTTCATATTCTTTTGTTCCTTTTGCTGGTATACTACCTGATTTGGTTTACAAAAGTTTATGCTCTTACTCTTTATATCTGATGGTCGCATGTTTAAAATGGTATCCACCATAATAAACAGTGTGTACCTACAGAGTATGCCATTTCTGGTTTCAATCCCCGCGTTCTACCTATCATTCCCCTACTGGCACATTAGGCTCTGGTAGCCTTTTTGGTTGTTCTTTATATGTGTGTTCTGTGTTCCGAAGTTAAGTTTGTTATCCAGGGTAATACCCAGATACTTAACCTCCTTACTTATAGTGGGATTTCTTGTCCTCCAAGTCTTAAGTCTTGTAAGTAAGTCTAATTGTAGTCTTGTCAGGAATAACTGACAGATTACAGTCCTTCTGTTCTCTTTAGCTCTTACAAATAATTATTTTACCTTTATACTTTCTTTCTGACAGATACCTTTTTTAATTCTCATCTCTTAATTTCACGTTCTGCTATCTCTTGTTCTTCTCTTTGGTTCTTATAAATAATTATTTCACCTTTTTTACTTTCTTTCTCACAGATACCTTTTTTTAATTTTCATCTAATCATTTCTCGTTCTAGTTGCTATTTAAACATTATTCCCCTTCTTCTTTTTTCATTCCTAATTTTTTAATAATCCAAAAATTATTTTTATTTTGTCATTTCTAAATTCGGATTATTACTTTCAATTTGTTACTACAAGTCATAAATTTAAGTTTTTTAATTCAATTCAAACTTGAAAATTATTATTGACATTATTGAAATCTAAATCATTTCAATTTCCATATTGTTTTCGGGATATTGTCCAAAAAACACCCATTTTCCAACTTTCTCGAAACTGATAAATCAAGGATGCTCAAAAAATTTTCGCTGCTAGGTGATATTATGTACGTCTGGTTCTCCAAAAACTGTAAATAATTATGTAAATAATAATCTAAAGGTTTGGATTTTATTTCAGGCGTGAGGCAATGAAAAGAGTTTTTCTTGAGATCTCAAAAATAATTTTTTTATTATTTTTGCAGTTTAGTTTTCGAGATATCGTAGAAAATGTAGAACAGGACCCATTTCCACACACCCTTTTGTCCGAAACTAATGAATCAAATATGCTCAGAATTTTTTTCCTTACTAAGAGGTAATGAATGTGGTTAGTTGATTTTCAAGTACCGCAAAAAATGGCGAAAAAACACCGGTTCCCTACCGAATTTTCTCGGAAACAAGTAAATCGAAATAGTAAATTGTGTCGTAGTGAATTTCTGACATTTTAGGTGGTTAATTCTAATGATTATAGAAATTATTTATTTATTTTTTTAATTATATGTATTATAAAAATATTCAATTATTTATTTAATTAATAATTTAATTTTTACCTAAAAAAATTTTTACTGAGAATTATTCTCGATTTTTTCTAGTTGTTATAGTAATTATTGTTTATTTATTGTTTATTTTTTGAGTACTTTTTGTTTTAATTTTTGTTCAAACTATGTACCCACCTAGTTTTATTATTATTATTTACCATTTTGTTTTAAGGCAGCATAAAATAATGCTTGAACTTAGCTTTATATATAGGTCAGTTTATAGTAGAGGTACTTAACATAAACGTTTTAAAATTTAGGTACAACCAATTCTGTATTCAAAATATACAAATAAAATTTTCACAACTCTAATTATTGCTGTTTTTGATTTAATTACCTTCATTGAATGAAAAATATTAAAATAAATAAATACAATAACATATAATTTGTGTATGTATATAATCAATATTTCTCTTAGTTCAATAATAATATTAATAATAATAGTTTTGTTAAGTAAGTTACAACGTAAAATTTACAGCATACAACAAATACAACTCATACAATTCCTGTTCAATCAAGAGAAAATAAATCTCAAAATTCACCATTACCAATGATTTAAACAATCCCATTTCTCCAAAATCCGTATTAAAGTATTAATTTTTTTCTCCCAAGTTTTCATTTCTTCCAGTGTTGCAGCCGAAAGGAAATACCTTTCGAAGCTGTCGCTATCCTCGACATCTAACAGTAAAGTTCTGGGCCTAGGGCAGAGTTGTCTTGAGGCAGGTACGACTCCTGAAGAAATATTCCTCAAATCAATGCGAGTGGCAGCGTCGAAAATGTACTGGTGACCGGGAAATTTCCAATATTTTATATCGAAACCCTCCAACGTGCACCAGTATCTGTTCCAGACAATGCACTCGCCGTATCTTTGACCGATATCCAGGAATCCAGAAAGCGTTTCATTAGTTGGCTTCACTGAAGTTGTAAGATGTCTAAGGAAAACTCCTTTCGGTAGAGAAGTAGAAGTTATGTTCATGAGACTTTGTTCTCTGCTTCTAATGTCTTCGATTCTTATGTAGGCTGAACCGCAGATGCTGAACTCAGGTAGACTCGTTTTTACGTCTTCAGCTTTTACCACTCTGCTGATTTTTCGACCTAGTCGAAAAAAGCTGCCCAGTGTTGATTGGTTGCTCTCGTCTCTACCCTAAAAATAGAAAAAGATAAAGTAGCAGATAACGAAAAAGGAGAAAATTAATTTGCTGTTACCTTGAATATTTGCCATTTTGATTTTTTGTAAGGTCTTGTTTTCATCGAGCAAATTAGGATTTTGATCTCAAAGTCTAAGGGTAGATCTTCAAATGTGAATGACTGGTTAAAACGAATCGTGCATTCATCGTTAATGGTGAATATATCTGTGACTCTAACGTCGTCTTTATAAGATAAAATACATACAAAGTGTTCCTTGATACCTTTCCTTATCCTTTTGGAAAACTCCTCGGAACTGAGGTAGTCTTTTTCACAAGGAAATTCTAAATTCGAAATTTCTAAACAACCTAGATTTTCTTTTCTAGCTAGGTTTGGATTTATTAAATTGTTAATTTCATTTTCTATTGCTTCGGCTTTGAATGCTGAAATGAAAATTATTTAGTTTTTGTTTTATCGACATAAAAATATGAAGAGTCAAAATTATAATGAACCAAATAAAAAATGTTATTTTCTTTTTTTAAATTTTGCAGGAAAATTTTAATTATTAATATTCGCAAAAAGAACCCAAACCCCAAAAGCACAATAAAAATTATATAAGAAAATTTTGGTTCAAAACTACGACATATTTAAATTTCGAAAAGGCTAATAAGTATGATAATAGTTATTTATGCAACAAGTGCATAAAGTGGTACTTTTTTTCACGACTGGGAAGATTGACCCAGTCAGCAATCCCAGAAGTGAAAAAAAGGCACTTTATGCATATGCTGCATACAAAATTTTATCTACGAGTGACTTAAATTAGAACGAAAATTTATTATTATAAAAAAAAACTTTCCAATGCATTCATATCTTATATGTAAGCGTTTCTTTGAAGCTGTTAACGCTTTTTTCATCACGTCAGTTCATAAAGGTGACATAATATTGCTTAATATACACTTCTTTAGATTTTTGAGGTTATATGATGGAATAAGAATTTCTTCTAGTGCGGAAGATATTTCATTCATGATTAAAATGTAAACATAAAATATATAAATTATATAGCCACATTTGATTGAAAAATAATTTCTTCTGGGGTAGAAGATATTTCATTCATTGAATCATCTACAATGTTATCCATTTTAGGTATAAACGACGAAAAACACAAAATATTAATAATTGTACATAGATCTGGCGCTCTGCTAATAAACTGCGACGTTTCTCTAGTATAGTAGGTGCATCGTAATTATAAATCGGGATACAATGTAATTCAGCGTTCAGCGTCTCGTTTTCAGTTGTTGTTGCTAGTTGCGAACGCCCCGACTGAGCCGCTCCGCTCTCCGCTCACTACTTGCACTCGACGGTCGGCGAGCGTGCACTAACGTGACAGATTTAGCGTTAAATAATGAACCGCTACGGCACTTTATTTAACCCAAACTACTTTATTTCACTCTTCAAGATAATCATACATTTTATGAACTAAGAAACGTCTAAGAAAGTTCATTTTATGAATCACTCGTAGATAAAAAAATTAATTTGAGTAGGTACCGCCAAGGGACTGTTTAGCATGTCTTGAAGATATGTGGTTTCAAAGGCATTGATGATTCATGGAATTAGGTAACTTATATTTTTCAAAAAGGAGAATTTTGATGATTTAAATACTTAAATCATCAAAAAAAAAAAGTTCATACGAACTAGTCTCATATTTTTTATTTGCGTAAAATTTGCAAAAAAAAAAACGTATTATTGAAAATGAATTATTTTATAATATACAGGGTGATTCATGACTAATGCGACGTAGGTAGTTAAATGACAGATAAATGACATCGAGACAAGAATTAATCTAAATATTTATTATTATTATTTTCCCGATTTCCTTCATTTTTTCAGGGAAGATGCGCATGGACATCACGGTCGACATGTATGAAAATGAAAGCAATGTGACGTCATTATTTTGAGAGAAAAATGAAAAATCGCAAATGTTTTAAGAGATAAGAACCGATTTATTATTTTTGTCAATGAGAGACGATCCTTGAAGCGATAGAGCATAATTCCAGAAAATCTTACTAACACGGTGTGTGTTTTCACAAAAAAAAAAATCAAAAAAATCGATTTTTTCATAAGATAGTCTTTCCCGATTTCCTTCATTTTTTCAGGGAAGATGTGCATGGACATGACGGTTGACAAATGTAAAAATGAAAGCGACGTAACGTCACCATTTCGAGAAAATAATTTAAAATCTCAAAAAAATCCGTGAAATTTGTGGGTTTTTAATTTTTTTCTAAAAATGATGACGTCATGTCGCTTCCATTTTCACATGTCGACTGATGTCATGTCCATGAGGATCTTCGCTGAAAAAAATTAAGGAAATCGGGAAAACCGGTCTTACCAGCAACGGTTTTTATGCCAAGTTATCAATTTTTTCTGATATACGCCACATTTCCGTAATACCTATGCGGCGAAAAGTAAGAAATAGGTACCTACATATGAGATTTGAAGAGACGCAAGCCGAACTTGTATGGAGACTTTGTTCCGTTGCCAGCATTTCGTTGCTCTCTTCACCGCGGTAACAAAATTTATCAGAAACACTCTTCTACTGAGGCACTTCAAGATTACCTATCGGCAAAATAAAAATCCTGGACAGTTCTAAAGAAATGGTTTGTGCTCAGTGGCGTAGCTACAGTACCGCAAAAACTTGACGTCGGGGGGGGGGCCCGACGTCGAGGGGGCCCTGAGCTCTGGACCCCGGCTTGGCCCACAAAAGAGCCCCAAATCAAAAAATCAAATAAGTATTACTCTTAAGCATATTTAAACTGACAACTGACGAGATTAATAATTATATTACGAATTGAGAATAAACAACAATAAATAATAAATAAAGCTTGAAATTATGCCAGTAATGACGAATACAGTACATTTCTAATATAACCCACCCATCTTCAACAGTAATTCTCAGAACCAGAGGCAAAGTTATTCTGGTCCTATAGTAATCTCAGGATGATTATAATAGGATAATACAGGGTTACTGGTAACTGGATACATTCCTTTGGTGATCTGATAAAACAAGAGGTAAGGAGTAAATTAACCCCAACATGCACTATACAAAACTCAATAGATTTTGAGATATTTCGATTTTCAACTTTTCTTAAAAAAATGGTTTCAGATGTCTTGAAATGTAATTTTCAAAAAATCTACTTTAACTTTTTGATTTTTTTTCTTGCTGGAATACTTGTCCAATACTATGCTTCCTTCGA
The DNA here is from genome assembly GCA_910589415.1 of Malachius bipustulatus. Taxonomy (NCBI): domain Eukaryota; kingdom Metazoa; phylum Arthropoda; class Insecta; order Coleoptera; family Melyridae; genus Malachius; species Malachius bipustulatus. Next base: position 37,149,604 of record OU342632.1, read on the forward strand.
AAGGAAGCATAGTATTCTATTATAGTATAGTAGAAGATTATATTATAGTAGAAGCATAGTATTCCTACTACGCTTCTATCGAAATATCCTGAGGTATTTCGATCGTGTGAAAATTTCAAAGAAAAACTTTCACAAACTATTTTTTAAAATAAGATTTAAAAGTTTTTACAAGTTATTTTCGCAAAATTGTCAAGACACCTTGCATACAAATTGTTTTAAAAACTTCCCTAGTGTAGTAGCTATCTAACAAGGTACGAATCTTGTACAAGAATAACAGAATCTCCCCGCTATGTACCGTTACCGAGGAACAAATCCTTAAGTCGGGACGTTTTAAAAAAAATACGGCCCTGATACGGGGGTCTTAAAATTCTCGGATCCGGTCCATTTTCAATAGGTCGTATTTGGGGGTCACGAGCTTCGTCCCTACCAAGTTTCGTCCCGATCGGTAAAACTTTCAGACACTTAGAGTGGCTATTACTAGGCTATTCCCGAAAAATCCCGAAATTCCCGAAAAAATGACACTTTCCGGGAACGGATCCCGCTCATTTCCAATGGGCATCGTGCCACGGTGCGCCTTTTCAATCGAGCCAAATTTCAACTTTCCCACATGAAAACTGGCGGCTCTAGAGTGTTTCCTATCAAAGTCACAGAAGTTTCGTAAGTATACGTATTCTTGTGCCCGAAAAATGTCTGTCTGTCGGTCTGTCTGTCTGTGACTTTGCTAGGAAACACTCTAGAGCCGCCAGTTTTCATGTGGGAAAGTTGAAATTTGGCTCGATTGAAGAGGCGCACCGTGGCACGATGCCCATTGAAAATGAGCGGGATCCGTTCCCGGGAAGTGTCATTTTTTCGGGAATTTCGGGATTTTTCGGGAATAGCCTAGGAAACACTCTTAGTGTCTGAAAGTTTTACCGATCGGGACGAAACTTGGTAGGGACGAAGCTCGGGACCCCCAAATACGACCTGTTGAAGATGGGCCGGATCCGAGAATTTTAAGACCCCCGTTCAGGGCCGTATTTTTTTTAAAACGTCTCGACTTAAGGATTTGTTCCTCGGTAACGGTACATAGCGGGGAGATTCTGTTATTCTTGTACAAGATTCGTACCTTGTTAGATAGCTACTACTTACACTAGGGAAGTTTTTAAAACAATTTGTACGCAAGTTGCCTTGACAATTTTGCGAAAATAACTTGTAAAAACTTTTAAATCTTATTTAAAAAAAATAGTTTGTGAAAGTTTTTCTTTGAAGTTTTCACACGATCGAAATACCTCAGGATATTTTTTAATCCAGAAGGAAGCATAGTATTGGACAAGTATTCCAGCAAAAAAAAAATCAAAAAGTTAAAGTAGATTTTTTGAAAATTACATTTCAAGACATTTGAAACCATTTTTTTAAGAAAAGTTGAAAATCGAAATATCTCAAAATCTATTGAGTTTTGTATAGTGCATGTTGGGGTTAATTTACTTCTTACCTCTTGTTTTATCAGATCACCAAAGGAATGTATCCAGTTACCAGTAACCCTGTATAATACAAAAAATGATTATACAGGGTGTCCCGTATCGTAAAAATGATTATACAGGGTGTCCCGTATCGTTATGTTCAAATTTTTTGAGCATATAGTAGGCTTAATTTTGAGCCCAAAAAACTCAAAAGTGGCAGGTCTATCTTTACTCGTTACGAAGTTACAGGCCTAAGAAAATTATGACTAGTAAATAACAAAGATTCAACTTTGAAAACCACACAACCACATGTGTTGTGGTTTAGGCTAATAATTTATTGTTATGGTGGAGACATGAGTAAATGTCACCAAAATAAACATTAGAAGAGGTTCTCCTGCTCAGACAAAATGGCATTTGGATTCAAATAAATGGGACACCAGTATATTTCGGAATTGGCGTTTGTAACTAAATTCCAAAAAGCAATTATTATTGGATCGTATTCAGCATGCTGGATCAAGAGATCGGTCGCGAAAAAAGACAAGAAATTAGAACTGTTACTTCTGCAATAGGCCTCCGAGCACAAGTTTGTATTCAGCAAGGAATAGGACATTTTTAACACATGATATACTAAAGATGTGGTCAATAAAATAAGCTTTATGTGGTTTTCAAAGTTAAATCTGGTATTTACTAGACATTATTTTCTTAGACCTCTAACTTCGTAACGAATAAAGATAGACCTGCCACTTTTGGATTTTTTAGGCTTAGGAATAAGCCTACTATATGCTCACAAGATTTGAACATAACGATACGGGACACCCTGTATATGAAATCATCCGTGTTATTTTATTACTCCAGCATGGGCTAACTAAGAGCGGCAATGTGATGTGCTTTCAGTGCTTTCCCTTTCTTTCAGTCACCTCACCACCACAAGCCCACAACACAAATATGTAGAGTATACAATAATACGAAACCAATCATAAAATTTAAACCTGTTCCCGATTAAGGACAAGGGTGCATAGCAAACAAAAAACAAAGTAATAAAAATAGCTATTATAGACTGAAAGATGATGGTAAAGTGTCTAACATTTGGGCGGTGGGCGGCGCAGACAAACATGTGGTTCATTCACAAAGTCCGAACACCCAGGAATTCATAATAATACCTATATCTGATGTAATTATTTTTTGTAAAAAAATTAAACTCTTGAAAAAATTGCATAAATACTATTGCAAATTATTATTGCATAAAAGTAAAAATATTGCATTTATTATAAAAAAAAACTAATTGATACAATAAAAAGTTATCTCAATTACATTATATTGACAATCATTTTCGCAATTTATTGAAAATTAATTATTATTAATATGAAACTATTCGGTCCTTGGAAAGTAGAAGAGAATTTTTCTATAGAATTGTTCGGGGGCTGGGGCTACTCAGAACTGTAATCAAACTCATTTTCGGCACTTGTTTTATCATAACTTTTTTTGATTATACTTATTATTCTGAATCATTTTCGAAATTGTCAATGATTGAAGTATGCATTGATGTCTCGCTAAAGTGGAACAGATTTTCTGTAGCACTTTTCGGACACTACCCGGAGCCCGGAGCCTGGAGCTCTAAAGAATTAATTTCTACTTAGCAAAAACCTCTTGCGCTTAAAAAACTTTCACCTAAGGTACACTTTATTAATTAGATTTAGTTAATTTTTTTAATTTTTTTTATTTTAATTTTAATTCTTATTAAATACAATTAATTTAAGACTATACATAAGTAATGTGGCAAACATATTTGAAGTAGTTTTCAAGAAATAAATAAATAAATTCACAAATAATCTGTCCTGGCATGACCAGATTTCTTATGATGGGACCACAAAGGGCAGTAAATTTCTTAAAAATATCTATCAACATCTGTTGATTTTATTGCTACTTTGTTATATTTTTCTTAAAGTTTCACAACTGCCGATGAACCGAATTTGCTACTTTGCCAGTCTGTGTTTACAGTTTACAAACGGCTTTTTTTATACATTTTAAATTATTTTCTATATTATTTTTATTATACATTTTAAAGTTTATTTTTTGTTATTTACATAGTAACTATATAGTGAAGTTGCTACTTCGTGCGCTTTTGTGTTGCGTTTTTTTTTTTTGAAAAGACACTTAACTATTTGTGAAGAATCGTGAATAGTTAATTAATTATTGAGGTGTGTATTTACTATAAATATTTATTCATGTGTCAAATTATTATATTCATATTACGACTTGATATTAATCTTACTTTTGTGCTTATAAATAAAATTATTTTAGCAATATTATAGTGTCTAGCTATTCTATACCTTTTATAGGAGGATTCCCCCCCCCCCTCCCGAAACCCCCTTTACTCTTGGGGGATACTCCATACCCCCCAAACCCATCGGAGGTCCACCTTATTGATTATATACAATATGCTAATAAAATTTAATTTTTGAAATCACGAACCACCAATGAAGAAAACTTTAAGTGGGGGCCCGTCAAAAATATTTGGCGGGGGGGCCCCAAATCTGAAGCTACGCCACTGTTTGTGCTTTTTGACAGAAAAGCATATTTTCTGATCGAATTACGAGAAAAACAGCATCGTATTCGGAAAGTACAGAAAAGTACAGAAAGAAAGAAAAACAAATGCTAAAATGCAGAAAAGAGCTAATTGACTGGCACACTTTACAAAAACAGATCAAAGTAAGAACTTGTACCTACCTAAACTTCAATTTTCAATTTTGCCGCAAAAATTGTTTATAATGTTCCTTATACGAGGTAGCCTATTGCCAGAATTTAAAATCTAGTAATCAGTACCGTACTTAAAGAAAAATTGTGCTTTATTTTTGACAGATAAGCTAATTTTCCGATCGACTTTTAGAAAAAATATAGCAACGGATTCAGAGAGTTCAGTAAAAATGCTATGAAATGTGCTTCTTGAATTGCACGGCCCACTTCCACCAGAGTCACAAAAACAGATTGTGAAATGCAGTACAAGCTCTTATTTTGATCTATTTTTGTGAAGATGCTGTTCGATTTAACAAGCTCATTTCATAGCATTTCTCCGGTACTTTCTAAATATAATGCCGGTTTTTCCGAAAGTCGATCGGAAAATTAACGTTTCTGCCAAAAAAAAATGCATATTCCTGTTTTTTTTCAAGTACGGCCCTGGATTTTCAATTAGACAATGGTAATCTTGAAGTTCCTCGGTAGAAGAGTGTTTCTGCTCAATTTTTGTAGGATTTCATCAAACCGTTACAAAAAATCGCCTTTTAAAATTAATATCGCCGTTAAAGAATAAAGTCTAAAAAAAGTATCTTCGCTATTGGCAAAAAAAAAAATTGTCATAGATTTAGACTTGCCTCGAGCCTACCTGGTACATATTTCACTACGGTACGTCGTAGTAGTCACGAAGCAGACTGTATATAAGATAATTTCAAAATAATATGAATAATATGTGATTGTTAATTTATTCTGATATTCTTCATTTCACCTACAAAATTTTTAATCTGACATCTATGTAAAATTTTAAAAAGGTCTGAAAAGGGACGAAAATGATGTTTCCAACAATTTTCGACAATTTAAAAAAATTTCTCAATTGTCTCTAAAATGCCTAAAAAACCTTAAAATATAACTGAAGCAACAGAATAAGACTTTTTTTAATTAACAATAAGAAGTTTCTCTCTACAGGTGTCCCGGAATAACTGGTCATAATTTCCAGATATCCCCTATCATATCTGGAAACCACAAAACATTTTTTTTTCACAAACATGTGTCCTAAAATGTAAAATGACTGGTTTCTAAGATACATGATGTTAAATTTAAAAAAAATAAATTGATAAAAAGATGTACGCCACTGGCTTGTTTACCAATTTTACATTTTTTAATTATACAGCTAAAAATACAACTTTTTTGTATTTTTTTATATTTTGGCGTATTTTACTTAGTTTTCGAGAAAAAGCAAATAAAACCCGCTTTAATGTCAAAAAACTGATTTTAATTTTAATGATTTTATTTTATTAATTTTTTAAATACACATTGAGACTTTTATTTATTTTTTTCTCGAAAACGAAGTAGGATACAAAAAATATCAGGAAACAAAAAAGTTGTATTTTTAGCTGCTTAACCATAACAAAAACATGAAATCTGTAAATAAGACTGTGACGTACATTTTTTTGTCAAGATTATTCGTGTAACTACTGCATCCGGGGACGCCACTGGAACTCATAATTAGTGCTCATCATGTTAGTGCTAATGTAGCTTCTTATCACAACGAACAACACTGACAAATTTCACCAAAATCGACAAAAGGATTTTTGAGATATTACTAAAAACCGATTTTTTTTTAACTTTAACACCTTGTCTATTTTGAACACCAATTCTATTTTCCACGATTTCTCAATGCTTATTTAAAGGAAACAGATTTACACAGTGTGTACAGGGTATAAATGCAAATAAATTAGGGGGTGATACCTTGTTTTAAACCTTTTTCGTTTTAAGGGGTAGGACCTAGAATATAAAAAGCCACCCTAAAAATTATTTTCCACGTAACTTTTTTCTATGTTTCAAATTCAAAATGTATATTGGATTCGTAATTTATTCTAAAGAAAAATATGTCTTCTAATGCTTATTTAAAGTTATAATTTCCGCAAAAATAATGATCTTTCAGAGAAATAAAAAATCAATTTTTGTTAGGTAAACTATACTCTTTTGGCACAGCCTTCAAGGGTAGTAATCCCAACGGGATAGATGCAAATTAATCATTTTCATTTGAAAAATATGCTCCATTTTCAACAAGGAATCACCCTCCAAATTAAAAAAAAAACACTTTCGACATGGAAATTTTTGTTCAAGTTATTGTCTAGGACTAAGTAAAATAGGGGTTGGTCATAATTTAATCATTTTAGATTATTTTTTATACTTACTGGTCAATAGTAAAATTCTTTCGGCTTCAACAATTTGTTTTTCATTTGTCAGATTCATAGATTTGCAAAATTGAATGGCTCGTATTGTCTGCAAGATTAAATTTTTCTGGATAGCCAGTTCTAGTTTTAGCTCCTCGCGCTTGTCATCGATTTCCTTTATCGTGTACACTTTCGATCTATTTGAAGCAAATCGGGATGTATTTCTACTGAAATTATTATTCGAGTCATTTGGATTATCTTCTAAATTTTCATCCGAACTGTTAATAGTTTTTTCACAAGATGTGTTTATATCGCTCACAACTTCGTCATACCACGATGGCGGTTTCTTTGTGGAACTTCTCTTGAGAGATTTTCGCATTTCAAAAGCAAAACTCTCCAACTCCTTTGCTTTCGATTCTGATAGCGAATTAACATTGACCTTTTTGGATAAATTAGGATCAATATTTGATGAATCCATGTCATCATTTTCTATATCTTCGTCAATGCCAATAAAATTAAATGATTTCTGCTGATGTCTTATGAAACTTTTCCTGTATTTATCAGCCAGGTTATCATAATATTTATCCATTACAAGTTCGTGTATAATTCTAGAATCTTCTTCTTCCTTACCTTCGGTTGGAGTTGGACTCTCTGGTTCCGCTTTGTATAAAAGAGCCGATTTTCCCATAACCGGGAATGACGTCCTTCGAAGCTCTTGTTGGTCATTTTTAATCGGAGTTGAAAAGTTAAAAATCTTATGGAGTGTTTGACGTCTTTCTGGTTCGTTAAAAATATCATTTATGTCCGGGCAGCACTTGTAATTATTCTTCTCGAATATTGTTTCACCATCCTGATGGAGTTTAAACTTCCCTTGTGGTGAAAAGCACTCAATTGAAGTTTCCATTTTGCAATCTAAAAATAAACTTAATTAGGTTTCCTTTATGAAACCATACTAGAAATATATAACTTACCAATCTTTTATTAATTAATAATAGCACTCAAAAAGGAAATTTAAGGAAGCAATTCATCATATTAATAATTAAGCTTATTTCAGTAACATCCATTCGCAGTTTCACAATTTATTATGTTAAGTATGTATTCAATTAGCTTGCACTGTTATCGTGTAAAGATAACACGAGAATTTAGACAAAAAATATTTCAGATATAGGTAAAATAATTCGTCTTATTCTTTATAATTATGAAAGGTGAGTGATTTTAAAGTTGCCTACTTACTTGCTCAATTAAATAAAATAAATAAAACAATATAATGTTACAACAAACTAATAACCTCTTGCTATCACTTCTATTCACAGAATGTTATTATACCATCGTGCACTTTTGGCCCTTTTGCAGATATTATAGTCATTATGAATTATTTGTGTAAGAAAAACAAATATCATCAAAAGTATTAATGGTCTTGTTTATTTGTTTTTGGCTCTAAGTGCAATTAAATCAATATTGTGGAACCATAGAGCCATTTTCTCACAATGTTTTCTAGCAAGTTGAGTTCACCAAAATGATAAGACAGTGTGCTGTGATACTAGAAATCACGCATGATTCATATATTATTATTTATTTCTAATTAGTACTAGTACCTATAAATATACGAGTATCACCATCAGAGAAAAATTGGGTATTTGTGTTTCGAAATAAATGCCACTGGCACATTTTCCTCGTAAATTGATAAGTCTTTATTAAATTATTTGCTTCTGAGGCCCTAGTCCCAGTATAAATTGGGCGGTACCGAGTTGGGCCAAGAATTTTGTTTGTCGATAATGGCACAACTTAGTTGGCGAAACCGATATATGAGATCACAGGAATTGAACATATAGCTTGTTTGCCAGAAATACCTGCGAGGGCCTTCCCATTTATACAGCAGTGTTGCCAGATTTATTTTGAGTAACTGCTTTACTTGTTCTCGAAACTATAAAGAATATGGATATTCAAATAAGTTTTATGTCATTTATTAGGTATATTCAAGGGATTTTTGAATAGAATTGACGAATTATGACTTGTTAGTAACAAAATAATGACCTTTCGTGTTTTCCTTACTTCCATGTTAAAATGATTATTGTAAATATCGACTCCCCTAATTATTTGAACGAGAAATAATAAAAAGAATCATTTTTCAAGAATTAGGGTAAGAGCCGCTTTTCTGCTGCATTAATTATTAGGCATGCAATCGACTCACCCGTTTTCGTGGAAATTAATGAATATTTTTGACTAAAATAATAATTAATTGTTTATCAAGGCCGTTCTAATACAACTTGCTGTTATTTCTCAGTGAATTACCAGAAAAATTATACCATTCTTCCCGTGAAATATTAGGTATTTCATTGCAATGGTATTTTCTCAAATCACTTTAAAATGTAAACAAAAAATAAGAAATTTGAAACAAACTGAATGACTTCAACTACATAGTTACTAACATCTTGAAAATTTACTCCGAAGGTAACAGTTTTTCCCAATTTTCTCAAATACAACTTAGCTAATTGAAAATTTAATATCAGTATCCATATAGTGTTGATTACTTTTTATGGTTTATTTCTGTATAGCAGCGACGTTTACTTTTCATTTACAAAAAGCATTAATTATATTTATTTATATTTTATTTTTATTTAATGTAAAATTTGGGAATTGCTGTTAAATCTGGCAACGTAGTCACACAACAGCATGAAAATGACCCGGAAAATAATCAACCAAGTCTCTATTGACTTCAACGGTTCCTAGAAATTCCTTGGCCCAACTGAGCCGTCGGATAGAAGGACCCCTCTGTTTACTTACGGAGAAATTTTAGTTTTATGTTACTTTTTAATTGGAGGAGTCCGAGAGTCATATTTCAATGAATTTATTGAATTTTGGTTTTGTTGACTCGGAATATTAACTTTTGTTGTAGAGAAAAACAAAAACCGTTTTCTGTGAAATAAAGGGCGAGGCAGTTTGGTACTGCAGCAGTTTTCTATAATGTCTTTTACAATACTTACAAAAAAGTAATAATTGTGTTTAAAAAGCTATACAGGGTGTCCCAGCTTATTCGAAGCGGTATCTGTAAGCCAAACGATGGACTTTTTCAAAAAACTTTTTGAAAATTCAAGTACAGAATCACAGTGGCCATAATTTAAAATTATTTTGGAGTATACAGAGTGTCCCATATGAGAGTGTCATATCAAAGTTATGTTTTTTTAAATGGAATGCGCCTATGTTATTGCATTTTTAGATTGTTTGAGAAGATAAAATAAGATTGGCTTTTACAGTTGGTGTTTAAATTCAGAAGTTTTTGAGTTATAAACAAGTGAAAATCGTCATTTTTCAAGTTCAAGGCCCTGTACAACGAAAACGGTTCAAGATAGAGAAAAACGGCTTACATGTCCCTATTTTAACTTTTTATGTACTATCCTATGGTGTAGAAACATTTGTGCTTTCTTTGATTTTTTTATTTGGCGACGCGTGGGGAAATCTCAGAATTTTTCAAATTTTTTGTCACCCTGTATGAACATTTCATCTACATCATGGGATAGTACATGAAAAGTTAAAATAGGGACATGTAAGCCGTTTTTCTCTATCTTCAGCCGTTCTCGTTGTACAGGGCCTTGAGCTTGAAAAATGACGATTTTCACTTGTTTATAACTCAAAAACTTCTGAATTTAAACACCAACTGTAAAAGCCAATCTTATTTTGTCTTCTCAGACAATCTAAAAATGCAATAACATAGGCGCATTCCATTTAAAAAAAACATAACTTTGATATGCCACTGTCATATGGGACACTCTGTATACTCCAAAATAATTTTAAATTATGGCCATTGTGATCCTGTACTTGAATTTGCAAAATTTTTTTGAAAAAAAAATCAATCGTTTGGCCTACAGAGACCGCTTCGAATAACCTGGGACACCCTGTATAGCACGGTGGAAATCCTCGTATTATTGTATGCGATCATTACCCATATATCTTAAAAAAATAAATCAGCTGATTTTCTAGGAGGTAAAACATGCTTTAACTTTTCAAAAAATAAAAATGGTATTTAATCACAAATACTTTTTTGTTTGTAAAAACCTTTAAATTGAGGTACCACACACGATAAGGGCTGCAGTGTGAAATTTCGGAATTGAGGTAGCAACCCCTCTTAGGGAATAGTTTAGAAATTTGACCTGTGAAAAAAATCTTCCAGGAACTGGAACTGAGGTGGATCATATAGAAAAGATCTATGATTATTGAGTAGTGTCTAATTCAACCTTTCTTTCTGTAGTAAAAAATCCTGATTAAAATGTGGTATGCAAATCTCAAAGATTGAAGAAAAATCCTGCCGATGGAGAAATTAAGTAGCATAAGAAATTTTGATCGGTCGTATAAATTAACAGTTTGCAATTAGTCCTGCTTCATAGATACCCTGGACACTTGACAGTGCTTTTTAGCTCCTCTTTTTTTTAGTGTTTTAATTCGGTCGTTCTTGACTTCTTGTCAACTTTGACAATCCATTTTACCTACATTCGGAAGCAAGTTTTAAAGAATTACATTCCTGCATGCAAGAAAAGTAACCCTGTTGCATCCAAAACGGCGACATGCTAACTTTGTTTAGTTGGTCATGTTGTTTAAAAAAAAATTCATGGGTATAGGTGTTCTTTGTCATGCCGACATTTTGGTTCCAACAGGGATAGAAAGTGGACTTCAATTATTTGAAAGTTGTAATTGAAGATAAGTGGAGTTTTCAAGACCAGCTTTCCTTTGGAGGAAAAATTAAAACTGCAGGAGCTAGAGCCAAGTAACGAAAATCCGAAAGTTGATCATATTTCAGTTACGAGTGTTCAATTTTAAAAACTTGAAAAAAAATTCGTGTTGACGATATCTACCTATACATCCCCTTTGCCCTTGTATAAATCTAGCTGATACAACCTGTATAAAAAATAACTGTATTTATTTCTTCTTCTATAACTTCTGTAGCTACAATCATAACTCATTACTTTTTACAAAACTTAAAATTATTATTATTAGAGAAGAATTTGTATATTTTTATTGCAAAAAGAGGGAACATCAGTCTTAAACACAGTCGCTCCACTCTGGGAATTTTGGCTTCGAGATCTAGGTCATTTAGCCACACAATGTTTTTTTTAATATATAAATAGTTTTAAGACGAACACAACAACCATGGCGATACTGGAACTCAAACCCAGTCGGTGGCAGCGTCAACGGCTCAACAGTCTTCAAGAATTAGTAATCAACTAAGCATTTATTATTTTTTTTATTACAGTTATCCAAATAATCAGATCATCATATCCCCTAAGTATTTTTCTCTACCTGCTCATCTTGAACATTATGTTCAAAGCATATCAAACGTAACCAAAAAATTTTACTCACTTCCTACTTTAATTTATGCGAACACAGGAAAAAAATAAAAAATAAATAAAACCTTTTAACTATACTACTTGCTGAGTTTATTTTCGAATTCTTAGACTGACTTTGGAAAAAATTAAATTTTTTTCACCCTTTTGTGTAAAAGCCTCCTACTTTAGGTTTCTGCTGATTTCGGGTACATCGAGTTCTTTAAACAGGAGGGCGATCCATAAGCTCTACGAGGATTGTGCAGAAAATAACCGAACTTTATTTTTTTAAATTAAAATTAATTATTTTACGGATTACTGATCCTTGTCCGTTTCAAAGTACTTCCCTGCACCATTCATACACTTTTCTCAGCGGTGTTTCCATTTCGGGTCGCAGTCCTGGACAGCTTCATTTGAGATGACCTTTAAGGTCTATAATGAGTTTTCTTTGATGTGATCAATACTATGAAAACAGCCTCCTTTTAGCACTAACTTTAATTTCTAAAATAATAAAAAATTGCAAGGAGCCCGGTCTGGTGGGTAAGGAGGTTGACCGAAGCGGTCATCTGATTTTTGGCACAAAATTGTCGAATTCGCAAAACTGCATGAGTGTGATTATCGTGCATTATCAGCATTGGCTCAATGTTCGAGCGCATTATCGTGGTGTGTTCCGCCACACTTATGGTCTCTTTTTGCGGATTTTTTCACGTAGTGATTGCAAAATACTTTTATACTATACACATGCATGATTCACTCTTTCGTCATGAGCCGAAAATTCAAAATGCTCAATTCCATGAAAGTCGAAAAAACAGTGAGCATCACTTTGACATCGAATCGAGACTGCCATGCTTCCTTAGAGCTTGAGCAATCTTTGCCTGTTCAGTGTGATGATGTTTTATCTTGGAAAAAGATGTTACATTTCTGTGAACGTTTTCCCCATGCAGTTTTACTCAAAATTTTACGTTGCATCGTTGCTCCATAAAATCGCGCATTTCAAAAATCGCAACTTATATACCTACTTAAACCCGTTGCACTCAAATAAACAATATCTTTAATAAAACTATACGAGATATTAGCAACACCAGAACCTGCATGTGCTTGGAAAGGAGGAATATTGGATAAGCCCAAAGGATGGGCTTATCAATAAATATTTATGTTGGCGCGTAATTCACAATTTTCGGTTATTATCTGAGCAGTCCTTGTATATGCCAAACTTTGACAGATGACAGATGGTGACTATGAAATATAATAATGCCAGATTCCTTTTTGTACAGAAATTTTCATATTATATTTCTGGCATCCTCTATTTTTCAATTATTTATTTGTCACGAGTTGTTATCTTTACTTGATATGTATACTTACCAGCTGCTTAGTTCATTTTTGTACATAAAGGATTTAACATATTCAAATCTGGTAAGCATGACGGCCAGATCAATGGAACTCCAGTACTAATTCAAAATTAGGATCAAGTACTTTACTTATTTGCCTCTATATGGAGGAGTTCCATCTTGCTGAAACCATATTGTATGTGGCCAAAAATATGTCATCAAGAAATTTACGAAAGACAAGGTCCAACTCCCTTAGACTGAATACCAGAAGATATCTTCTTGAGCTGAGAAAAATCGATTTTTAGTTTATCGTAAGATTCGTAAGGCATCTATTTGGGAAGTCAAAATTTTCTCTCGGAAGTTCTTCTTGAATTTTTAAACCACAGATCTGGTAAAAATAGAAAAAGGAATAAATTTATATTTTGTTTCTCGTCTATATGATATTCTCTATTAAGACCAGAAACTAATGAAACTAGTATGAGTTAAAAAAAAATTACTAAAAAATAAATGTCATAATATTATTTGTTCATGTGGTTAACCTTAATGGGAACCAATACAAATGATAATTGCAGTGTTAAAATTGTAAGCTACGACGAGAAAATGCATTGACAAATTCTTGTTCAAACGATTACTTTAGATTGTCTTATCTTTTATTATTCATTCATTCTCTTCAGCAAATTATTTCCACCCTTCGAAGCTTAGAAGCAAAAGGAATTGTTCAGTGATTAGGAAAAATAACGTAATGAATTGTTCTGCCTTAAACAGGATATCGTCTTCATCGTTTCTCAATGTTCCGATAAAAACAAGTGTTGGTTACATCATTAGGAGGCCAAAAAACAGTTTTTTCAATGCTGTAGGATCTACGGCGTCTAGTCTGGTCCGCTAAAGATTTGAGCTGCTGAAGTTTCAGCATTTAACCGGTGCACAAGCTGTACACCGTGTCCTTTCCTTTCACCTTACTTTCCCTCTCTATGGTATCGCACTAATGCAATAAAATATGCGCGCGCACTTTGCTCGTAATGTTAAAACAGTATAATTTTTAAAACAGCAGTATTATTAGCGACATAAGTGAAATAACTTTAATACCGTGATTTACAAAGAAAATCAGGACTATCTTCAGTTATTTTAACTGGTGTTTAGACGCATAATATTAGTACAAGTTGGATGGAGTACTATACAATTACACTTTCTAATAAAATACTGTTTAAATGGACAATAATATCCCATCCATACGCGCACATTTTTCGAAAATTTTAGCACTCCTTGCGACCCCAAGTACCTACTGCCGAAATGACTCTGCGAAAAATCATATGAGAAACGACATTGTTGGTTGTTGATTTGTGTTAAGTGATCTGTGATATAAGTTATTTTAGTGCCTAATTTTGCCTTCATCTTCAGTTTTTTTTTCCTGGATTAAAACGTAAGTTTCCTTATCTTTACTAAAATCAATAATAGATCATAAATAAAAATGCACCATTTAATACGTGATTCGAAAGTTCATAACCGTTGCGCTTAGTGAAAGGGAAATTGGTTACAGCATACACCAGGTATTACAATATTGCCTGACTGCTCTTTTTATTATTTGTTATTAAACAGCACAAAATATTATAAAAGCTGAATAATTGCTATAGATTTAGTGGTATTCAAATTTCGATGATCATTATCTAATTGGTTTATAAATATCATACTAAATATACTTGAATAAAAGTAGGTCTTTTCCATTTAGAATTATTTCCTACTCAGAGCAGGTGACTTTTCCTAATCGGTGGGTTTTTTATTTATTATTTTTACTTAAAGCTTACTTAAAATAAAGTAGGTTATTTTACAATTATTATTATATTACCCACCTACCAGAAATTGCATTACATAAGTAGACATTACTGTAAGAGTAAGAGAAAGATTTTATTTGCTATTGTTGTTCACGAGATATCTCTTTGATTTATGAAAATAATATACTCACTTATTCAATTTATTTGTTTATAATTAATATTCCTGATTTAGAGTGTGCATATGTAAAATCATTAGATAATCAATAACTTGATTCAAAATTGAGAGGTAAATATTCTTCTTGTTTCATATACACTCTAATAGAACTCTAATATTTTAACATAATATTAGGTATCTATTATTATTAAGAATCACAAATATTATATTAAATAATAATTATAAAACGCATTTTGATTCACAAGATTTATGGACGAAATGTTCAAAAAATAAAAACATAAAAGCGACGCATTGAAGAAGCTCTTCAAATCTTGGAGAAGACTTAAGAAACGAGGATAAGAAAGATTGCGGATCAAATTAATTGCAGTCAAAATTGTGCACGAGGAACGTCGTTTTCAACCAAAAGTGGCCCTATTTAACAGGCAATTCAAGATTTATTACAAATGATTACCTCCAATGGGTGAAATATTGTCGTTGGTTGTCAAGGATACCGCTACAAAAAATAATGCAGACTTTTTTGTCAAAATTTTGCAAACTAATTAAGACTTCTAAATCAAAATAATCAAAACGTAAGAATAATAATAATAATGTATTTATTTACAACAGGTGAATAGGCACCCAATTACAGGAAATAATATAAAAAAAAACATGCCATAACCTTTGTTTACAAGTATTTACATCATTAACAATACAAAAAATAGAAAAAATGTGTAGGGGTTGTTATTATTAACGAATTATTGCTTAGACCTCATTCTTAGAAGAGGTTCACATATCTGCTCCAACCTTCTTTTGATGAAACCAAATTATTGTTTCTTATACTGTGCACAACACCCTGTGAATTAAATGTCATAGAAGTTCCATATTTCAGATCGTTTCAAAAATATGATTTTGCCAAATCTCATTCAGTTTAACATCCAAAGAGTTTTCTCAGATATAAGTATCACATAAAGGTAATTCTTTAACATCTTCAAGTATTTGTGCCCTGATAAAATAAAAATTCGTATCTGTATTTTTGGAAAAAAAAAACTTGCAGCTATGTTTCATGAATTTGAAGATTTTAAAAACCTACTTTTAGAATTAAGTAGTTATCTAATTAAATTTCCGAATCGCCTTATAAAAAAACTTCTATTATTTTTTTTTATCGTAGATATGTTTGTTGTTACTCGGCTTCGTTACCCTGAGCTACCAGTTAGTTAGTTTCGGGGTACTAGTGAACACAAGACTTAACAGCTCCCTATTTAAATTTTTAGCGTTTTTAGAAAGTAAATAAAAATTATTTTGATCAATTAAAAAAGGTGGTTGTAATTAAAGGTAAAAAAATCATAATCAGTGACAAAAAAATACAATAGATGCCGGTTTTAACTTTATGTAAGTTTTATTTTTTAAAAGCTTCAATCTTAATTTTTTTATGTAATCGACAATTGGATATTCCAATTATTTTTATTAAACTCAATTTCTCATGAACCTTTATTAATAGGCGGTTTTTGCTTCATTGATAACATAGGCATGAATACATGGAATTGTATCGTAATAAAAATATGATATTTTTTAGCTTGGTTTGTTTGATTTATTTGATTTTTTTACGTTAATTAAAAGAACCACACTTTATGTTTTTATGGACAATTAATTTTAGCACGTAGGTAGGTACTTATCTTAATACAAGAGCATATTAAAAACAAGTCGTTTGTAAAAATGTGGTGATAAAAAATGGCTATTTATGATATAAGTAGTGTTAAACGTTTTTTAACGTTATTTTACGTCACCGAAAGAAGTCTGAATCTCTCAGAATAAAAAAATCAATCTTTTAAAATTCGTACTAATATCATGACATCATTATTTATAGACAACATAAAGATATTATTAGGAATTATTTGGGAAAGCAATCAGTTCAATCAAAGTAAAATCTTTTTTCCAAGCTTTCGAATTTAGTTTTAATTATTCTTCAGGGCTACTGAATTTGAGATTAGAAATCAAGTTTTCCGTAAAAAATTTTATCCATAGAACAGCGAGGTAAAATCAACAGCCAGTTGAAAGGTGAAACACAAGAAAAATACATAACAATGATTCAAGTTTGGGCTAAAATGATTAAATTTCTGGAAAGTTTTTTTTTCAAAAATTAGTTTAAAATTAATCGCTTTAAACAGCCTTTCAACTTGCTGTTGATTTTACCTCTCTGTCCTATGGTTAAGAATTTTTTCAAAAACCTTAGAAGAATTAAAACTAAATTCGAAAGCTTATTGGCTTAGAAAAAAGAGTGTACTTTGATTAAACAGACTGCTTTCCCAAACAATTCCTAATTTATAGATAACATAAATATATAGCAACAAAAAACGTGTTAAAAATTCTGACATAAAAGCATTAAATTTATAAAAATACAAAGTTAGCCAGGTACAAAATGAGTGATCAAAGTTTTTATAAATACACACTTAACTCAAAAAAAAAAACAAAAAAAAACATTTAGGTACTTTATACTTACCTATGTTTAAGTGTATAATATGTTCGATAAAGGTGCATATTCTAAGATAAGTTTAAATGCACTCATTTAAAGGGTGAGTCATTAATGGCGAATTTCCTCTTGAGATATTGTAGGGGGCAATTCGTGCAGTAAAGGAAAAATAGTAAGAAAAAATATTTCTTGTAAATCGACCGAGATATGAAGAGGTAAAGTTGAGAATTCAACTTCTTTAATATTGACGTCAAATATCATAGAAATTTTTTACACTAACCCAAAAGCACCGTCCTTTTTTTTTCATTGGTGGAATGCCAGAAAAATTAAAGTTAATTTCATTCATAAAAATTAAACCGTGCTTTTGGATTGTTTTATATTTGAAAGAAGAGGTCATAGTCTCTATTTAAAGTAAACAAATTCTTGATTTACAAGAATTTTCTTTCACTATTTTTCCCGTGCTGCACAGTTACCCCCTGCAATGACTTGAGAGGAAATTTGAAATTGAAGACTCATCCTGTATACAAGAAAGACACGATATACATCTAGAGGGCCTTCATATTCAAGACTGTCCTTAGCATAGGGCTAATGCATTGGAAACAACAAATATAAATAAATAGAGGGGTGAAAATAGTACCAAATAAAAGATCAAAGATTTTTTTAATCAATTTGGTACCATTTTCATCCCCGTAGGTGAGAATGGGAACGAGATATCTGCTACCTAATTAATAATTGTTCCAATGCATTGGCTCTTCAGCAGTCCTAAAAGTGGTGACCTTGTATATCTAAACTCCGGGATTTTGTTTCGGGAAGCAGTGATGATATTTATTCTGGAAAAAGGAAACTTTGAAGATTTCTAAATTCCTACTCGCTAATATTTATATCATAGAACAGAACGCTTGGATAATATTAATAGCCATCCTTTTATAATACGTTTTTATTAACTCGCTTTTAGTCATGTCTGTCTGTCTGCCTGTCTGCGCAAATCTTGCAAACGATTATAAACTAACTTCCCGAAGAGATAGAGACTGAAAATTTTAAACATAGCTCAAAACTGGATGACAATCAATAGGTACTACTTCACTTTCATCTCTGTGTTTTTATCTGTTCGGTAAAATTAGAGAAAAAAAAACAACTAAAAATCCATACTAAAGTAAAAAGTCGAAAATAATAATAATTATTGTTATACTTTTCGAGTAATAAACTTTAGATTAAATTTGCTTTTTAATCCGCTTGGAGTCTCTTATGTAAATGTAAATTTTGAGATGCTGTTTTTTTTTTTGAGTAAAATGAAGATTATTTCATAACTTTGCATTCCATAACCTTGACCTTTACTTTTTCTTTTGATAAGTTCATTCATGATCTTATATTTAATCCCCATTTACTTTCCCTTTTAGATTATATATATATCTCTACTACTAATCGAATTGAAGATTATCTAGGTCTGTGACTGCGTCCAGAAGAAATAATGATAATATATTGATGCGTAATTTGGTGAAATAACTCATAACTATAATTTACAATAATTTGGAATGGATATCTTAAGTTACGGAAATGATTCAACAATAATACACAGTTAAACAAAACTGTTATTATTACTTATTTAAATTTCTATTTAATATTATTCACTTTACTGCCTATACTGTCCTTTCACTGCTGTCATAAAGTTTGGATGGTGTAAAATTTCATTAATGTCACCACAAAAATATTAAAATTATATTTATGTATTCCTTAAACTTGTAATCCCCAGGTAACCTAATTAAAAATTCATTAGATCGATAAAAGGATAATTCTTACTTAATTTCAAATAAAATGGTTTATTATTGTTAAAGGATTCGATAATTTATTCATGAATCGGTAATTAGAAAAGTTGAACAACTCCTAACATTTGCTGTGGTTGTTACCGGCTCCATGAAAAAGAGACGCATAATTATTATCGAATCACTAGATTATTTTTTTAGCAACAAATCAATTAGAATTAGCATAAGCTGCAAGTTAGGTCTTGATTTTGATATATCATCATTTCAATTTTAAAATCAAATCTCATATTATATTGTCAGTAAAATAAAATAAATAGTGGTAAAATAAATAAAGTTTAGTAAAATAAATCTTCATCCAAAAATACTCGTATTGGCAAAAAACTAAATTGCAAGCATTCTTGTAGACAGACGAACACAATTTTCAAAAATACAAAACATTATCTTTCAAGATCAGCACCTCCCCCGGTGTAACAACCTGTTTGTATAATTATTAAACGTATCACTCTCCAGTAATTAATTTTAAACCGATAAACGACGAAAAACTCTCTTTTCGGTCCTAATCGATCCGAAGCTATCTAGGAACTGTTTCGCCCTCTATAGGGCTCATCAGCATGCCATGTCGAACACTGTTGAGTACTACGCCTGCTGCTTGCTTGAAAGTTGGAAGCTTTCCACAAACAGTGGCAAGATCGTCTAAAACGACTTAAACCCTTAAAGTCTTTTTACTACTGAAATTCACGTTTTCTCCACTGACAGCTGTTATACAATAGGTAATGCCTTTTTTTTAATAATTTGTTTTTTTTTCAAATAAATAAGGACGAAATGAGGACAAAATAAGAAAATAACGAAAAGCTCAGGATCTACATTCCCACTAATTATTCAGGAAACGTTAAATAGAAAAAAATGATTTACCAAATTTTGTATTATGTTTTATTAGTCTCGGTGCGAGCAAGGAAACTTTTGGATTTTATAATTATTACTCGTTAAAAGTGACTTATTGAAATTAGGTTGTCTGGGGTTATCCTGAAAACAGGAATTTTCGTGGGTTCAATCAATTTCCCCACTCCATTAGCAATAAATTATTATCACTGCCTATAATGAAAAATTCATCAAATTTATAATTTTTGATAATCACAAGTGGCCATCTGTTATTTTGTTTTTGTTTTTGTTTTGTTGTTTTTAAGTGGCCGAATATTTTTTACCTTGACATATAACGGAAAAACAAAAATTAACAAAAATTACGATTATTTTTGCATAATCTATAAAATTAAAAACCAAAAAAATAAAATAATTCAGACGTATAAGATTATGCAAAATTAGTGAAAGATTAGTATGAATATTGGAAAAATTGAGATTATAACGCACAGAAATATAAGCCAGGTGGAATCATGAATAATTCATTACAGAATGTCCTTAGCAAAATTAAATTAATATCTTGAACAGCAGAACAAGAAAAGATGGTAAAAATGTTGACATTACAGTATGGAAATTTCGATTTTTTTCAGGGCGGAAATTTGGTCTTCACGATGAGCATGATTTGTTTAAAGCTACTCCAGCGCCTATTATTAGACAAATATTTCCGAATTAATATTTTCAGAGGGTAACTCTCCTTTTCTCAAATGGTAAATCCACGATTGGTTGGTGTGATATACCAGTTCTTCAGGTTTTTGTTATTGTTAATAGATTTATTGTTTCCATTCGCAAATCGACCTGTTGTCGCAATTTTGGCTCAGGTTTAGTATTTCACAAGACAGTGTCTAGATTGGTTGACTTCACCTTTCGCCTCTGCCTTATAAACCCATGTCATTTCAAGTAAGTTGTGTAAGATGTGTGATTTATTTTTATCTTTTTCCTTCATATAAGAATACTCGCTTCGGACCAAACTTGATTATTAGGCTTCGATAATTTGAATTGTTTCTTACTGTTCTCATATTTCCATTCCAGAATTGATCACTCCCCCAAGTGTTCTAAAGTGTGCGGTGCTTCAGACAGTTTCTCCAAAAATTTTAATTAAGGATCGATTTGAAATACGGAGCCTTCCAAAAGTCAACTGGACTTTTGGAACGGCCAAATAAAAAAAGTCGTCCTTATTAAGAATATCAAGTGATTGAACAACTAATTAAATAACTTCTCAAAGGTAAGTACCCGTATTATGATTGGAAAATGAAAATAACTTTCTAAGCCTGCATATTTTCCTTGCATATGAGTTGATAACGTTAATAATACTTATCTAGAAATTATTTTATGCAATGTTGAAGTTTATGTAAAGTAAAAAATGATAAAGATTACTATAACGAGTAACGTATGAATTAACGTAATAAATTTTTATAAACTGATGGAGGTCTCTAATAGGTATAATTTATCTCCTCAAACGGATGCTTAGCTGTTGGTCCACCCAAAATACTTAATTAATTTTTAGGCAACTATATTATGCGCAGAAAAATTAGAAATAAATTTTTACGAACACCTATTATAGGATGTAACGAAACTGTAGGTACATATACCTATAACGAAACTATTGAAACATGAAAAATAGAGACACTTAACTTATTTTTCGCGCGATTGATCTCTAGGTGACTTTTTGCTACCTTACATCTGTTTTCAAGACAGTGTACTTCAAAACTACAGTATAGTATAAGAAAAAACTTTATAAAATTGTTTCGAAATCAAACCCAGGATCTCTGAGTAACTGGTCAAAGCCTTGCCGTTCAGACGGTCGACTCCTTGATATTTTTTAAATCAAGCCAATTTTTTTTTTAATATTTCCGCATTTTAAATAGATAAATGAATTTACCAATTTTGTCCCATTATCTGCCTCTGCCACTGTCTATAACTAATGAAAAACGGTTTTTTTGCACTTGAGTAAATTTTTGAAAACGTTCCTCTGTTAATTTAGCCGATGACCAGTTTGAAATTAGTCGACCGATATTACTCAAATGTGATACCAGATCTTCCTTCTGTTAGGTGCATGGGTAGGTGGGTTGTTTCAGCAGATTTTCCCATGACTAATATGACCATATCGTCCGCATAGTCTTTGTTGTTTAGCTAATCGAATAGGTCATCCACTACCATGTCCCACAACAGCGAAAATAATACCCCCTACGGGCATCCTTTGACGACGGTGACCCTCAATGTCCGGCCAAATATGTTTTCTTGGACTCTCCTGCCCTCCAGCATAGCGGTGAGTCAACTGGTTGTGGTTGACTCAGCGAAATGAGGTATAATCAAATAGCCTCTCAATATCAAGAAGACCCTCGAGGGCAATTTCTTTGTTATACGCAATCATTTTTCGATTCTCATCTTTTAATTCTTTATGTAGAGCCCATTTACTTGGTTTACCTGATGGTTGAAAATCATGACGTCTCTGGCCTATAAGACAGGTCTAGAGGTGATGGTATTGCTGCTTATTCTCAATCAGCTTTTACATTGCGTTCAGTAAGAAAGGTGTTAGGCTAATCGGTCTATCGTAATCATAATCGTCACGTCCACGCTTCGTAATAAAGACATCTTTTATTTCTCTACATGGTCAAAGGAACGTATACCAAGTGCCAATGTCAAACTGGCTCTGTACTTATGGCTTCCATTGCACCAGCGCGAGATCGTCATTTGCCTGATCTAAGCCGGATTATGATCCTAGGGCACATTTGACTTTTTCATATGTACCTAATTATATGTTTTGGTTTCTTTGTGTCCTCTTTGGTGACCCTATGCTTTGGGTTTCGCAAGAGTGTTCTCTTTGCTATTCTGTACAACTATAAGTATACTACAAAATGTACCTTAAGAAGAACCTCAAGAGAATCGGTCCCAGTTTCCATATTTTAATTGCTCAATGGGATTCTGCGATCTTTTGTTATGTAAAAGTCTGTAGTGTGCTCCCTAGGATGAGGTTTCTACGTCTAGACAGAACTTCCTTCTCACCAGAGGAAGTATTAGAAATAAATCTAATTTTTTTCAATTTTTGGAATTGATCATCACGTCATAGTATGCCAGCACACAAGACCTGTCATTACTATAAATTCCTTGTTCTTAATTTTTACTCTCGTAATACTTTGCATAAATTCTTGACGACTTTAGAACGATTTTACTTAAGATTGTGCCTATTAATTATGAAATTTCATCTCAAAAGGAAACAGTTCCATTGTCATTTTACCGGTGAATGTTTTTCAGATTAAAATAGTTGATGATAAAATTAAAATCATAATAACAATAGACCAGCTCGTTTTATATTGCGAGTGTTAAATCCTTGATGAGAGTTACGCAATGAGATGCGGGCTCATAAAAGACCGTCATATTCTCGTGGCTTTCGCTTTTCTTTAATACAATGAAATGTCAAATATTAATCTTCACATGTCTCTTCTCCTTTGCTAAATATACTCTTCTATACGTATTTAAGTATAATAATGATAAAGCAAGCTGTTTTATTGAATTCAATACAATGGGAAAAATTAACAGAAGTATTTATTTGAGGATTTTTTTCTTACTTTTATCCAAGGAACGTTATCGAGATCCGATTTTTTTAAGCTTTCGTTTTTGAGTACTTCAAGTCGTAGTTTAGACCCCTTACTACTTTTATTACAATGCACATCGGTCGACATCCATCACTTGGGCCATTATCATCTAAGTAATGTCCTTGGTATCCATGTTACAGTAGTCTGAAAATTAGAAATAAAAGTTATAAAGACGAAAAATAAAATTAAAAAAGACAAAAAACTTTCCGGCAAATTATTATTCCGATACAAATTTGCTCCAGTTAGGTTTAGTTCAAGAAGATTTTCAGTTACCCTTCTCTTTTATTCAAACAAATCCGATCTAAAAGTATTAGAATGATATATTTTTTACTAAAAAGGAGAAGGAAAAAATTTGGCTAAAAATTTGCATTTCTACCTATAACAAAAAACTCATTGAAAATACAAGCACTTTCCCTTTCTATGTTGGTTGAGTTGATAGAGGCGAATATCTGAGGACTCAGAGACAATTGCACAAACGTGAATTAAAAATTTTCAGATAATTACTGATTTTGCAATGCTCTGTGTTATCAAAATATTAGTCTCACATCGATGAAAATAGCTTTTAATTCCTTTAGGGAGACTTAATTACCGATAAAAAATAAATTATCATTGATCATTCAGGGTATCCCTGAAATGACTTTATAGTTCTCTGCAAATATTACTTGAGTGAAACTAAGTGGACTTAAGTCAACTTATCTTAGTCCAAAGCTGCTTGGTTTGGCCGCTATAATAGGTCAGGTCAAAGTGTCAATTCTGAAATTGTTATTTGGTAGTAAAAACTAAACCGCTGAATCGATTTTGATGAAATTTTGTATGACGTTATGGTTTTATGAGACAACAAGTGCAATACTAAAATTACTAATGACGTTAATTCATTGACGTAGATCATGGTTGTTGTTAGGTTTTATATTCTTTGAACTTCTACGCCAATGGAATTAAAAATTTTTTAATACCGAGCGTAGATTAGTCGACTCATTTTCTACCAAAAAATTGCTTTTTATAAAAGTCGCCTTACCATGTCGTTTAGAAGATAATTGCATTTTAATGTGGATTTTTGTTGGGAGTTTCTTTTTTTTTCATGGGATTTTCTTGATTTATACATGGAATGATAAAATTTATTAACATTTCAACATTCAAATGGGATTTTGAATTAATGTTCAAATATTGAAATGTAATTTTATGTAAATCAACAAAATTCCATGGAAAAATACGAATTTCCCATAAAAATCAAAATTTAAATAGGTACGATTACCTATATCTTTTGAACTATAAGGTTAGGCGACTTTTGTAGAGATCACCTTTTTTGTAGTAAATGAGTCAAGTAATCTACGCTCGCTATTTAAAATTTTTAAATTCCATTGGCGTAGAAGTTCAAAAACCTAAAAACCCATGATCTACGCCAATGAATTAAAATCAGGAGTAATTTTAGTATTGCGATTTTTGTCCCATAAAACCATAAGGTCATACCAAATATCATAAAAATCGCTTCAGCGGTTTAGCCTCTATAATCAAATAACGGCAATTTCAAAATGAACATTTTGGCATCTCCTTATAGCGTCCAAACTAAGCAGCTTCGGACTAGGAAAAGTTTACTTAAATCGACTCATTTTCACCCGAGGAACATTTGGTAGTGAGCTGTAGAGTCATTTCAGGGACATTAGCTTTTTTTTTTTTTAGTATTTTTGCCACGTTTAAAATAAGTAATTATCTGAAAATTTTTAATTTACGTTTTTGCAACCCGCCCTGAGTCTTGTTTTTGCTGTTTGGATAATCAACTTTAATTTAACAAAACTTTTTGTTGGATAAAAGTTTTAGCGAGATCTACCTATTGTGGGAGTTTAACAGACTCTAAAGGTTATCGATACCTGTGAGCGGTAGTAGGTTTTTCTTCGAATCCACTCAAGACAGGTATAAATTAGTTATTAATTACTTATAAATTTTAAGATATAATTTCTGTATCCAAGTGAGCAGAACACGTAAACCCCATAATTAGTCACTGAATGCTAACGGGGATTCCATAAGTCGTGAATTGAGATTT
Source organism: Malachius bipustulatus (assembly GCA_910589415.1). Taxonomy (NCBI): domain Eukaryota; kingdom Metazoa; phylum Arthropoda; class Insecta; order Coleoptera; family Melyridae; genus Malachius; species Malachius bipustulatus. The sequence goes on from OU342632.1 coordinate 37,175,292, forward strand.
TACGTTCTTTTATTAATAGTTCATAATTCATTCATAATTCTGGAATATAAATGTACAAAAAGTAAATTCTTAGGTTATCCAATGATTAACAGATATTACGGAATTTTATTGACCGGTCGCCTAATGAGGCCCAACTATTAATCATGAAATACATTCAAATCAAGAATAAATTTTAAATCTTCTTAGGTTCAATCGCGCCATTATCAAAAGTTATGTTTAAAACATTTTTGTCACTTTGTCACTAGTATCACCATAGTAACATTTGATACAACAAAGATTGTTTGTCATCACAACTAAACCCTATACTTTAGTAAATTCTGTGTTTCGAAATACGGCGCAATCGGACATTAATGGTAAAATTAATATTTGAATTAAAACAGAAAAAGCAGCAAAAAGGCACTGAGATCCGCCTTTTTTAGATCCGCCTATTTTTCCCAATTGACCAATCGACAGTCTGCGGGTGGTTTAATTGGCTTTCTGACCTATTTCGTGGATGAAATTTTCTGTCTAGTCTGACAAAAATTAGATAAAAATATAATTACAGTTGTGCAATCTTCTTGGCGTATTTTTGAGTTATAATTAATTATTCAAAAATTATGCGACCCACTTTTTTATAGTACTTATAAATTGATTTACCTAAAAACGTTACATTCATTTTATTAGGCGAACAAAGCGTGATATAGTCGACTTATTTGTAAATCAAGAATTGGGAAACTGTACTAGAACAATTAAAAATAACTTAGATACCTGCCGATTAACCAAGAGATTGCTGAGCTTTGTAAAATGTCATTGTTACATGACAAAGTGTTGATTTCAATTACGAAGTAAAATGTGACGTGACATTTATATCAGTCCTGAATATAAATGCAAGGATTCAATTTTTTATGTCTATATTTTACTTCTACATCTTTAGATTCGTTACACGTCTATATTCATTAATATAATATGTAGCAATTATAAACTATTCATCAATTAACTCCACGATGGCCTGAAATTACCACATTATATGACTTTTCAGAACAGCGAAAAAACTTAAAATTTTTTGTATAGATATACGTTTGTCATAATTAAGTGGTTCCGCCACATTGTAAGAAATGATTCTATAGTTTAATTATTACGGCAAAACCTGCAAATACAAAAAAAAAGGTTTCTAAGCAATCTATTGACTTCGAGAAATGTGAAGAGGGGGAGCAACCCCTGAAAAAATATGACTCCCGGCTAATTATTCACTTACACTGTTAAAGGCTGTTAGTAACCCTATGGTGCATATTTGCATGGTGACTGCATGGTGACATGGAGATTGGCAAGTTCCATCACCTGAAGACCTTGTGTGCAAATGTGAAGACTTGTGTTGCTTTGATACGGGCAAAACATACATGAGAAGGGTGTAGAGAAATCTTAAGCTCTCCATTCTATTACACAGTTTCATGGAATATGATACCTATCACATCAAAATTTTTTGTATGAGGCAAAAATACATCAGATTAAGGTATAATATGCCTTTACCTACATCCTACATGGCACATCCTTTACATAGAACTTGATATTATTAATGAAGATTTAAATAACTAGAACGCTGATTTTGGACGATAGGAAATGGTACTGGCCCTGCATGGAGGAGAGCTGTATTATTAAAGTGTAAATCAAAGGAGAACTTTCCCCCAACGGAAGTTGATCATTTTTTATACAATACGATTGCAATAATATCTATTGCAATATTTTATAAGCTAAAATACAATATTGAGATGTAATATTTGCCAAACTGATGAAATGACATTTAAAGAAATAGTGGAAGATAACATAATTCAGATTTACCTGTTAGTACAATAAATCCTTCTCGATAATGAATCAATTAACTAAAATTACAATAAAAAATCACCTTATTTAAATCTAATTATTTATTAGACGTCTCATCTTACCATTGTTGCTGTGATAATTTTTATTGTTTTTAATTATCTTGTTTTTAATGTCTCAAGTTTTTTTCACACAGACAACACCTGCAGGTCAAAACCTTATTTTCCTGGTAATACCAACTATTTTTTAATTTAATCGTGTGACATAACATATTGATTTTTAATCAAAAGCAATATTAATGATCTAATTTAAATTATTTTTTTAATGATATGCTACCTGTTTTTTTCATTATTGATGACACCTGACACTCTTTATTTTGGTGTAAATAAAAATATTTATTCATTTAATTCTATTTCTAAGCTCACATTATTAATCTTATCACCAGCCAAAGTGCGAAATTAGCGAAAGTTCAGAATTAATAATTTATGTCATCTAATTAATACTAATCAACTGCGACAAAGTTGATAATTAGTAACAAATGAGGAAACAAATATAAATATTTAAATAATTTAAATAATCAAATAATATACAACGCACGTAAAATTAATTTATGGACATAATAAAATTGATATCATTTTATGAGTTTACTATATCAATATCAAAAACATCAAATCTGCGTTTAACGCACTTAAATTAATTTATGGATATAATAAAATTGATATCATTTTCTATATCAATATTCAAAACATTAAATCTGGGTTTCTAAAATTTATTTATTTATTCTAAAAATGTTCCTCCAAGTTTTTAGAATAAGTTGATGGAAGTTTTTTAATGCATAAAGTATAATGTTTTCTTTTGAAATGACTATTAGGCATGATTCAAGAGATCAGTAAAGTTGACACCCCTATAAGCGCGAATTTTTATAAAATTTTTATTCGTTTAAGTTTTTTCACGTTTATTCAACCAGAACTTTCGTTTATGCATCCTCCAAAAAAGTTACATTTGTTTAAGAAACAAATTGATACAATAATAAATCATATCAATTACAGCAAGCCGATTATTGAAAAACAAAAATGTTTTCTGACGACACAACCCTTATGATATGATAAAGACAGAGACATCGATGTTTCACTTGTTATTTCCAGCTCATCACTCTGATTTTCTTTTCTTTCTGTTCGGCACACTACTTTGGTTGTGATAATATGTCAGCCTGATGAGCTGGAAATAACCAGTGAAAAATCGATCTCTCTGTCTTTATCATACCATAAGGGTTGTGTCATGTTTTACATATTTTTTTATTTTTGTCATATTTTTTTTTGGAATTGCGAACAAACGAAATTTAGGTTTGGCAAACTTAGACAAACCGTGAAAAAACGAACGCTGTTTCAAAATTAATTAAATATGTTCATATGGGGGTGCTGATGTTAATTTTTTTTGCCCTAATTTTTTTTTTAAGACCTAACAAACGAAAATTTTGGTTGGTCAAACGGGGACAAATCGTGGACAAACGAACGCCGTTTGTATTTGATAAAAATTCGCACTTCAGGGTACCGACTTCACTGAGTTTGATTTAAGGTGGCTTGAGACATAAACAAAACAAGTAGCATAGAAGCCAAACATTGCTTTAGAAATCCTTCTAGGGGAAAAAAGTGAGGAGAGACATTAAGTTCATAAAAATAACGTTCAATGATCTTCACAAAGTTGTCTTTGATAGTGCCCACGATTTGAAGTTGCAAAAAGAATAGTTGCAGAAAGTTCAGCAAGTAGAAATTGGACAATTCAAGTATTTTAAATTGGATAAGCAATCATTTTGAACGAGAAAGTACCCACAGCTTTCAAAATATTTTTTTTATTGAATAAGGCACCACATTATTAGACAAAGGGAGATACGCGTGTTCACAGCCTGCTGTTGCTCTGGGTAATATCGCTCTGGCCAGCTGCCCGCTCGTTGGTCGCCTGTGCCGCGGTCGCACAGCAGGGCAGTGTATCTATAACTAAACCTAAGTTAAAACAAGGACTACAATGGAGTGCGATCGTGCTATTTTATGTTCCAAAGTGTTCGTGTCATTATCATCTCATAATATGTGTGGTGCCAGTGCTATGAACGAAATGAGCGGCATTATTGAACTGAAATCAGCGCAGGAAATTGAACGTTTTATTCAATAGTCAATAGTCGAAGAGAAATTATTATATGCTGTCTTAATTAAGCTGACCATCGTGGTAACAAATCCAAAAAATGATGAAGAGTATCTTGCCCGGAAGTGTCGTACATACTAGTACTACCTAAAAGAGAGGAATAATTAGATAAGATGTGGGACGGATTTGCTTCTTTAGTGGAAGGACCGATAGCTGGACGATCAACTTTCTAAAACAAACATAAAATCCCACGATTACCAGATTTTAGAGCTCGTCTTGCTTTTAATTCGCGAAATTTTATGTTTATTCACTATAACACTCGTTGTCGTAACAAGAGATTATTTTAATTAGCGGGAAATCAGCGGCAAACACTGACCAGCTCAACTGTGCTCAACTGTGTAATTCTTGGAAATTCATGGATTTTTCTAATTATTGGATTTTACAGCAATGTATAAATGATTTATTCTTTTATATTGCAAGAATTTGTAAGAATTTATGCGTTTGAGAAGAAATTTCTCTAAGACATCTACAAGATCGGGAAAATTTTTTTAATAATCAAAACGAGAAGGTATTACCTAGTTTTTTAGTTTGTAAGTATGTAAAAACAAATAAACTGAAAAAAAAGTTGCTACAATTTTTATATAAGCAAAGTATTTAATAGACCGAGCCAGAGTGGTAATTGCTCTAGTAGTCTCACCTTTCTTGTTGGAGCTAAATAGTCATAAGTACTAGTTGAAGTGGAAAATCAACTGAGTGGAATAATTATTGCCTATTAAAGCAAATTTTGAAAGAATAATTTATTCAAAAAAACAAATGTGTAGGTACTTATGTAAGTTGTTTCTAAACACTGAATTTTTAACTTTAATTATCCCTGAAGGAAGCCATGATGAATAATTTTTAGTTTAAAGATGATTTTAAACCATTTCATCAAAAGATGAGATAGTTACCTATATGAAGTTTTTCCTCCGAGAGAGTTTTCTCCAGTCTAGATGTCTTCCATATTTTCTTCATTGCGACTGTGAAGTTCATTCTTTGCAGAAGTTCCCAGCATATTAATTCTCTATGTTTAACGAATTTGAAATTCTTCCTTATAAATCCGCTCTTTTTTCTGATTTTTTTTTCTCATTATAACCCACGTTTTGTAACCGGAAATCCTCAATATCTTTTCTGCGCATTCGATGTTCACGCTTTTGTAAATAACATTTTAACTTCAGACTCTACAAATTATATTTATTCGTACAAGTATAGTGTTAAATTATTTATAACAAGTTTGACCAAGTACCGTAAATTAGTCTATTTACACTAATTAAACATTCAAAATGTATTGTAATTGGTGCGCAATATCGACATATGTATACACTATTTTGGTATGTCTGGTTGTACACTGTGCACTGCTAATAAATGTTAAAATTCCCACATCCAGCTTCTTCTCTTCGCCATCTAATCGTTGATTGAAAGAGTCAGGTCAGATCTTCTGGAAAATATGAATGTTTGTATTGTTCTCTAATATTTAGCAGCATTCGGCCTGACTTGGTGGTATTTGTATAAAATGATGGAATTTATACAAAAATTCGGTTTTCCAAGAAACTCGATTTAATGTCAACAAAATTACGATTTTTTCTAATGGCACTTATATAAGTAAACAAACTGGTCTGCTTGATAGATACTGGCACCCGGTGCATTATATTTAATTCTTGTCGTTCGTTGGCTGCAATCAGAACCTTTGTTTTCTCCGTATTCGCTTTCATGCAATGTTTTTCAAGTAAGTAGTGGTAACTCCGTTCCATAAATATTTATAAGTACTTACTCTGTAAATACAATATTATTTTCCACTTCTTGCCATGTCTACAATGCCATCATCAGTAAAGGCACGTTCAGATATTTACACTCTTCATAACCTACTCGAGCTAAATAAGTTGCTAAATAAATTTATACTTGATGGTGAATTTGAATCAACAATAGGTAATATGGTTCTTTTATTCTCTTTGCCATTACTCGTATTTGACCTAAAAAATTCTTGATTTTTTTTATAGTTCATTGGGAAAAATTCATTAGAAAAACTCGGTGACAAAAAATGACATCTAGCGACTATATACATACAAATAAATACTCTCCTGTTATATCTATGTATGTGAAATGGCTCTATTATACACATAGAGAGATTTTTTACATTACATTTTTTACATTAATAAAAAAAATCATCAATACCTACCTGTATTTCTCCTTTTTAGAAAAAATTCTTTTTTTGCCAAAAGGCTTAATACCGAAGTTATTAAAGTAACTTCGGGCAATGGCTAAAATGTACTAAATTAGGTACTTTTAATAATTTTGAATAGGTTAATAATTCCAATGTAGAAAAAAAAATCTATTTTTTTTTCAAATATACCAAATAGGTACTGCCCACGCATTCAATACATTTTATTGTGATGCGGTGTTATTCTTCTGTTGTATAATTGTACCCACATTTCGATATTGTGGGGATTGGCTCCCGGTTATATTCGATGAGTAGATGAGAAATCTCCATTGGCGTAATCCCCCAAAACTACTGTTCTCAAGATATTCACATCTGAAGATGAATTTTTTCTGTCATGACAGTCACGCATATATACCTACTTTTAAATACTGGCCGCTCAACATGTTTAAGAGAAAAATATTTTCCGCGTCATTAGTTAAAACTGAAAAGATATTGCTGATGCTGTTGTTACATTTTAATTCTGTTGAGCCATTTTCCAGAATCGCGAGAAAATTCCCTTTGCAGTGTGTCATTTTTGTAATGTGTGTGTGTATGTCGAATGTTTTGGCTACGGAAACTACGTCCATCCGCCTATTTCCCAATAATTTATGATACTTTTAATTTGAGACAGTATTCTACACCACTTTAATTGTATACCAATTTCTTTCTATGGTTTACTTTCTACTTATATGCTTAAATGTCCAGATTGCTGTTTTTTATATGTCTGACCAGTCTTTTTAATTCATCTGCGTTGGGGGTTCTTAGAATTTGTGTGAGGTTGAAAGGTAGGGTAATAGTGTTATTGTCATTGTAATATATGTCTTTCGTGTATCTATCTGTTTCGTTAGAGTTCAGACTGCAGTTAAGAATCATATGTTCCGCGTCCCCCATTTCTCCACAACGGCAATTTGGGGAGTCTGACAATCCTATTTTGTTTAAGTGTTGGGGTACCCGTCCATGGTTACATCTCAGTCTAGTTACCGTAGTTATTTCTGTTCTGTTCAAATTCATATTTTTGAACCAGGGATTTCTGAGAGGAGTTTCTTGTATATTTTTAATATAGAATAATCCTTTTGTGCTGTTGGTGTATTCTGTCGACCATATACTACTTACCCTATCTTTCATGCGAACCATTATGTCCTGCCAAGGGTATTTATACTCTGCTAGCGTTCCTTTTCGTATGGATTCTTTTGCCATTTTGTCTACTATTTCGTTGTTTTTTACTCCACAGTGCGCTTTGACCCACACTAAGGAGACTTTTTTACCCTTGTTTCTGGCTTTATTTAATTCTATTAGGATTCTATTTACGATATAGTTGTGGTGTCTCCCGCCCGTCATTCTTTGTATACTCTGTAATGCGCTCTTACTATCAGATATTATCATAAAATTTTGTTGTTGACATGTGTTTGCATAATTCAAAGCTTCCAACATTGCGATTAGCTCCGCAGTAAAAATGGACATAAATTCTCTTAGTTTGATGAGTTTTTTGTAACCATTTTCTTGAACATATATAGCGCACGCCGTACCCTCCTTATTTTTAGATCCGTCCGTATATATACAATATGCATTGTTTCTATTTCTCATTTCCTCCAAATCGTGCTCAATCATTTTATTTCGTATCTGTTCCGGGTAATTTTCATAGCTATTGATATACTTTACTCCAGAACTGGTATAGCTTTCTCTGCTCAACGCTAACGGAACTGTGCTGGTTTGTATGGCATCTCTAAATTCTACCAGTTCCCCATATACCTCAGTCAATAGTGGGGACTTTTTCTTCTGCCAATAGTTTTGTGTCAGGTCTGCAATGTATAGTCGATGTAATTTGTCTATTAAAGTACTGTTGTGACTGAATAACTTTAGTACAAATCGATTTGTGAGATTTCTCCTTCTGTATTTGAGAGGCATTTCTCCTATCTCGCTCATCATATTTGTTATCGGGGTAGATCTTAAGGTCCCGAGTATTAGTCTAATACATTTATTTTGAGCTGTATTGACTTTATTTAGATGCGTTTTGGCCGCTTGATCATATAGAATGGATCCGTAATCCGCTATGGCTCTAATGTATGTTCGATAGATCAATAATGCTGTTGCTGGATCTGTTCCCCATTTAGTGTGGCATGTAGCTCTTAAAATATTGGTTGACTTTTCCAATTTGGCTGAAAGTCGTTCCAGATGATTTTTCCACAACAATTTTCTATCTAATGTTATTCCTAAATATGTTATATTGGATTCTATCGCGAATTCTATGTCATCCAAATTTATTCTCTCCGGACTGCTTTGGTGTTTTCTCGAAAATATGCATACTTTTGATTTTTTTTCAGATATCTGGAGACCTAGGTCAGATAACCAGCCTCTCAAGCCGGCTACCTCCGTATTCATTTTGTTGATTCCGTCTTCTAATCTGCAATTCTTTGCATACATGCATATATCATCCGCAAATTGTAGTACCTCTATACCATCAACATATGAGTCTATCTCGTGAGTATAAACCAGATACAGTATCGGGCTAATGATGCTACCCTGTGGTAATCCAATATTGACCACTCTGGGTCCGATTATTTCTCCATTGATTTTCAAGAAAACTTCTCTGTCCTGATAGAGGCTTGTTATTCTATTTGAGAACTCTGGAGGGATTCCAATCGTTGTCATCTTATTGTGAAGTATTTTTAGATTTACATTATCATAGGCCCCCTCAACGTCAACAAATAGAGCAACCAGATTGTTAGTGTTTGAAAAGGATTCATAGATATCGCAGACTAAATGCGCTACATTTTCCATTGTAGACCTATTCTTTCTAAATCCATATTGGGTATCGGATAGTTTTTTATTTATTTCCAGCCACTTTTCCAGTCTATTTTTTATCATTCGCTCAAAAGTTTTCAACACACATGATGCCAGACCAATTCCTCTATAGGAGGAAGCTAGGTTTGGGTCTTTGTTTGGTTTTGCTATAGGTATAATAAGGTATTTTTTCCAGTCTTTTGGAATTTCCCCTTTTTGCCATATTTGGTTTAATATGTTCAGTAATTTGCCCTTGGCCGTGTATCCTAGATTATATAACATGGGATAATGTATATTATCCAGACCTGGAGAGCTATTTACTCTGTTTTGCAAACTTATTTCCAATTCCTTTCGTGAGAAATTTTCTAGCAATTCATGTGCCGTACTACTAACTTCAGCGTTTTGGTGATTGATTTTCAAATTCTCCGGGACCCAACATGGAGCAAGTTTGTAAAAAAATTCATTTTGTAACAGTTCCTGGTTTGGTGTTGACCTTGAAGGAGCATATGTGCTTTTAATTCTTTTCACCTTTGTCCATATTTCTTTTATAGGCGTGTTTCTATTTAATGAATTACAGTACTCCCTCCAGCATTCTCTTTTGCTTTCTAGAATTACCCTCTTTGCAAGGGCCATATTTCTTTTGTACTTGATGAAGTTTTGAAGATTTGGAGTTCTTTTGTAATCCTTCATTGATTTCCTTTGATTCTCAATAGCGGTTTTGCAATTTTCGTTCCACCAAGGTTTGCGGAACTTCGGATTGGTAGCCTGGGACCTCCGAGGGATAGACTTGTTGGATGCTTCGTTTAGGTACTCGACAAATGTAACATAGTCCCAATCCTCTTCCTGGTTTGAAGTTATAAGTTTACAAAGTTCCGTAGAGAAAAGTTTCCAATCTGCTTTGCTGAGATTCCATTTCCTATAATCTTTATCTTCATAGTCCGAGCAATTGATTGAACTATTAACTTTAACTACAAAGTGATTTGAGCCTAGTGTTTCGTCAAGAACTGTCCAGTTTAACGTCGGAGAAATACTGGGTGATACTAATGTTAGGTCTATAGCTGATTTTGTTCTACTTAATGGATTTAATAGAAGCGTTGGGGAGCCATCATTTAGGAAAATTATGTTTTCATCTTCCATAGCTGACAGTAAATTATTTCCTTGGTAGTCTGACTCTGTACATCCCCAGGTTTGGTGGTGGGCGTTAAAATCTCCCCCTAGTATAAAAGGTCTCTTCAATGATCTGAAAAAGTTTCCCCATTGATTGGATGATATTCTAGTGTTTGGGGGAACGTATATTGAGTATATATTCACAACTTTATTTACACCAACTATTTTCGCACCTGTACACATTGTATTTTCCAGTTTATAGAAATTATTTATTGGATAAAAAGGAATTTTTTGATTAATCAGAATAGCAGCTCCGGCGTAGCCGTCGTTTCTATCTGCCCTAATTATATTGAAACCGTTTAATTTGAAATTATAGTGTGGTTTTAGCCAAGTTTCACTTAAGATCGCTATATTAATATTTTCTTCATTCACAAATTTTTCTAGATATCCCTTGTTTTTTACTATTGACCTACAATTCCATTGCATAATGTTTATATTGAATGTTGTGGACTGTTTAGAATCTCGTGTAGCTTTGTCCCTATCAATTGGTTTATTTGATCTGTGTTTAGTATTTTTTTTTCCAGTTTATATAGTATTTCTACTAAAAATGTTGTTAGTGTTTGAGTTATAACTTGTTTTTCTCGAGGTTGTATCGCTGTATAGTTAGGGTGGTAAGGATTTATTATTGGAGTTGTTGATACGTAAGGGGTCTGGAGTATTTGTTTGTGCAGTTGTAGGACTGGATCTGGGTCTTTGTTAGTGTCCATCTTTTTCCGTTTTGTTGGTCCTGTCTCAGGTGGGAGAAATGTATGGGGGCTCGTGAATTTGTTTTTTGAAATAGTTTTTGGTGATTTCGTCTCTTGTGAGACAGTCGCGTATGACACCTTATATTTATTCCTTGCATCATTGTAAGACAAGTTCTCTGTGCCCATTATATGTTTGATTTGTTTTTGTTTAGCGAACTCTGGACAATTTTTTCTGTCTGTTGCGGAGTGGTCTCCCTCACACAGTATGCAGTGGAAGGTTCCACTCTTATTACAGTCTTTATTTGCGTGTTCCCCACCACAGTTGCTGCATCTTTCCTTGCCCTTGCACGTAGTGCTCAGATGTCCATATCTCAGACATTTAAGACATTGTCTAACTTTTTGTATATAAGGTTCCACCTCGAATATTATCTTCTCTATTGATACTTTTTTTGGTAGTATATTACCCCTAAAGGACACCATTATTGTCTGTGTGGGTACATATTTGATATTATCCCCCTCAACTATCCTTCGGTTCATTCTTCGTACATATGTTACCTTAAATTTTTGGTACCCCAAAGGACTTATTAATTGTTCAAGTTCGGTCTCCGTCAATTCTATATCTATATGACGTATGATACCCGTTCTGGCTGTTAAGTATTGCGGTATAAACGGTAAGTAATCGTTTCTTTTTAAACTCTCAGATTCTACCAGAAGATTAGCACTTTTTGACGAGTTTAGTTCTATTTTTATGAGATTTATCCCTACACTTGTTATGTTTAAAATATTTTCCTGAATATCCGGCACTAATCTATTAATTAATCTAGCCGTGCATATTTTATTTGCTCTTCCTATATTTTTACCGTTAATTCCTTTAACATAAACAAAGAATGGACCTACCATATGATTTTCATACTTGTTAATCGGCCTTGAGATAAGTTTATCATCAGATTTTTTATCTGACGGACTTATTGAAGGCGAACCATTTATATTAATCAGATCGACATCATTTTCAACTCTATTATTACCCGTTACTGCAGTTTGACCAATAGATTTATATCCGCTTTCATTATTGTATTTAATACTAGATTTCTCACTTACCCTACCTAACTCTTCCAAAAAGTTTCTTACTTGTGGTTCCTGAACCCTGTATCTATCGTTGTAACTCGTCTCCGTTTCCATTCTCTGTTCCGTATTTTCATCTAATAAATTTGTCCAGTTTTCCTGCAACGTTTTGCCCCTATCAGGGGGCTCACTATCTTTGCTCATTTAAGTATGAGATTTAAGTAATCAGATTTCACTTTATTTGCTCTTCACTACTTGCCAATTTTCAGCCACTCGATTTTATATGCGTAGCGTTCGACCGACCGGTGAGAACTGCATTTTTGTAATAGACTTTAAAATTGGATATTTTTTGTTGGCGTTTATGTTTGTTGTAATTTTTATTGTTAATGTCTGTGTATTGATGGAATCATAACAAATAATAAAATTAGTTTTTCTCCTAAATGGCTCAACAGACCTAAAAAGTAACTATACAGGGTGGGAATCCTTTGTACTACCCATTATTGAGATCTCCTAAACGCTAAGAGATCAGGGCTCGTTAAATTAGAGAAAAGCTGCTCTATTTTGTGGTCATCTTGAATCCGTCGAGACATACACGATATCTGAAAACGTCCCTGAAATATCCTGAAAAAACTGAAAAATTGATATTTCTTATTTTTACCATAACTCTCTTATTTTTGGAAATTAATAAATAGTTTTTTGTAAGCGTAAGTACATAAGACATCAAGAGCTATGCATCTGACATTTCAAAAATTTTCAAAGTCAACTCTTAGAGTATTCATAGTCAACTTTTGTTTTCCTTATGGCCGCCATATTGGATTTTCATGTCATTCTGTATTAAAAAAATTAAGGAAACCAAAAGACTTTCTTCTTCTTTTTCCGAAAACAAAAAGAAAATTTTATCACCGAACGACGTCGTGAAACGTCGCAATATGACCTGAAATTGCTTGACTTATGGTTATTTATGACATTCGGTTGGAGAAAGGTTATTTTTTCGAAAAGGAAGTTGACTATGAATACATTGGGATCTAGTTGGCTTTCAAAATTTTTGAAATGTCAGATGGATAGCTCTTAACGGCTTATGTAAGCTTACAAAAAATTATTTATTGATCTCCAATAATAAAAAAGATATGACAAAATAAAAAATATCGATTTTTCAGTTTTTTTAGGATATTCAAGGAACGGTTCCAGATATCTTGTATGTCTCGCTCGACTGATTCGAGATGGCCACAAAATAGATCAGCTTTTCTCTAATTTAACGGACCCTGTATATCTCTTAGCGTTTAGAAGATCCCAATGATGGGTAGTATAAAAAATTACCACCCTGTATACTGCAGCTTTTCAACCTTAAAAATGATTCAGATAACATTTCTCTCAACAACAAGTAAGGCGGCCAATAATTAAAAATATATGCGCGACTATATCTATCGTCAGAGAAAGAATCCATTTTCATAGGTGAGTATCTCGAGAACAGGAGTTTTTAGGGTTGCTCCCATACTTCTGATCTACTCATTGAATACTATCGATCCTCAAAATTACATAATTTTAGCGGGAGCCAATTTCCATAAGAATTCTAGGGGACCCTTTGAAAATTAATTAAAATTTTCTTTTTGGATATTTCTGCACTATCAGTGAAGTGTTTTAACTCAAGATAGGCCCGTTAAATACAAATCGTTATTGTCGAAAATTATTTCCTCTAAAATGTTTCTCTACTTCTTTATTTCTCTTAGTTAATTGTTAAAACTTAGGTTCATCTATTCGAATTGAAAAAAAATATAAAGTTATTTATAAAACATTTTTTCCTTACAATTACTCCATCAGTTACACTTATTATGCCTTGAACAAACCTTTTATCTACCCAAAAACATCAAGAAATACGTTTATGAATGAAATTTACATTCTTTGCATGGGAGACTTTAACGATGCGTTACGCGAGAAAAATTTTCAAACCAGCATCGTCCATCGTCCATGAAATATTCAACAGTAGGAATAGGTATATATGTTTTTCCAATTTTATAAGATTAATAGCCTGTAATTAATGGAACGCTCTAAGATATAAATACATTCTCTCAGCTATTATCTAAATTTTTAGCACCAACGAACAATAGGTTGTTAATTTTTATTTTAAAACATCAACCTGTATATATAGGTACCTAAGTATATTATAATATGATTAATGTTGCCTTAGAACATTGACGTACTATCTCATTGTCTCAATAATATTATTGAACCTTCAATGATAAGACTGGTTGCTTGGTTGTTTTGTTAGTTATAAATAATTTGTACAAGTTTCTCCTACATATCATCGCCAAATACGTATGATAATACATAATTATTTGATTACTGATTAAATAAGGATATAATGAATGCTTTCTATTAGGTATTTATGAAAGGCAAATTGATCTTAAAAAATAAATCATATTAAGAACCTGCCTGCAACTAGTATCCATTCTTTAGATAGGAAATCTTTCGGTGTTTGAATAGATCAGCTGCACTTTCGATTTTAAGCATCTTATCAAAACGGTCAGTCAAAGGAGATTCCAAATATCCTACAAATGAAAGTGAAATCTACCGTTACCTTAGACTGGTTCCGGAGATGATTCCGTTAGTTTATGTAAAATGTCTATAATAATCTCTTAAGGTATTTTAGTATTTTTAATTAAGGTGTAGCTAGACTGGAATCATCTCCTAACAATTCTTTTTATTTTCCGAACATATGGAATTCCTATGTTAATATCAACTTCTGTGAATGTTGACTCCCCTAATTATTGTTTTAGAGATAAACGTTAAATTTGTCATTTATTAAGACTGCGAGAAGCTGCTTCTGTTGGTATAGTTTGAGTTTAAATCTGCTAAAATGACTCATAACCATTTCTCTTTTAAATAAATCAAGACAACCGTAATTTTACAGAAATTGATATTGATATGGTAGCTCCCTAAGGTCAAAAAATCTAAAGACACCGTGTATAAGCCTATGACCATTCACGAATAAAAAAATAAATTTAAAAACAAAAATATGAAATATTACCGGTACCTACTTGTTTATAACGAATAGGTACCTAGTACTTCTTCTATAGTAGGTGAATCCTTCCATCTGAGTGCGCCTTAACATTCAACTGAGTCATTTCCTAAATCACTAACAAATTATCTTATTTATATATTTATGTTACTTAACTCGTTGAATTATTCAAGTGTTCCTACCAAATTGATCTTGCGTGAATCTGAATCAACAGGCGCTTGTGGAGTTACTTAATCTTATATGCAGCAATAATTAGGTATTATTATGTTTTATCAAATGGAATTAAAGACAGAGAGCTCGTAAACTTTTCTCTAAATGTAGGTATCTATTCTTACAACAGTAGGTAAAGTACCTACCTAATACTCTCTAAATTACTGTTTTCTGAAGTGCTGGTATTAACTTTACATATTGAAGCTGGATACCGAAATCGCAAAAACCGGTGGGTGTAGCTTTCTTTCATTTATCAGCAACTTGTGACGAAATTTGGAAGAACGGTTTATACGCTCCATACGAATCTCTTTTCTGCATTTTCTCTCCTTTGTTGACCTTTTCGTTAATAAAAATATCATATTGAGAAAAAATCTAAAATACAAAATCTACACATCCAGCCTATAATTTGTTGAGATAGAATTGTGTAAAGAAGTGAATGTAAGACAGCAATTGAGATGAATAATTGAGATAATAATGAGATAATATGAGATAATATGAAAGATAAAATTAAATTAAATTCATCAATTGAGATAGATTGAGATATTAAGATTATGAGATATGAAGATATGAGATGTGAAGATGAAAAAATGATGAGATAACAAAAATTTCAATACAAAATCTACATGCAGCCTATAATTTGTTGATACTTGTGTAAGAAAGCGAATATAAGACAACAATTGAGATGAATTGAGATAATTATGTGATAATATGATGAGATAAGTACTATGAAAGATAAAATTAAATTAAATTCATCAATTGAGATAAATTGAGATATTAAGATGATGAGATATGAAGATATGAGATATAAAGTTGAAAAAAGATGAGATAATGAAAAATTTCAATCCAAAAGCTACACATGAAGCCTGTAATTTGTTGAGAATTGTGTAAGGAAGCGAATATAAGACAACAATTCAGATGAATTGACATAATGATGAGATAATATGAGATAATATGAAAGATAAAATTAAATTAAATTCATAAATTGAGATAGATTGAGATATTAAGATGATGGAATATGAAGATATGAGATATGAGGATGAAAAAATTCTGAGATAACATGAAAAATCGCAATCCAAAAGCTACACTTGCCTCTAATTTGTTGTGAATTTCATACGGCGAATGAATATAAGACAACAATTGAGATGAATTGAGATAATGATGAGATACTATGAAATAATATGAATGATAAAGTTAAATTAAGTTCATCATTTGAGATAAATTGAGATATTAAGATGATGAGAGATGAAGATACGAAATATGAAGATGAAAAAATTATGAGATAACATGATAAATTTCAATCCAAAAGCTACACATGCAGCCTATAATTTGTTGAGAATTGTGTAAGGAAGTGAATGTAAGGCAACAATTGAGATGCATTCAGATAATGATGAGATAATATGAAATAATATGAAAGATAATTAAATTAAATTCATCGTTTGAGATGAATTGAGATATTAAAATGATGAGATATGAATATATGAGATATGAAGATGAAAAAATGATGAGATATGTAACATGAAAAATTGCAATCCAAAAGCTAAACTAGCCTCTAATTTGTTGTGAATTGCATAAGGCAGCGCTAATATAAGACAACAATTGAGATGAATAGAGATAATGATGAGATAAAATCAATTCAAAAACTGCACATGCAGCCTATAATTTGTTGAGAATAGTGTACGGAAGCGAAAATAAGAAACAATTGAGATTAATTGAGTTAATGATGAGATACTATGAAAAATTTCAATCCAAAAGCTACACATGCAGCCTACAGTTTTTTATAAATGTGATTAGTAAATGATTACAAATCGTTCTATGTTTTACAAATCTGGAAACTATGTTCGAGATATTGATTTTATAAGACAATGGAGAATAAAAAGTACCTAGTGAGCTTTTTTTATAAATTCTGTTTCTAAAATGTATGCTAATATTTATTTTTGACTAATCCGGAATAATACAAATCGATTATATTTGCATAATGTCACATAAACAGTACCTATGTCTGCTTGGGTCAAGCATTTACATATGCCTATAATACTAATCTATGTAAACAATACAATAAATAATCATGGGTATATATGCATATATTATATTCTGCAAAAGTTTCTCATCATCCTTGACTTAATAAAAAAAGCAAGGGATATACTAACACTAATAACACCTGGCGAAGATCCTTTAATAATAATTGACAAAACGTTTAATCCTTCCTGATATTATATCTATCTTTAGCGGCAAATTCATATTTTATCCTACATAGGCGTAGAAGGAAGCACATCTTATTGAAATATTAAAAGGTAATTATTTTGATAAAATTTAAATCAATTTTGCTAGGTACTCAATAAATATTTTATTGCTTGAGATTACTTGAAAAGCTTCGATCATAAAATCGAATTTCGACTTACCTTAACTGGAAAAATTGTAAAGATTAACACCAGCAATAAAATAAGTGGTTTCTCAAGTCACAAGTCACGAATTAGCATTTGAAATACCATCTTTTTATTTCGAAATCATACCGAAAATGTCAGAGTTTCAGATTAATTACAAAATTTCTTGCGGTTTTTCTCAAAACTACGATTTTATTATCCACGATTGTAAATTGATAAACAATAAAATACAATTTTATACCTCATTTACCTTGAAGAAATATATTTTCAAATAACTCATGATGATACATGATACATCTCTATAATGAAGAGTTCCTTCATCGTTAAGAGTGAAATCGGAAGATTTTTTATTTGTTTAATTAACACAGCCGGCGCCTTTAAAGTATGTCTATTGTGGTGCGTGCCGAAAAAAGAACACCAGGAAATCAGACGATTGTGTAAATAATTAATTGTATTGAATCAATTCAGTTTCTAATCTAATCAGACACAATGGCGACGCTAAATTTGCTTCAAAGGATGTGAAGGAGGTGATGGTAGGTAATAATACTTCCTTCATAATTAATAATAGCGGCAAGAGGTCATGTCACAGAGATAATCTTCTTTCATATTGCTTCACTATTAACACCTACGCCTTGTTAATTTATTGTTTACATAAATTTAATCACGGCTCTTAAAATCAATTGAACAATACATCAAGGATCTCATATATTATTTTCTCTCTTCTTATAATCAGCGTTTCATTGATAACTAAACGGTTTAATTTGGCAATGATATGGTAATGATCATGATATGAGGGATGAGTCCTTAAAAAAAGGTTGATAAATAATTTCATATAACATACAACCCTAAAGAAATTGGTGTGTGTCTGGCAGAGACGCAGGTTTTGCGAATCAAACAATGAGCCTTTGTTAGAAATTTATTAATATTTTCAGACACTTATTGCTCTAAAGTAATATTTTATGACCGCGAGGTTGATATTATTTATGATTTGTTTACACACCAATAAGGAACTATAGACGTTTACGAAGATAATAAAACAATTATTTAATTTACAATGACACGGAATTGTTATTTTAGCTGTTTTATCTAGGTATTTATAATTTTGTCGCTGGTAATTATACAAATCGTCACCTATGAAGAAGTCGATGATTCTTTGTTCCGTCATTTAATATTACTCAGTTGTTTGAAAATAAATAAGGAGAATGAATATTTAATTTATAAATTCGGCTTATAATTGAGCTAATGTAACTAGTTTTTAGCAAGTTTTCGACTGCTCTTTTCTGAAACAAATACATAAAGGACAATGCTTAAGTAATTCCAAATTTGAAGCTGCACCTTCATCTTTAGCTGTTCTTCTTGATTTTAGATGTTTCTTAAAAATTTCTGTTAGGGGTATGAAATATAAAATACTTTGAAGCAACGTTATTAGGAAAACCAATTCAAAAATTAAATCAACGTTTAAACTGATTATTTTGTTTTCAATGTCTACACTTGCCTGCTGTTAGTTGAAAAAAGCTTAGTTCAGACAACAGAAGTAGGAAAATGCAGTTGTTTAAATATTGATCGATCAAATTAATAAAATTGATTTTTTCTTATCAAGAGCACAACTTTTATTCCATTTAATTGATCAAATTTAAGAAAGATAAGTATAGGTAAACACCTACCCACCTAACTATGGTTTCACAGTATTTTTCTATAATGAATCTATATATCGTTATTCTGTCATCTTTTTAACTCCCACTAATAATAATCCATGACCTTTTAAAGAATATAATAAAGTGAACTTGTCAGACTAATCCAGAATAATTAAACAGATACTTATACCTGTCTCAAAACACAAAGAACTATCTAAATAGGTCTATGTACAATAATTATGTTTTATTATAATCCTATGACATTGATGTATTATTTCACTCAATTTTGACACAATTATTCTGGTATATACCCACATAACATATTATTATCTTTTTTTGTGTAACCGGATTTTGGGAATTATAAAAAATAATTATTAAATTGTTCCAAGAATATTTCAACCTAATAATCCCATATTTCAAATTATTGCTTAATTAAGATGAAATGTTTTTAAAGATTCAATAACCCCATGTCTGTATAATTATTCCTTATTACGCATAGGTCATATATTCTTGTCAAAAACAAAAGGAGGTTTTCTATGTAACCTCATAATGTTCTCCAATTTTATTTACACCCCTCCAAAAAGGTTGTATCAAATGTGGTGTTCAAATAATTTCTTAGATTTGAAGAAACACGAAAAAACAAAATTTTTCATACTTTTACCGTTGACTGAAGGTGCTACTCCTTCAATCAACGCTTTTACCGTATCGAAGCTTCCCAGCATTATTTCCATCAGATTTTGTAGATGTTGGTATAATTTTTTTTCCACTGAATATTTTTTCATAAAATAAGTAATTACTTATGATGAGTAATAAGTAATAGTAAGTACAAATGAAGTAATAATAAAAAACAAAGTTAATAATACGTAAGTAAATCGAGTAATAAGTAAATTACAAATGTATAATAAATGTGACACTTTACTCGTATATTTTTATTTTTGTTTTGTACAAATTGTACTTCATTTCTTTGTTCAAAAACGCTACATTTTACGAATAAAAATATCAAAGGGGCTAAAAGGGTTCAGAGTGTTTCAAAATGTTTCAAATTGCAATTTTAAAAGTCCACATAAATATACAATGAAAAAACATTAATGTCTGCATTTTATTTAACTCTTTCTAAGGATGATGGACGAGTAAGATTTACGGTGTTTCGAAAAAATTTTTTTCATGTTTTTTAAAATCTGAGAAATTGAATAAAATCCTCATTTTATCCTGTCCCGTTGGAGGTAGGTATGTAGCTTCGATTGGAGATGGTTTTGGAAATAAGTTTATAATTTTGTTTTTGACGAGGAATCGCTCCTTGAAATTTTTCGCAATATTAGAGAGAGTCATATATACAGGATTATGAGAATTTCACAGTTATTATGATATAGATGGAAAACGGTTATATTGGAGAAAAGTTGCACAATTTTAAAAAATTTTGTTTGAGATTGTTTTGAAAAAATTGTTTTTGAAAAAAAAATTAAAAATTCTGAAAAATCGACATTTTTTATTTAGCCATATTGGTTTATTCTTGTGAATGAATCGTTGTAAATGAATCAAATTTCGACAATTAATTTCAAGAGGTGAAAAAAAGGTTTGTAAGTTTATCTCAACAAGTAAGGTCAAAAGTTTACCTGTTAGGAAGAATTTATCATAAAGAAAAGCATTGTAAATATTTGCGAATGTAAAAAATAACATGTTGGTATGTAATAAACTCAAAAAGGCCAAAATGTGTCTTATGTTGTTTCTGAAATAAGCGATTCAAATTCGTTATTTTTTTGTAGTTTTCATAAGTCGTCAAGAATTAGCCATCTGACATTTAAAAATTTTCTGTTGTTACTCTTTTGTTTTTCTTATGGCCTTGATTGCTTTTCATGTCATTCGGTGTAAAAATAATCAAGAAAATCAAAAAATCTATCACATTTGAAAAAATACTGTTAAAGATTTTACCAGTTTTACTTTTATTTACGGAAAAAAAGAGAAAGTTTTCCAACGAATACGAAAAACAAACATAAGGCAAGTCTTAATTCATATTGACATCATTCGGTTGAAAAATGTTGTTATTTAGTTCGAAAAAGACAAATAAAATTTTGAAAAAATATTTTTTGGGTAAGATACCTCTAATTATTGGTGTTTTTACGCTTTTTTTTCTTTTTTCTATTTTTTTTACTTAGGTACTTCAAATTACCATAACTCGCTTAATAAAGATACAAAAACGATTAATTCGTTCCTTGAAAAATCTACCGATTTGAGTACACTCATTTTTATTAAACGTGTTCCTACGTCTGGAAGGCCATTGTATACCGGCTATCAAGTCGCCATGTAAGGACAACCAAATATTGGCGAATCTGAAACTTACGATTATGAAGCTTTGTTGAATCATTGATATCTCCCAGGTTTCCTGTCTCATCACTCATGTTAATCTCTTAAGTAATTTCCTACTTCGTTATATTATTTTAATTTAAAATATGTTCCGATATTAAAATTAGTCGATCAATCCTTTCAGACAGGTAGACTTCACTGCAAATTGCAGAATTTATTTATTACCGACTAAAAATAAATCACACTTTAACATTTTTGATATACGTAACACAAAAAATATTAAATATTGAATGCTTCAATCCATAGTATCAACACTCTACTTTTTAAACTCTCAAGTTGGTTTTCTTTTTTTATTTCAGGTGACAAAAATTTTCGAAAAAGACTATCTCGGTTTTTATAGTGCAATCTGCAAAAATAAAAAAATCTTTCCTAAATTACGTCATCTACCTCTATTTTTAGTCCATCTGTTCAGCAGACACTATACAACCAAAGCATTATTCCGAAAGACTAACCAGATTTCATGTTTCCCAAGTTTCATTTCTCATCCCTCACGATAATCTCCGATTTTGATACAGCTACCTCAAATTTTACATAACAATGAGTATACTTTTTATATCTAAAAATTGTTTTTTTCACACTAGACTCAAAGAGACAACATTTTAAACGATTTCACTTATGCATATCTCTTTCTGTTATCATCAATATATCATCGGCATCCATCTGTTACATGTCAACTAAATGCGTTAACAGACTGGTGTTTGATCTTGAACACATCTCTCTTCCTACTCTCAATTTTCCACAAAATTTCCGTGAAAGTTGGATTTTTCGTATGACAATTTATTAGACTGTTAAAGCAACACTTGTTGAAGAAAAGTTATTTTTGTTTCTGATGAATAAACTAAATATATTCAATAAGTAATAATTGTCTATTGCCATGCCAAGAATAACTGTTAAGAATTGCTCTATTTTCCACCCAGAGTCAACACCTTCTTTAGGAAAAGCTTGAAAAGCAGTTGGTTCTTATAAAGTCCAATGGAGATGTTTTTAAACTCATTGGTCTCATATCTAATTAGTAAATTATTATTCAACAAAATTCTGAAGCGTCCTTCAGCCAATTACTGGCTGAAATTCACACTTATTCCAATTCCAAAACAGAGACAACATAATCGGTTTTTTGGACCTACCGACTAATATGATCATGAGCCATATTTTGAGAAAATGATAATCCACTCCAGAATAAGAAGAGGAACGATAACGATGGATGACTTGGAACACGACTAGCACTATTTTGCTTCAAAGTCTTCCTGCAAAAAGTGTAACGACCAAAGAATTAGGAAAACACTTTTTTGATTTGATGATTTTGAGAAAATTGTTGACCGGGCTAAGCACCAATAAACTAGTTGAGATGCTTCAATGCGTTGACATGCGCAAATTATAAAACTTCACGGGAAACAAACAATAAAAATAAGAATCGTCGAGAGAACGATTGACCACATCGAGATCTAAAGATGCCAGAAGAACTGCAATAACTCTTCTCGAGTAGGTAACTGTAAGCGCGACCAACTGAGATCCACCCTATAGTATTAATAACACATCAAAGGGACAAAAAGTTCATCAAGCACTCCCAGAACTCATCGCCACATTGAAGGGGGGGGGGGGGGGGTGATCTGATATAATATGGCAGAATGAAGAAGAATATGGACTAGATGGACTAATAATTCGCGTTCAATTAACCGCGTAGTAACTTATACTTTTCATGAATTATATTGTCAATTGTCAAGGATCAAGGATTAAGATCACAGAACTATCTCTTACTAGGGTGTTAACCAAACTTGAGACGTTTTATTTCAAACACAAAGCAGTTCTGACTAACTTGAATAAATTGTTGAACCACGACATGATAAATACAAGACTGCCAGTTATGTTAAGCCGTGTTGAGCCATCGATCAACAACTACCACGCAGACAATGAGCCAGATTTGTTGGGCAAATATGCAATATATGCAAAGGAAACATTGTTTGAAAACATTGTTTGAACTGAAGGAGTGAAACTATTATTACAGCGGCCATGCACACATAAAATAGGCGGTGGTGGTAAATAAACGGTAGCGCCTCGTTTCTAGAGCACATGCACACAACTCCTGGCCTTGGCAGCGATAACTGTACACGAAAAGGAAACGCAGCTCCTATGTGAAAACGAGAGTGGTTTCGTAATAGAACAGACACGCCATTGTATAAACACCTATAATAATTGATTGGCAATTGTACACGCCGATTAAAGCGCTTTTCATGATATTACCTCAAACTCTTAACGATCACCATAAAAAATACAATGGTAGCTTAGCTGCACGATGACAACTGTTTTAATAAAAACCTCATTTTCGAAATCGTTATGCATTTTGACACGATGATTAAGTCATTTTTGTTTCCTAATTCGGTTGCACAGTGTTATTATTGTATGTCCACTACACTAAAATCACTTTAACAAGGGAAGTAGTTCAGGGTTCCTTTAGGTGTTACGACTGAAAATTTATTTCTTCTCTCGCCTGCCTTATAAGGGGTGTCGAAATGATCAAATTTATTGTAATGTTTTCAAGGTTGTTGCAAAGTGCCTTAAGTTATGGTCAAATAGATTCATTCACAATTCATTCACAACTACTGGAAGTGCAATAAATTATTGTATAACAAGAATAAAATGAACCATGATGGTGATGCTCAATGCTCAATTATTTATACCTAACCAACTCTTTCTCTCTTTTCTTTAATAATTACTTACTGTTGATCCGAACTTATATTTAATTAGAGTAGAATTTAAGTAGTAGGGAAAACTCTTCTTCTTCTTCTTCTTCTTTTGACCACCCACAAAGGACAATATAAGGATCACTGACTCGGCGCCATTAGGTTCAGATTCGTGTCACAAGAAAGGTGGAAAATTAAAAAAAAAAATCAATTTAATGTGGTCTGCAATATGTTTATGTGTCCTTGTCCTTTACATCATTAGTCACAAAGACCTCTGAAGTGTCATTGTGTTGGAGGGGGGGGGGATATGTTACTGATTGTCGCGTAGTTTCTTTTAGTGCCACTGTTTTTAAATCAGATGGTTCTACTGTTCTACTACCATATGAGACAAAATTGGGGTACAGTCACAATAGCCTGAACAGGTCTTACAACTGATAGGAGTCGGAGGGGATCTAATCTGTCCCAATGAATATAACATAGACGACCCCTACCCCTTCATAAGGGTCTGCGAGGTATTTAGTCAACACTCAACATATTGGGGCCATAAGCATTTACGGAGGAAGAACTCTGGAACTCTTCTTATTATGTTAAAGACCTTCTGGTCTCTCTGAAAAGGCCGAGAATGTTTGAGTAGGAGCTCGCACCATGCTACGGGAATATCGAAAATTCCTTGATCACATAGTCACCCTTCCCATCATACCCAGACCAATACCCACAAGTCAGGGGATCCTTAAAAGTGCACTTCACTGGGAGGAGAGATAGAGCTCCCGCTCCCCCCACCCCCAACTAAGGCCCTTGTTGTTTTTTTACAAGAGTCCAAATCACGCCTACAAGAAACTTAACTAACGCTACAAAACCAACACCAATGGAGGGGGCACCGTCAGCCAAGATGACTCCCCCTCCCCGTAATAACTTATGTTACCAAGATTACTCTTGCAGCGTTGGATGGTAATCGTTCGTAGCTAATTTTATAATCCTCTACCATGCCCGCATTCTTCTTATTTTCTTATTTTTTCGTCCGTTGCTCGTTAGCAGATTGACAGATTGTAGCTGATTGGCTGCAAGGGTCTACATCTCGACTTCTAGTGTAGGATAGCGAATTGTAGGTCAATGAGTATAAAGCACATAGAGTGCAATTACTAGCCTGTTAGGTGGGTTCGGAGAATTCCTCCATCGCCCATAACAGTGGTCATGCTGGCAGTGCTCGAAACTCCAATCGAGAAGGAGCTTCCAATATCCAACAGCAGAGCCTTCCAGAGTACCAAATCAAGCACAGACACGTGTTTCGTTCTACTGGAACTCATCAGTGTGCTGTATCTGGAGTGTCTGGAGGATGCTGTCGGTTGAACGGAAGTTGGGGCCTCTTAAGGCAAGAATTAACACGGATCTCCGTGTGGTGTAAATAGAGCGACATCTAGCGCTCAGTGAGTGCAATTACTAGCCTGTTAGGTGGGTTCGGAGAATTCCTCCATCGCCCATAACAGTTGTCATGCTGGCAGTGTCTGTGCTTGATTTGGTACTCTGGAAGGCTCTGCTGTTGGATATTGGAAGCTTCTTCTCGATTGGAGTTTCGGGCACTGCCAGCATGACAACTGTTATGGGCGATGGAGGAATTCTCCGAATCCACCTAACAGGCTAGTAATTGCACTCTATGTGCTTTATACTCATTGACCTACAATTCACTATTTTATGAATTAATCATTGAGTATACTTGCCTTCTGTCTTCTTCTAGTGTAGGAGTTCACCTGTCTGACAGTCTTCAAATTTTAGTCCAGATCTTATTGATAAGAATTGTATATCTGTGTCGTATAATATACGGAATGTTTTGCAGAGCTCTGAACGTAGGAGATCCGCTGATAGAATGGTCAGAGGTCTCTATTACATCGATTCACTAAAAACGAGACAGAAAAAAATGTGAAAACTATAGGGGGTGGACTATATGGGAAGATCAAAGGCAAAAGCTAGAGAAGACGATAAAGGGAAAATAGATGAAGATCAGGCAGATTTCACAAAGAAAAAGAGGGCGATCAAGAAGATAATGGAAATATGATGAAGTGGACGAAAGCAATGGAGATGAGACACCTAGAGGGAGGGCGATGATTGGCAAGATAGGAATTCATGGAGGTAAAGGCTGAAAGCAGGAAAACAGTGCGAGTTATCAAGACAGTTATCTTATCGATATCTTCGATTTATACTTTTAAGAAGCATGGTGTCATAATTCTTCTTTTTATGTAGGTTTCCCTGGAGTACCGCAAGAGTCCAATCTTCATCTTCTTATTTTCTATTTTTATGCTGCTGTTATTATAAAAATTTTCAAGTGTTCACGGATGTTACTTTTTTGTTCACTTGAACAGAAGTACAAGTGCAACAACTTGAATTTCAATGTAATAAAACTGTAAAATATTCGTTTTCATACGAAGAAAACATCCGGATCTATTCTTACATTATGATTTCATCATTGATGTTTCTTACTGAGAATTATATTGTAGAACTTGAGGTTTGGGGTGCTAGTGTCTGATTATTGTTTTCTCCAGCTCACCTAAAACTGTAGATGCAATTTTCTTTCTTTTTCAGTAGGTACCTAAAATTTTTATTCGTTAGTTCTAATTTATTAAGGCTATCCTTCTTAGTAACGTATGTATATTTCAAATATGTAAGTATGTATTGACGATTTATATAGTATAAATTCCCATAAAGAGGATATATCTCTTACTGGTAATTATTATGGAAACTTTACAAAAGTTGTTATCTCTATAAAAATTTTATATTAATAGAACTCACGTTTTAAATAAATAAATACCTATAACTATTTTATTTTCTAAGAAATAAATAGGACAATAACATTTAACAGCAGCTCTAAATTTTTTGCCTTTAAATAGATCGGTAGCGAATTATCATAAATTATAAAATCAATAAAGTGCGGTCTTAATTGCTTGTAACGTCAAAGCACGATCAATAAAATTAGTCGGTCTATTCTTAAGTTGAAGAAGATTTAATTAATGCACAATATTAATTAAATCTTATGGTCCTTCATTTATTATAGTTTGTCATCGGTGAGTATTTTCCTCGTTTATAAATCAAGTTGTCAGATCGGTTATCTTCACTATTTATCTCTGCCAGGGTAAATATGAAGGTCTTGGACTTTTTCCAAAGAAACGTACAATAACAATAACGCATACGTTCAAAACCTGCATTTACTTTTCCTATTTACACTTTTATATTTATTTTACCTAAAATAAATCATTTGTTGATATACATCGTAAGGTAAAACAATTACTCATCATAATGTACGCTTAAGCTAATGATAAACTAAGCCTTGGCAACTTCGCCTCGGTCATGTCGTCAGTGAAAATGTTAAGATGAACGTCGGATCCAAGACCATGGCTAGACAATTGGAAATTTCTTGAGAGTACAGAATAAAATATCTAACCAATGAAGTGCAAACTTCGAGGTCATTATCACCATCGACATCACCGTTGAGAAATTCTTGAACTTTTCACTTATCTAAAAATTGAGAGATGGAAGTTTACAAATTTCAAAACCTTTTGAGCATCAATCGTCTAAATAGTGCATTTTTTAAATGACCGATCCAACTGACTTAGGAAATCGAGTACGCACGTGGTAGATTTTGCTTCATTATGTTGCCAACAAGAAATATTAGATTCTCTTAGCAAAGTATGTAGAGTACGTTCAGAAATATTATGAAGCTCAAAGCATCATTAGTTTTTGACGGATTTTCTGATCTTGCATCTGATAAGAATACAAAATTTGCTGGACGTCAAAGAAGAAATCGAACAAATGTCTCAGTAAACGTTTATTCCGATGACGGTAACAATGCCCCAGGAAAAGCTTGCAGAATTCGTTGTGAAACAGGCTGTTGAAGATGCTGACGCTCTGATCATCAGCTCAGCGATAGATCTTTTGACTGAACACATATTCCGTAATAATAGTAGGTGAAGAGATTGATCTTTTGATCCTTTTGACCGGATTATTTACACCTACCTGCAACTTGCAAAGAAAAGCAAAATTCGTCAAACTGTTTAAAAAATTCGGAAAACGGCCAAAAATCGCACAAGCTTTTTAAAACCCGATAGTATCGATCTAGCTGACCCGAAGGAACGCTGGCATGTTTGTTTACATTCTCTTTAATGAAATAAATCATTCTTAACAACACTTGTTTCTTCTTCTATTTCTATTATTTTGTCGTGTTGATATCTTTTTTTCATCTAGTAGATACAATATTGTTTTAATAACATAATTTAACAATTTTATCTTGTAAAAATTAAATAAATTTTTTTTTCAAGAAAAATTAAACAAAATTTGAACCAGGATATTGCTCAGAAAATATTGCCAGTAAAAGACAACCTTTCATCACTCAGTTAACATGAAAATATTTCGAATGCGCCTAACCACACCTACAAAGTAAACAACAAATAAAAACTATTACAATTATTATAATTAATCACAGCTTGTTCTAATTTAATAAATTATCACGATTAGTGTTCGCTTTTCTCGATTGTTATGAAAATCGTGGTCTTTCAACACAGATACAGCCAAGTTACTTCAGAATAATCTAATGGTGCCTATTTATTTAGACATGCCTATTATGTGCTATTAAATGCGTATTGTCTATGTTAATATACCTAGTCATGACTGGTAGTGGGTATATTATTTCAGTTTGCAATTGTATTAAATTTTGACTATTAATATTCAAAAAGCATATACTTCTGTCACGTTGGTATGTACGGAGGGTCACTGGCAAGTGAACTTATCCATAGAATAATTATTATTGTGACATATTTAAACTTGAAATGCCTTTTTATATCTTTTGTTCTGCGAAATTTTGTAAGAGATTACACTATATGCATTATGAATATGTACTAGGTCATTAGAGGTAATTAGTATTCTTGCTGGATATGCACTTCATATTTGTTTGGATTCTTGTTGAAACGGATTGGTATGAGAAAAATATTCTTTTTAATTTCTCACATACCTCAATAACAATTATGAAGACGTGTAGAGATTTTCATAACAGAAAAGGGAAAAATAATTTTCTGTACTTATAAAGGGATTTAAATTCTGAAATTATGACGGATACGCTGCTGGATTTTTTTGGGTTGTTTAAAAGTTGAGTAAAAGTGAATTTAAAGAATGAAGAAACTCTTCAGATACTCAGATGTACCTGTAAAAGTCAAATAACTTTTTTGCAATCAAAAATTTATTAAATTTATTAAATTTATTAAGTTCGCATTTAAATTAAGCACAATCCGAAGCGTAGGTGACTAGGACTCTTTTAGCTACCCCCAAACTCCAATTTGTGTTGTTTTTGTTTTAGAAAAAAAAATTTGTTTCCATTTCTCCATACAATTTTCTTAGAGACTTGTCCCAAGGTTTTTGATTAGAGGTGGCCACGATCGAAATTACCTAGCAAGCACCGCAAGGTCCCTTCTACAAATTCCACCACATTACTGTAACTCTCTGATATTTGTTCAGGCGTCTACATCCGGGATGGTACCCATTTTGATTGCACCATGCAGAACATAAAATTCTCTAAGTTCAATAAATGTCTCTCTCTTTCTCTCTCTCTTCCCCTCTCTCCCTTTCTCACATCTTTGTGTTTGTTCAAGCATCATTCGGTATGATGCACATCTTGCTTAAAGATTACATGCTCAAAATTTTTTCCAAAAAACTGTCATCATACCACAATCTCTATCAACACAAATCAGTCTTCTGTTGGTTTGGGAGCCAACATTCTTTTGGAGTAACTCATTTAATGTCATGGGCATTAGAACCAGACTCCGAATTCTTTAGCCAATCAAATTCCAATCGTGTTCAACCTAGCTGGCATCTGAACCAACCACTGACCAGGGATATAATAATTATTTTAGATGTGAAGGTCTGGCGATATAAAGTCTTTTTTCCTCGGATCATAGTACGTAAACCTCTGTTCCTTGGTATTATTATTATTATTTCTAGAGTAGGTCAAAGCCCTCGTACTGAAGCTGGTCCTTATTGTACCCCTTTGGATAATTATCTCATCAGTCCCGCCTCCCGAAAGTATTTCAGTATGAGTCCAATGGGTGCTTGTTCTAATTTTTTTGGTTCTGCCATTTCGGTCCCAAATACTAGAAGTCTATAGTTCCCTCTAGTGCTGGGCATTCACACATTAGGTGGTATAGGGTTTCCTCCCCCTCCCCGCATCTCTTGCAATCTGGGTAATCTTGGTGAGTCAACGCTGAGTCTTAAGTGATGCAGTTGGGTCTACCCCATTCTTCGTCACACTATTTCACTGTCACCTGGGATGGCAGTCAAAACATGGATTCATCTCTAAACACAATGCGTTTTCAATAATTTTTGCCCTAGTACTACTGATATACCAAGGTGCATTGACTATATTCCTTACTACTTTGTTTTGGAGTCTCTGGATAGTTAAAATGTAAAATGTAAAGACTCATGCGAGTACAGCCCCAGAGCTGTATGCCATAAGTCCACACTGGTTTAGGGATTTGTTTATAAAGCAATATTTTGTTGTATGTTGATAGACTCGAGTGTCTACCAAGCAGCCAGTACATTTTCTTGTATCTTATGTTGAATTCTTCTTTCTTTTTTTACAAATGAGCCTTCCAGTTTTTCATCTAATGTCATGCAAGGTATTTAGCTGTTTCAGCGTAAGATTTATGCTAATTGGTGTTTGTTTCCCCTTTTCATCGTAAGGTTGACATGAACCGATTTGGTTTCGTTCAATTTAATGCGCCAATTTTCGGTCCATATGGTAATTTTGTTAACTGTTGTTTGTAGTTTACTCGCCGCCTCTTCGTAGGTTTTCCCCACTGTCAATATAACCGTAATCTTCAAATGTTGCTATTTTGCCTTGTTCTGGCTGTGGTATGTCACCGGTGTAAATCAGGTACAACATGGGTCCTAGAACGCTTCTCTAAGGTACTCCTGCTTCAATTCCCTTTAACTCAGTATACACTTCTACGTGCTTTACTTTGAAGAATCTGTCTGATATGTAGGATAAGTTTACTGACAATGATTGACAATGATACTTTCCCCTGCTTCACCACATTATTTCACTCTCATCTGTGGTGGCGTCAAGGCCTGGATTCATCTCTGAGCAAAATACTTCTTCAAATACTTCTTCTCGAAGAAATCTGAGAAGTTCGAACCCGCAACAAGTCTTTCTTGCTAGATATACTTTTACCCCATACTTACCCCGTGTTGGCCTGAAGGTAAATTTGCTTGCGTTGTGGTCAAGTTAATTTCTGATTACCATAATAGTGGACTGACAATAATTAAAGGCTCATCAAGTGCGATTGTTCTTTGTTTGGGGCCAGTTCCTCCATACTTCTTTCGTTTTTAGGCAACGCATTGCATAACGTTGCACCGTACTCGATAGGATATTACATACAGTCTGATCATATACCTAGGTTTTACCTTGGATCCATATCTATTTAATATAGCCCATAAATTGCCATTTTCTTTTCAGGACCCGGCCCCATGAGTAGGTACCTATCTTAATGGGCTGCTGAGTTAATGTAATTATACAGATGGTTACTTTAGAACGTTTTATCTTTTTTTATTTAATTAATACTGCATCAACAGTAACAATATGCATAGAGCAGTGACTTGTAATAATAAATAAATATGGGTTGTTTCAGTCACTCCTTCGGTCAATCAAGGTACGATCGAGTACGTACAAGTATCAAGGTCTGATTGTGGTGATGGTGCTGGATCAAATACCAAGATCAAGCTGCGATTATTGTTCTCATTCTGTCGTTTATTTTGTATTAAATGTTAATAAAATTATTATCTCATAACAATAATAATAATTGTTGTAACAGTCACATTCTTGACTCATGAATAGCATTATGTCACAAATCCGTTATAAATGTAAAGCTTTTAACGGTAACTGTTCACGTGTGAATTAATTAATTTATGGGTGCGATATTATGTAATAATAATTGATTATTAATTAAGGGTAGGCAGATATGTATTTAATAATAATTATTAATATTATTCCTGATAGCGATTCTTAATATTTATTATGTTATTTACGTAGTCGGTTGCTTTCAGATATGAAAGTAACGTCAAAATGGTATTTTGAATTATTATTGATTTACTTGAAACCAGAAATAATTACAATAAATTCCTTCTCAGTGTAATTTACGCATATTATATTTTCTAGGCGTAGAGATTTTTAGAAGGAAAATGAAAACTCCTGTGTATGTAATTTAACTTATCTGATTGCATAAATTATTTAATTACTATTAATGGTGCTTTAGTAATGGAAAATTAATGAATAAATATCAATAAATTCAAAGACGTTTATTAGTATTGTTGAAATATTTAAAATTCAGTTAATTACAACAAGAGACATCTGATAATAATATATCGTTTTGTGGTGAATTTATTTTTATAAGTACAGTAGAGTCCCGTTCATTCGAGCTAAACGGGACCGGACGGTGCTCGGATTTGCGGGAAACTCGGATCTCACGGATGAAAAAATAATCCGTCTAATCCGACCGTCGCTGAACTTTGTTCCGCTTAAATCGAGCCCACGACATTTATGTAATTACATACATACCCAAAAATCAATTATTATTTCCGTTTGCCTCTTAAAAAGATCTGAAATATGTACCTAATAGGAACAGGATGTAATAAAATATCAAGTGGCTTATGACTTAGTTCTCATTCCTCTCTAATACTTTTCCAGATGCGTAGTTGTATGTACATTATGTACACATTCATAATATGTATAGTACATACATATGTATGTATGTATGTATGTATGTACTTTAACAGGGAATGCGATAGCTCGAATAAAGCGGAACCTAGCATAATGTTGCTCGGTTAATACGGATCGTGTAAATTCTATTTTTAGCTCGGATCACACGGAAGCTCGGAACACCGGGACTCGGATTAGCGAGACTCCACTGTATAATATTAATATAATTTTCTCTGTTCATAATTAAATAATAATTCATCTCCTAATATATTGTTCTTCTTTTTCAGATGAAGACACCTATCTGTGGAATTTTAACAGTAACATTATGGATTATTAATAGTGTCACGTCATATAATGTAAGTAATTCCATGATTTTTATAACTTACCCTACCAATTATTCCAGAAATTAGGAAACTTTAAAAACTTTTTTTACTTTATTTATTAACAGTAACAAACTGATTTTAAATAATAGTCACTGATTAGTAAATTCTTACTAAAGTCCATCAGATATGCCATTTTTTTTGTTTTGCTTAAGATTTGTAATTTTTTTATACATCTAGGTAATACAGGGTTAGCCTACATAATACGAAAAATGTTAGATGATTTCTTAGCTCATTCTAATAGAAAAAGTTGCCATTAACGTGTATTCGAAAATGCACCCGTTTTTGACATACAGTGTGATTGTAAAAAAAATTGTTTTTCCAGTATTTTGAAGTTACAAACCGGGAACCGTTTGAGATACAGAACTCAGCTTTTCTCCAAATTTTATCATTGCTATTAGCTACTTTTTTTATACCAATTCTTTTTTTTTCATGTGTTATTGGGGGACATTTTAAGATTGATCGAAATTTTTTCCCTTCAATTTTCGACACATATTTTGAAACGTCCAAAACGAGTTTTCGACGAAAATTGCAATTTTTTTTTTTTTTTTGGAAAACGGTTTACGTTAGCCATTATGACCAAGAGTACCTTTTTTATGTAGAAAATATTGACGGCTTAAAATATGTTTTCAAAATATCGAATTTTCCAGTGTCGTAGTGTCATCACTGGCATACGGAAAAAAATTAGTTATCATTAAAAAAGTAAATTTGGTACAGATATGTACCAAAGTTGACCTATGTACCATGAACGGTTCCTTAGATATCATCAAAAAAAAATTGAAAAAAGTATTTCTTTGACACCCTGTATCTCAAAAACGGTGCGTTTGCGAGCCCACTTTATTGGGGACCCAACTTTTTTCCTTAGAATCAGCCAAGAAATCGCCCCCTAAAAGGTTTCGCACTTATTTAAGATAAACCTGTATATTAAAATGAGGTTCGGTGGAGACGTGACTATCTTTACCCCAAGATGACTCCTGTTTAACGTGACTTCCGAAACACGTGCTTCTTATTAGAAAGATGAAAGTAGTACAATTTGGGCATAGGTTAGTATCACAAGGTGAGATCTATCGGAATAATAATTATTCAAAAATTGTACTGCTTCAAGGTGTATTTACATCTAACGGCACGGACACGTACGGGTCCGGGTGTTCAACGTAGACGTGCATTTTTATTAATAAATGAATGGCTGCATTTAGATCACGGGGACAGACTGACAACAAAACGTCGCTTTCAGATGTAATGCAGTCAATCAAAATCCATTTATTATTAAAAATGCACGTCTACGTTGAACACCCGGCCCGTGTCCGTGCCGTTAGATGTAAGTAGACCTTTACGGTCTTACAGCACTTTAAATAAATTATGGAATCTCTACTCACTCGCCATTCTTAAACCAGTAGTATCGTTTCATTCTATTTTTGATGTCCTGAATATCCCTCAGCAATTTCCGGAACCTTTTTTGGTGCCACATGTAGAAACAAACTGAAGATATTATAATGAAATATTTTTATTTCGTCAAAATTTGTGCAAATGTGCAAAATGTGCAAAGACCTTGTTTTCGCAAACATCTAGAAACAAGGAATTTTGCGTTAACGTAATTTAGTCGGTACTATCCCTAATTAGCTTATATTCGTCGTTTCAGGGCTGTAGTAGCTTGGTGCATGAGTATTCGATTGACAGCACTTTAATCACGAAAACTTTGGAGTTTAAAAAAAATGTAATATTTTTAAAAACGGGCTTAACGCCAAAACAAATCAAGGAAGAAATGGATAACACACTCGAAGACTCTGCCCCATCATATTACAGTGACAAGGTGGATGTCAGGGATTAAATTGGGACGTACACGAGTACAAGGGATGAGCCTCGATCCGAACGCTCTGTGAAAGTGGCAACTCCTGAAATGATTGAAAAAAATCGATCAAATCGTGCTCCAAGACCGCAAATTAAAGTTGTTTGAGATAACAAAGAATGTTAAAATATCAAAGGAACCTGTGGGTGATATTTTAAACAATATTTTGAGTTTTAGAAAGATCTATGCGAGATGGGTGCCGTGTTTGCTGACACGTCACCAAATGTTGAAACGAAAAATTGTTTCAAGTGAGAACTTTACGCTTATACCATAAAAATTCCAATGAATTTTCTAGACGTTTTATAACGATGGATGAGACTTTGATCCACTACTACACTCCTGAAATCAAATTACAGTCAAACTAGTGGATTTCACCAGGTGAAGGATTGAAAAAATTGTTGTTTTCTTTGTGAGGTCCGAGTATTTTCAACCAACCCTCGTAGATTTCTTTCAAAAAGCATATCCTCAACAAGGCAATTCTGAAAAAGCGAAATCCGCAGTAGGTTTCACAAGAAATTTTCAGGAATGATGAATAATTCAAGCAGTGTTGAAAGGTTTTGTCCAGACAACCTTCTTTTAAAATTCCCTTATCATAATTTCAGTTAATAAAAGTTCATCCTCGATTATTCTACGTACCTAATCATGTTATTCTTCTTCTCCTTCTTGAAGACACACTACGCCTACTGGCAAAATTTCTTCTCCCCCTTCGTCGGCATTAACAATTTCTGATTCTTAAATTATTGTCACATGAAGTCAAGTCTTTTTAATGTAAATTATCTGAAAAGAGAAAAATATTATTTTTTTCAAAAATATGAATCCATTTATCATTTGAAAGCTTTACCGTCAATTTTTTGCCTTGCAGTTTTGGTGATAATTATCTTATATTAACAGAAGAACAAAGAATGACCCTCAAATGTTAAAGCTAGTTCTCTTATTTGAATTATCGTCAACAGATTTATGGTAGTCTGAAGAAAAAAATAAGCTGGGGGTCAAAATTGCAGTTATTGTTATAATTTTTCATTATTGATTACTGAAGACACTCTGTCTGAACCAGCCGAGTACCTACGTCATAGATTAAAAAAAAGTAACATTTTCTGTAATTTAACCATTTTATTGCTTTTTTAATCCCTTGTGGGAACTTCCTTTTGTGGTAAAAAGGTCAAGGATTTGCATATAATACATTTTCTGATCGGTTTCGAATATACATTTACATAATCATTATATAAAGACATCTTTATTGTCACCTGTTTTGAATATTAAGTTTTATTTATTGAAAAGTATTTTAATATTCTATTTTATACACATAAAGCATTATAATAATATCCCATCTTCCTTTATCTCTGTGTTACATAATAGATTGTCATTGCCTATTATTTAATTATTGAATATTCTGGAAATCAAATGAATCTCCTTTTATCTTTTTTGCTATCTACTTCTTATGAATATTATAGAAATGTTAGTAATAATTAAATAATAATTTTCTAACAGAAGGAATATAATTATTATCAACTTGACTAGCATTTCGCTTTTATTCCTGTTCAAACTTTCTTAACTGATGTTTAACAAAAGCATGAAGATCTTATCATAGCAGAAATGACTATTCTTCTTCCACCAGTTCCTTTGATTCAAAATATCGTGACCGGGACTCTTCTCGCTTGGGAAAAAATTCAGTTTCTTCGAATTCAAAAAGTTAGATACAAGCCCAGAATCCCAATCAAAGGATAAGCTCTCAAATTCAATTTTATTAATCATATTATTTAACATTCGGCCAAAAATAACTTGGCGGAATGTTAGTTAGATATGATTAACTATTGATAACAGCATGCAACTACTGACTTCTAGGCCAATTCCTTCAGACCAATTTTCCACTTCTAGAGTAGAAGCATCATTTGTCAAGCCTAGCGCTAGTGGTGAGAAGAATCTGCCTTGGCCTTGGAGTCTTGGTCTCCGTCTTGAAAAAAAACTAACACCGTCACTTTAGATGAAGTAGCGAGACCAAGACTTGACTTTCAACACAAAAATCATGTTTTCGAGCCCCTTGACCAGAACGAACGCGAGTCTTGCTGATTGAAAACGTTATTTACTTCTCTATTTTTAGTACCTTTAAGGATTTGTCATCAGTTTAAAAAATCCCCATCTTTAACACGAGGCTTAGTGCAGACTATCAGACTTGTGAAATTTTAACAAAATCAAAACAGTTATTGATATTTATCAGACTTATATCTCAAATCTCGAGACTGTGGACATGGAAAACCGCAAAAGTCTCGCAAATGAGACTAAGACTCCAAGACTAAAATGCCCGTATTCACAAACGATAATTTCCTA
The DNA here is from genome assembly GCA_910589415.1 of Malachius bipustulatus. NCBI lineage: Eukaryota > Metazoa > Arthropoda > Insecta > Coleoptera > Melyridae > Malachius > Malachius bipustulatus. Next base: position 37,212,710 of record OU342632.1, read on the forward strand.
AATAATTACGTAATTAATTAAATGAGTGAGATGGAGATATGCAGTTTTTTTGCAATAGAATGAGATGGGGATAATTGATTACGTAATTATTTTGGAAATTATCGTTTGTGAATACGGGCATAAGTCTGATGCAAGACAAAACCAAGACTGAATATGCAATACCAAGACAAAAGCTATCATGGCTTTGGTTTAGGTTCTAGTATTATATTTGCCCATCGCCACCAGCTCTCAGTTTCTTATCTCGAGATTTACTAGGTGATCCTTTGGTCATTGACAGGTACCTATCCTAATTATCCAGATGAGTCTTTTCTGGATTAACCTGAATATCAAGCATCTTATATTGGTCCAATTTAACAACCTAATGGCTGTTTAACATTGATTATTTTGATTAGAACCCGTCTCTACCTGGAAGACTATCTGGAGACGGGTGATATCCTTTGGATGACTAGTGGGTTCGTCGAGAAACACACGTTCAATCTAGATAGTTATTGATCAAATCTCTTGGTCTATTTGATTATTCTCCAAGCATTTTTTCTAAGCTGCTTAAATTCACAATGCGTTTGGTGTCTCTTGAGCCTTTTCGGTGCTTATTGCTTGCTCAGCATTCTCAATTCTCAAATCAAAGCAACCCATCCTCAATTGTCGATCCACAATGGGACCATATCCATATCTTTTGTCGGTGGGTAATTTCCCTTCTATCAATGTGAACATCGGCTGCTTAATAATAATAATAATAATAATAAAGTTTATTGTATCACATCATTTACACTCAATATGCAAATACATAAAACTATAATTAAATTACATAGAACAATAGCAAACAACAAACGAATTTTCAACTGGACGCAATAAAAAATAATTGACATAATAAATCCACAGAAATAAATGATGCTTTTAAACAATAAACATAATTATGCATGCATATACGTATATACCTATCTTACAGGCACACATGTTCCACAGAAACCACCATTTGGTAGTTTGTATGTGGTGTACATTAGTATAGAACATGCAGCAGTCCCACCCAACCACTGCCATTTCTCCATGCAGTCTGTACAAACTTATTTGACAACATATTACATTTGACATCAGCTATATGAACTATATTTTGTTTCTTTCTTTTTTCCCTGTTACAATTTTCTCTCTCTACAATCATTTAGAGTGTTTTTATCTACAATTTATTCCGTTAACAGTATCATGTATTAAATGTCTATCCGTATTTTTCAACCACAACTTTAGTTTCCTTTTAAATGTTTTATGACTGTCCATACATTTTATGTGTGTTGGTAACATATTATAAAATTTGGGTCCCAAGTACGTATAGCTTCTTTGCCCAATTGTCTTGAAACATTTAGGAGTCGTAACAAAAAGCTCTTTTTGTCTAGTTGAGTAATTGTGAGAAATAGGTGTCAGGGACAACTTACTTGAGTGAATTTTTTTAAGAATCTGCTGACAAAAAAGTTGTCTGTGACAAAAAAGTGCTTGCTAGCTAATTTCATATCAATCAATTAGTTTGTTATACACGGCATTAGAAGTATTTCAAGAGTTTTTTCTGAAGAGACTTAATTCAATCCTAGGTAACTTAAGTAACCAAGTTCAACATACTGGAACCATGTACCTGGAGTTAACCGTGGCAAGTTAATATTGGAAGAGTCGTCTTCAAACCTTCCCAATGAAATACTGCTCCTAAACAGAACACAGACCAGGACAGCAGTGGGACTTCTCACAGGGAACTGCCACCTAAAAGAACATCTGCATAAGATAGGCGTCGACAGAGAAGAGCTACTAGAGAAGAAGAAGACAGAGAAGAGCAGTCTTTGCTTTGAGGAAGACGAGGACTTTCCATGTAATTTTTGAGTGTCTGCGGTTCTTGCCCGAACCCGCTCTACAGTTATGGGGGTAAACCTGCTTCATAAAGACTGCTGGCAAGAAAATCCTTGGCTAACAGACTGTTGAAAAAGGCTTGAAAGAGAATCTTATAAAAGGCTGTTCGAACTGTTCGACTAGTCAAGGACAGGATAAATACGAAAGAATACAATACGCATATACGGCTGCAGCATCACAGAGCACAAAACCGTCTTCTGTATTTAGCAGAACAAACAACAAACAACAATAAAGTCTTCCTCGATCATCCATTTGGTTTCAGAACATAATATGGCACAACTTGAAAAAAATATATCTTAGTTTTTTTTAAAGGTTCGACAAGCCTTTCGATAAAGTTAGGCTGACTGAAGTTGATATAATATTAACTGCAAAAGACCTATCATATTGTATATTGTTACTTTTCCTCCTTGAAGTCTTATCCAAAAGACACATTTTTAATGACACAATAAGGTGAATACACCGAACTATGCCTTATCAAGTCCGGCATGCCACATGAAACTGTACTATCTGATTGCTCGCAGGTCCGAGCTGCGAACTCGAAGAATACTGTAAATTAATTTGCTTCTATGTATAAGGCTATCCTTAAACCAATTTGGACCTATTGAATTCTGCTATGGAAACCTACTAGTAACTTCAATGAAGTCTTGAAAGTCTTCGGCGTTTCCAGAATAAAGTATTGACATTAATAATGAAACCCCGTGGTAAACGGTTAACGGTAAACGGTAAGGGGTTTAAGGGTAAACCCCTTAAACGCTTAGAACTGAAGATCTGGTGAAAAGATTTACAGTTAAATTATGTAATGTAATTATCTTTGTTTGATTTGAGTTTTAATCTATCCTTAATGCATATAGCCCAGTCATTATATACTTTCAACCTTGGAAAAATTCTGTTGTCGATCTTTTTCTACCGGTTTATCCCTGCGCATCCATCAGCCATTTTGAATTTTATGAAAATGTGTTTTTCCTAATTAACTCAGCAATTTTAAATTTTTTGGGCAAACCTAAGCTGATAGGAAATTTAATTTCCCACAACTTTGTTAATTACATTTTTTTCTCTACGATCGATATTTTTTTTATTAAACCTGAAAAAGCCGAGAAAGTCATTTGACAAATACATACAAGAATTAAAAGTCTTTAAATGACTGTCAAAAAAATTTTAAGACATAAAGACCCTGAGAAATTCAATGAAACTATTTTCAAGGTGGCCGCACTTCCGGAAAACCTGATATTTTACCACCCACTTCATTATTTTAATGAAGATATCCTGTATATTATTATACAGGGTGTCCCATAATATGTGGGCAATCTCCCGGATTTGGGTAAATTTCGTAAAAATAAATGAAAAAATATCTATAAAATTAATTCCTCAGAGACACCCCTACAAAGATATTAGCTGTTGAAGTTGAGGGTTGAAAATAAACTTTTTGCAATAACTTTTTTATTTCTTAACCGATTTTGATAATTTTTGGTTTTATTTTGTATTATTTTGGACTGTTTAGAATAGTGTTTCATAATCTTTGATAGCACATACATAGACCTCGGGATGGCATAACCCCCTCATTCACTTGAAAGAAAACAATAAAAATAATAATTTTACAGTTTTTTAAGGTTAATTTTCTTTTTATTTGACATTTTTTACATAAAAAATGTCTCTTTATTTATTTCGATAGAGCGAACCGTTATCGAGATAAACGTCCTTCTAATAGTTGATACGTCGCAGGAACTTTCTAAATTTCAAGTAAATTTTAACAAGATGGCTGATCTATGACAGTAAATTGAGCAGGAAACAAAACAAAAACTTAATTACATACACGTCAAATAGTGTCAAAGATTTCATTTCATGCAGATTCAATTCTAACTGATTTTAAAATGAGTTACACAAACGCTGAAAATCAGTTAGAATTTAATCTGCATGAAATGAAATCTTTGACACTGACGTGTATTTAATTAAGTTATTGTTTTGTTTCCTGCTCAATTTACTGTCAAAGGTCAGCCATCTTGTTAAAATTTACTTGAAATTTGGAAAGTTCAAATGCGGCGCATCACCTATTAGAAGGACGTTTATCTCGATAACGGTTCGCTCTATCGAAATAAATAAGGAGACATTTTTTATGTAAAAAATATCAAATAAAAAGAAACTTAACCTTAAAAAACTGTAAAATTATTATTTTTATTGTTTTCTTTCAAGTGAATGAAGGGGTTATGCCATTCCGAGGTCTATGTATGTGCTACCAAAGATTATGAACAACTATTCTAAAAAGTCCAAAATAATACAAAATAAAACCAAAAATTATCAAAATCGGTCAAGAAATAAAAAAGTTATTGCAAAAAATTTATTTTCAACCCTCAACTTCAACAGCTAATATCTTTGTAGGGGTGTCTCTGACGAATTAATTTTATAGATATTTTTTAATTTATTTTTACGAAATTTACCCAAATCCGGGAGATTGCCCACATATTATGGGACACCTTGTATTTTTAAATTGTCTGAGAAAATTGAATACAGATGGCTCTCACGATTGCAATTTAAATTAGGTACCCAGTTTATGAGTTATAAACAACTGAAAATCGCAATTTTTTCTATTTCAAAGCAGTGTACAATGACAACGGCTTGTTTTTTAATCATAACTTTTCATGTGGTATCCTATTGTGTAGTTTAAATTAAATAAAACAATTTCTGAATTTAGATGACCGGTGACCCCCTCCTCACAGTAAAGAGCAGAACAAGAAAAATCGACAACAGAATTTTTCTATTTTCAAGTCGATTTTTTGGATAGGTATGATGACTGGGCTAATAGTATAAATTCTGTAGGTATTAGATGAACTGTCCATAATATTACCTACGTCACGTAATAGTTCGAAGGGGTTTCTTCGGTGAATGCGCCTGTAAGGAAGACTTTTTTATTAAAAATACATTAACTAAAAAAACAAGATACACAGGTATTTTTTATAAAAAAAAAACATAAAAATAATGGTAATAAATAAAACAAATAGAGGATACAAGTGCAATTTTCTGACATCTTGATTGAACAACTTCAGAATTTGTCACGAAATTTGATTGTGATCCTGATTATCACAGATACCTCGATACTAATAATTATAATGCTCTGTAAATACTATAAAGACTCTGTATAATAACAAAGTGATCTAACCGTTACAAAAATAGTACATAAAGTCAGTTCTGATAATTATTATGAAATAACAGATATTTACCTACATAACAGATAATTTAGAGCATATTTACTACCTCGCCTTATTTATTATTTATTATCTATATCCGTATATAGTACCTATAAATGATTGTAAGGAAAATCAGCCTACTATATACTTCTTACAAATTACATGATATAATCCTACCAATAACAGTGACCTACCTTAAAACACCTAATAGGTATAAGAACGTGTTAGTTAATTTCATACCTTATACCTATTTACATTCCACCTACAATAATGATAATAATAATGATTTAGAGATTAATTTATATTTAAATTACGTAGACACTGGGCAAGTTAAGCACCTACATAATATATTATAATTATAAGCAATTAAATCTAACATTATTTTTTATTTACTAGACGTTAGGAGAGCAATAAGTCGAAAAGTAAAGTACAGGTTGTTGGACTGTATTCTTTTCGGCTTTTCCGTGTTTGTTTTTTGTTAAATAGAATAAATTACACCTGTATGTATGAGTAATGATTTGTAATTTACTGACCATACAGCCAGCTAGTGTAGAAAGCGTCTAATTATTCTCCAGAGGTAATTACCCAGCACAGTATTGAGTGGTAATAAAATAAATGCATTGGGTTTGGTAATATGCAACTTCCTTCCGTATATACAGCATAATATTATGCATGAATATGGCAATAAAATAAGCACGACGGTAAATATCTATACCTGCGTATATTTAATATACACGCTGTATTGATTTACTATTTATAGTTAATTATTGTGCATTACATAAGATATTCAACTGTTTATTGATCTGTGATTGTCACGCAAAATTTTTCATCTGTCTTTTAATGCTTATCGCGTGTGTCTATGAAGTCAACTTTTATTTATTACCTGTTTTATATTTGTTGTTCTTATTATTCTGCTCCTTTGAGCTTTATTTCTTACTTTTATCTCGATTAAAACTCGTTATTTTTATTCATCTTTTATTAACTTCATCATTCTCCTGGTTCATGAAAGGGAGTATGACGGTTGCTGCCAACCTTACAAAACATTTCCCTAACCTCTGTTATCAAAAACCATTGATATGTTAAACTCCCTAGACTGTGAAATAATTCATTAAACAATAACATAACATTACCTGTATATGTACTTGATTTTTCTGAATTTTTTATTATTATTTTATTGGTGATTTTAATTGTTTTTTCAGGTCCACAAAGATATGACAGTAGATGAATTAAGAAGAACTTTTCATGTAGATAGTCATCATTTAGGTAAGTTATCTATTTTGCGTTTCTCTCATTTAATTATAGTTACCTATATCCCATTGCAGATGTTTTTAAATTCAAGTTGGCTGTGATTTTTTTTTTCGCTAAAAAAGTTAAAATAACTTCCTCCACTATACTCTTATGATATTAGGAATAATTTTATTATATTAAAAAAAAATAAATAATTTTGAATTATGAAAACAATAAATTCAATAATATGTGGCTTTGGTTGCTATGGTTTAGTAAAAATTATCTAATTATTGGCCTTTCATTATTAAAGTTTTAACTTCAGTCAAAAAATTCCATCACATTTGAACTGTCAATCATTCTAAAACTAGGTAGTTATCTTATCACTTAAATTTATTAAATAAACTTAAATATAAATTACTTAAATATTACCTTATTCGATTATTTAAGCTGCCAAAGGTATGGCTTGTCCACTGAGTGTTGTCCGGTGAGATTCCACACTGATCCTGACTATAAACGATTTGATTTTTTATGTTTTAATTCGTAAAATTATAATAATTGATTTATATAATAATTATAATATTTATTAATAATTAATATAATTATTATAATACAATAATTGATTTGATTGGTACAATAATTATAATAATTAGAATTAGTACGAATTAAAACATAAAAAAACAAATCGTTTATAGTCAGGATCAGTGTGGCATCTCACCGGACAACACTCAGTGGACAAGTCATAGTTGGGAAAACACAAAGGGACATATTTATCATTAATATATTCAAAACAATGAAGGAGAGAATCCCAAATGAAACCTATTTTTATTGTAAGTTTAATACACCTATTTTCCAAATATTTTTTTGCCATTTTGGCAACGTAGCGTAGTTAAAATATATGTCAAATTTTATTAGAAACATCCAAAATCTTAAAAAATTTAGCTTGTCAAAGGTAGTTCAAAGCTCAGTATTCGAAGAGATACCAACACAATTCAAATTTTCCATAGCCAACTCTGAATTTAAAAACATCTGCTTTGGATATTATGTTTAATTTTTTTAGTGTTTTTTTTATTAGAAATTGATAAAGAAAATTGTCAGAATGAAAATAAAAACGTTTGTTGAACTCTTGCGTTGCAAGATGATGATTAACTATGACGGATACATTTTTAAGTTTATAAAAATTAGACTAGAGTAGGTACCTAAATACTACTAGAACCAGAGACTTGCAAGAAGTCTCTGACAAGAACCAACATTTTCCTACAATGACCTCACAGCTTCTTAAATTAGATTAAATCAATAATTTAATTTAGGCCACAATATGTGGAAAGCCTTGAAGAGTTACCTTTAAATTAGCAAAAATTGAAAATTAGAAATTATAGTCTCAGTTTTTCACAAATTTTCACAAAATTCACAATAATTGTCCTCATTAGTCTCATTTTCCACCCTTATAATAGAATACATGCAAACTAGATCTCTAGTACAAAAAAATTTCACCATTTCGTCATAAATTGAGATACTAACATGCACCACTTACTCCTTACAACCCCAGCTGAAGTTTCTGAAACCGATACTAATTTGAAGTTAAAATTAGTTGAAATGTGATTATAAAAAAAATTAATATTTCAGAATTTACCCTTCAAGTCATCAAAAAGACGGTTTTGGTAATTTTCAAAAAAAAATTCATTTTGATTTAAATTTGGATCTAATATTTGGCCAGTATGTAGAGAACACTATAACGAAGAAACTAACAATGCACAAGCACCAATACATAATATTTTTTTCAAAAATAAAAACCCGGTTTTCAAAGCGTTTGATGTATCATCTTCATGTTTTTGTATTCGCGCGAGAGAAAGGTGAGTCGAATCTCATTCTCGCACTCTCACTCATGCATTCATGTTTTAACGTGTCCTTATATGAAAAATTTTTGAGCAATTAGTCCGATTTTTGGCCACATCAGGAACCCAAAACCGCGTCAATTTATCGGTTTTCTAGAGATCACATCGTGGGGTACCACGAGTTTATTTTTGACCGAATCTTTTGTGCGTGAACAAATGGGAAATTCAACGTAATCTCAAAAACGTAAAAATTGGCGTTTTTTGACTTTATTTCTTCAAACTATGCCGAATAACTTTTTTTAAACTATTTGGCATATTTGAAACCACTTTGGGAAATTTTTTCAGTTCTCTGCCGCAAACGGCATTCCAAAATTTGCAATGACGGTTTTCTAAATATGCCGGAAAAGTTTTTTTTAGCATTATTTCCCATTTGTGGGTCGCATTTCCCCATTTTGGGCCATTTGGCGAAGGACAAAAATCCGATTTTCAGCTTCATCGTAATTGTCTTAAGTAAAACTCTTCTTGCGGATGATGGTTTCGAGCCACATAACATACTTTCGCAATCGCAACTGAAAGAATGAAAACATCGGTCCCCAAGTTCGTTCATGCAGATCTTATATTTGGGGGCAATTTCCGGTAAAACTTCCTCATTGGTAGGAGAATTCACCACTACTCTCACAGATGGTAGTTATTATTAGTTAGGTTTTTGATAGGTTTAATTTTCCTAATTGATTTAATTAATCTCAAATACGATAAAGGGACCATAACCAGAATGGTAGACAATGTTGTAAATAGAAGACTGACCTAAAAAGTTTTTATTAGTGATCCAAAAATCGTTGACGTTATTTTATGCTTGGTTTCTGGTTTCTAAGACTACATTTTGGGGGGAGGGGGGGGGCAAATGTCTAGGTTCTTAAAAACATCCAGGAATTTTTCTGTCCAAAAATATTATTTTTAACCATCTTCGTTCAAAAAATGATGGGCTCAAATTACTATAAGACTGTCCAATGATACTTATTACATAATTCTAAACATAAGAAAGAAATAAGGAAAATATAAAATGTTTTAATTATACATGATGAAAGGAAGAAATTTCCCGCTTTAAAATGTATGTATCCCCAAAATAATCAATTGTCTACAGAAATTCACCTTTGCCTTCAATTCATTGCCATTCTATTACAAGCATGAAGCTCTCTTCAAGGAGTTAATGATACGAAATTAAATTTAGAAATTTTCAGAAAACGGCATATCAAATCAAAAACGATTCTGCTTCTGGAAAAAAACTTCAAAACTATTGAGCACATTTTCATAATTTACTTTTCTGTTAGATGAGGAACCAGAAATACTAAATTAACAGATATTTTCTCAAGCCTGAAACTTTTCAATTTTCGATCATCCTTTAACATCCTGAAAAAGGCATTCGAGGGAGAAAAATTTGTAGTGGGTACTCGGATTTTAGATTACAAAATGTAACTTCTTTTTCTGGAGACGGCTAATTTTTCCGTCAAACAGATGGTCAGAAATATACAAAACTTGGGATTGGCTGTTTCATTATATGAAGATTTCAGGTTTGATATGTGCATTGTAAAATGTTGCCAGATTTATCGTTTTTCTAATACTATCATCAGTCACTGTGGTTTTTCAAATATAACACCCTGTACATTTTATTTATTATATTTGTAACATAAAATATGGTTAAACTAGTACTGAAAATAAGATTCCAATATTGCAAAAATTTACAGGGTATTAGAAAAAAAACTGGTAAATCTGGTAACATTGCACAAATCAAACCAGGAATCTTTATATCCCAAAATAGCTGAAACCTAAGTTTTGTTTATTTTTGACGGATTAAAACTAAGCGTTTTCAAATGTTTCTTCCACTCTGTATACCTAATAACTTTCACTTGATTGAAGTAGTTTGACGTTTTATTTGATACGCCGTGTATTTAAAAAAAAATCACTGATACACAAAATTCAGTTTTCAGCACAAAAATTTCAATGGTAATGATTAATTAGGGAAGTAAGCTAAATTAAAAATTTTTATATGAGGTAAAAAGTGCAAAACTATAAATTCAAATGTTAGAAAAATTAAATTTTTTATATTTTATAAAATTTTATGTTCAATACCAATTTTTTTCTAGTCTTTGATCCCAACGACTAGGAAGTGCATCATCAGTTATAGGAATAATTTCTCAGAAACATCTACAGTTTCAAATTATTACACCAATTCTAAAAAATATTTATATGAAATTTTACAAACATAAAACCACACGAAAAATGAGAAATAAGTCAAATAATTCTAACGAATGAATCTGGAAAACAATTCTTTGAATTTTTACGTCTTATAGATAATACCTGTACTGATTCTAATAAGCAAAGCAAACGTCATTGGAAATAAGGCTTACGGTAAATATTTTCAACAAATTTCCTCATAAACGTTCATTTGCACAGTCGCGCTCACATTTCATTGAAATCATTTAGCATCATTTGTTTCAATAACAAATAAGTTTAAAAAGACAAATTAAAACCAGCTGAAATGTTAATGGACAAGGTGAAATGTCTTATTGTTCTCTTAATTCTATTTTCATGGATGTTTTCCTTCGTTCCGCCTTGGTTAAAGACTCACCTGCGCTAGGTAAAATAATAGAACTTGAAAGAAATTAATCTATCAGCGGGATCGTTGTATATTATTCAAAATCACTCTGTATGGCAAGGACAATTTAATTTTCCACGCATGGGACAAAGCTAATAACTGCCATTGGACGGTACTTACATACATACCAAACGTATGCGTATATGCTAATAAATCAAGTAATTTATCATCATAACATATTAAAGATGCTGTCTGTGGTAATATTATGGAGACAGGAAAAAATCCCTTACCTACGAATGACACACAAACACTCTCCTAAAACCCATATCTTCATGGATAGTGAAAGGATAAAAGGATATAGGTAAATGTCAAATCTATCAAGATTTACTTTCAAAATCGATTTGAAGATCGCGATATTTGCGATGATGCGATTCTATATATATTTTTTTAAATTAACATATTACATTCTATAAATTGAAACAAATTACTTAATTCAATATTAGGCGCACGAGATGAATTGGGACTTTGTAGATGCAATATCGCTAGCTTTAAAAATACAGGGTGACGGGAAATATATGATTTATTTAAAATAAAAATCCTTGAAAACAATTTCGACCAGTTTGTAAGTACCTACACTTCCCTCGCTATTGCACGTTATTTATTAATTATACCTATACCAGTGGCGAAGAGTTTGAAGGTAAAGCTGCGTTCATGTTCATGACTATAGTTCAGAGGCCAAGTAGAATATGATTTTCGTTTGATACCTACAGCTTATTGAAATCCAACATTATCGTTCTTCTTATGTCTCCATCACCCTGTGAAGGCGCAATGGGCTACCATAGATCTAGAAGAAAGTGCATGCAGCCTTGAAGATCTCGGTAGATGTTGCCTCGAGACATCTTCACTGGTTTCTTAGCTTGAATACTGTTCTTCTTCCCTGCAACTTCCTCTCCATGATCAACCGGAGGACCTCGTACTGTTCGCTTCTCTTGATGTTTGATATGCTGTAGCTTCAGCTACCACTTCTTGACAATTCTCATCAACTCAATGAGATCAAATCAAATCAAAACCATGTTGACGACTGATGTTTATCTGTCTTTCTTCCTATTAGGTAGCTGTGAAAAATTCTTCGGTGAATGTACCTTGCATGTCGTCAACAGCAAACTCACTTGGAGTAAGACTGAAGACACCCCTGGTGAAGAAGTCTCTTACGTTTGATGAAAATTCTGCGGCGAACCCATTCGATTGGAGCTTTGATCTCGATATTCGTATACCATTTTGCTCATTTTTAATATCGCCCAGATATCCAAATACCTGTTCTTCTTAATATGCAGATCAACGTGTCTTGGTAGATACCAGAAAACAATAAAACCAATATCAACCTGGCTTTGTTTTCAGTGAACATAAGTACCTACATATTCGCAAATCATAGATTTTCTAAATTGTCTAAAGTTAAATATCAAAAAATGCCTCAGAAATGTGCAAAGACTATCGACTCATGTGTGTCTTTTCCTGCATTTTTAAGATAATTTGATACCATCCTCCATTTTCTTCAACCAACCAAGAAGAATTTTGACCCAAGGAGACATTCCATTGCCGAATTGAATAACGCTTGAGGCAGCGAGTCCAATTATAATATGACAATCTGACATCTTTGCTCAAACCATTAACTTATAATAAAGTTTTAACAAATGCAAAGAAAGGTCACATAATGGTTGTATCGAACTTGAGTATTCCGGGAGAGAGTTCTAAGAGGTAGGTTAGTTGTAGCCCATGATTCTGTAGTTCGAGCGTTACGTTTCCCTCATTGTCATTATTGACCTCTCTCTGAGTGGTTATTCCTTTGAGAAGTTGGGTGTTGAGGTGGATTCGAAGACAAAAAAGAAGGGTTTACGACTAGTCAGCTTTGTATTATTAATGGTGAAAATGGTAATAATTCTGATACACATACAGCGCCACTAAAATAGTCATGCGAAATCATGTGGATGACTGCTAAATTTCAAGCTTCCCAGTACTTCTTAATAGCGTAATAGAGCCAACCTGCTGCCTCGCCCTGGCGACCTTAAGAGAGAACTCTTAACAATACGACATCAGAAAGTTCTCGCACAATTATTTAACCTTGTTGTTGAGGGACGTGATCCCCTCTTCCAGGAAGGGAATCCCCTCCCCATCCTGTAACGTAACTTTTTCTCACACTTCTTTTTGATGAGGGGGAAACTATCATGGACAACCCGAGCCTTGTTTTTACCGCTCGAAGGTAATTCCGTGCTCTTACTGAGAAAAAAATCCTCCTTATACCCACCCCGGACATCGGAATCACTTATGGTGGGCCTATTTCAATGTCCCGCGGTGTTCTGGTTAATTGCGCTTTTTAGCTCTCTCTCCTTCTTCTCATGTTCGATCATTATCACCGACACGTACGCTCTGTGCACCTGCAGTCTTCCTCCCATATAATAATATAGCCCAGTATACAACCCAATCTACTCTCCATCCCAAGACTTTCGTTGTCGAAGTGTCTACAGTTGAATATGTTGGTCGTTATCTCCCTCCGAGTCACCGAACGTGAACGCCCTGTCAGCCCTTTTTCCTACCCTTTGACTTATTTTGAGAGTGCTTTTTTCCATCTACGGTATGATCCTGGGTCTTCGTCCATTGTGCATGCTCGGATTGCGGTCCTCTCTGTCATTTCCTCTCCTCCATGAGAAAATATATTGGTATCATCACCTCTAGCACAAACGTCGGTTTCCCAGAAATCATTCTATAGGTTTTGACCGGTTTCAATGGTAGCGTTCTCTAGCATGTGTTCACCAACAGCTCACATCTTTAATTAGCATAGCTGGATTCCATCTGTTTCTAGTGTGCAATATCACCAACTGGGCTGTCATCGCGGTGGTTCTTCTTTTATCATCCCTGTGTTCGCGAAAATTCTACATAGTGCTTATCATACCTTGTCTCTGTGCCTCGCGAAGGAGGCGAATGTCTACCTAAGTCCTAAGTCCTAAGTAGACGATCGTTTTTTGATGTTTAACCTTGCTGGGAACCATTAATCTTAGAATGTCGTCGTTTAGGACAGTAGACCAAGTCGGCCCCAGCAAGAAACCCTGCAGGACTCCTTCTTTGAATCGTATTTTCATTGCTCTGCCTTCAACCATGGTTACATCTGACAGATACGATCTTTTCTTATACACCAAGTAGGTACTTGGGCACCCTCGTATCTTCCAATCCCACAATAATTATTTTAGGCATTACCCCATGAGGCGTTGTCAAATGCGATTTACACATCGATCAATATCATGGCTTCCCATTTCTTTGTCATACAATCGACAAAATATGATAATTTATTTGGAAATAACATTTTTTTCTTTCACAAAATCTGTTTATGGTTGTACCTGCTAATTTATGTCTTTAGTTCTGATAAATCTATGAGTGTGCGAGTATCTTTGACTGAAATTCCTTCAAAACACTGTAAAGGCTTGGAATTGGTGGAATGTTATGAAAGGCAATAAAAGTGACGTTTATATTACTTAAACACGGTACTTAGCGTGCATGTTACCAAGTTTCCGAGGAATTGTATTACCTTAATTCTCGTTGAAACAGTTACGTTATCGTGACTCGGTCATTAGCTCTTCGGTAGTCTTTTAGCAGAGTACGTCGGATGTCTAGAAGCTACCAAATGATTTTAAGAAGAATTATGTTAAATTCCTAATTTCTTCTTTCATGTTGTAAAGGATTTACGCTGAAAGGTTCGTCTATAAAGTGATCCCAGACTAAATCAGTCAATTATTTATTTAATAATTACTTATAATTATTTTCATACACTAATACACACTAATTATTTATCTAATTATTTATTTACCCTCAGCTTACCATGGTTCGTTTATTTAACGTAAAGTTAGTAGTAGATATTTATTTGTAAACACATTTAATAGCACAATTTACTTTCAGTAGTTATTATTTTGCATACCGCTTCACTTATATTTCAAAGACTCTTCCTCAGGCAATTCGTTTATATAGATTTATTGTAATTATCCCTACAAATCTTCTGTGAGTCAGAAGTCAGAACCGAAAGCGGACACGCCACTTTGACGCCTCGACGGCCTGTTTGATGCATGCCTATAAAGCGCTACAGTATTTTTTTTTTTATAATCGATGTTTGATTTTTTCAAGATCAGGCCTCGTTTAGGAAATATTTACAAAAATTTTGTTTAGTTGCAGAATAAAAAATATTTTTATTGCGGCCTTAATTTTACATTTTTGAAGATATTTTCCTAGCGAGACCTCATCTTGAAAAAAATTATTCCTTGTTTTAAGCTTAAAATACGGTTTTATACATGGCGTTTGATTTTGACTGTCCATCGGTTACTAAAAATTGTATATTTTTAACAGCCTTAAGTTTTACATTTCTGGAGATATTTCCTAAACGGGGCCTGATCTTGAAAAAAGTTATTCTCTTTCATGCTTAAAATACGATTTTATACAATGACATGGCGTTATATTTTGACTGTCCAGCTACGAAAAATTATAATTTGTTTTGACAGTCTTATAGTTTTATATTTTTGAAGATATTTTAAACGAGGCCTGATTTTGAAAATTTTATATTTAACTTAAAATTTATATTGTCGACCAAGAGATATAACGAAATGATCTAATTGTTAAACCGCAATATATTATGACTTCAACAATATTTCAATAATCCAAAAATTGATAAAATGACAGAAGTCGTTTCGTTATATCTCTGGTCCAACTATACAAATATGCTGCGATAAATTATGAGTAAATATCCCTGTATCAAAATAGCATAAACATTCTA
Organism: Malachius bipustulatus; assembly: GCA_910589415.1. Lineage (NCBI taxonomy): Eukaryota > Metazoa > Arthropoda > Insecta > Coleoptera > Melyridae > Malachius > Malachius bipustulatus. The sequence continues at coordinate 37,228,235 of OU342632.1, forward strand.
GAACACTCTGTATACATCTGTATACAATGATTGGGATTAAGATTTAATGTGATTCGTTTAGCATAAATTATATAACTAGGTATACCAATAAGGTGGTTGCTGCATCGCATCGTCCCATGCAACCAGCGCTTGTCTGTCTAGTAGTTTGCTGCAAATGTCATTATCACAAAGATCATTTTAGTTGGTATGCATTGCCCAACGTTTTTCAAATGTTAAGTTTAATTGATTTATTCGGTAATTATTATGCAACTGAGCAGCGTGATTGAACTTTTGATGAGCACCGCGTGGAAGAAAAACGCAATTATTGTAGAGACAATAATTATTAGAGACTTAGCACACTTCGATTGTTGCAAATTTTTTTGTGGTACGCTTCCTTGTAACGACGAGCCATGCCTTATTATTTTCGTTGCAAAATTATTTCAGTTCAAGTCGTTAAATCCACCACAAATCAGATGGAACCGATAATATTTCAGGTCCTGGCTAATCGTTTCGCTAATAGGTGAAGTAATTTTGCTAGCGATTAGCTTGAACCCAACAACTTCTTTATTATATTATCAAGAATGCTGTGGAAATTTATTAAATGGTTGGAATAAATTTATTTCGCATGGCGATTTGTACTGAAAATTATAATCTAAGCTGAATTTTAAGTTTATTATTTTGTTTATCATATCTTTGATGTCTTTGACCGAAGACCATAGAGATATTTATTTTGGGAGTCAATAAATTGATTCTGTAAATATTCCAATAAGCTTGTTAGGGTCTTTATAGAAGAACAAAACGCTGACACACCTAATAAACACTCCTTAAGAGGTTTCATTTAAGTTACTCAGGTATAAAATAATGCAAATTTCTTACATATAAATTTCATTCACAATAAGTACTAAACGTATTTTGTGTAAATATAAACGACTTCTCTTATAATAGGAAGTTATTCATATTGCCATCGAAAGATCAACAAAACATAGCCATTCAAATGTCAGACTGAAAGTTCGAATCATCGTCTGATTTGGTCTGATTTGACATATCTGACATAACTGGCATTTAAACTTCCTTTATTAGGCATACAGGTATTTGCTCATATACCTTATAGGTGATTGAAAAAGCATAACACACTAGACTCTTTATTATAGTGCCCCATATGTAATTACAATGATTAAAATTTCTCTTTTATTGCCCCTAGATTTAAAGTTTAGAGCTTTTTCCCACAATGCTGCTGCGCTGCTCCTTATTTCTCTTGCAACATTTTTAAAACAAATATTCAATACTTTTAATTTATTGCCACTGAGTCGCTTAAGGCATAATATATCTTTATTTTAATCCACTTTTGTGATCGCTTCTCCACTTAGATCAGGTGGAAATGCGAAGCACTCTTCTCACTGGTAAGATGAGCGCAGTCAAGGAAGGACTGGATCTTGATCTGGGGTGTTATTACGCGGGCACTAATAGGCTTATTAGAATTATTTTCAAAGGAAAGTTTTGCTATAGTTTTGATTTTCCCACCCCGTAAGTTTTTGGTTCGCTGAACACGAATTTTAAGTTTGCTGTAAAAAATTTTGCCGCAGCCACTTGTTTTTTTTTTGCACTTTTTCACCAGATATCGGAAAATGTAGGGAATTTTGTCTACTTTAATTTTGTATAAAATGGACTTCCGTCCATTTTGGAAGCGAACAACGCTTCCGTTATGATATTTAGGCTAAAAACTGAAAAAAAATTGCAAAAATTTGTGCAAAATGTGCAAAACCAAAAAACAAAGTGCCAAGCCAAATTAAAAGAACATACTGAGATGCTTTTTTTCGTTTGGTACAACAATATCAATCGCTGTCAAGTAGTTTATTATTTTCTGCGTTTTTATGAAAATGGGGTGGTATAGCAACTTCTGGGAACTTTAAAAAAAAAGTTTCATTAGCCGTTTCAGAAAGAAACTTCAACATCGTAAACGCCTCTTTTTCGATATTTTCCCAAATAAATTTTTTGCAAAATCCTTACGTAGGTATAATTATGGAGCATCTGAAACGCTCTCGAAAGTGCTACCTATACTACTATACACAAAGTTAGGGGAACATTTTTTCAGTTTCCCTCGCCGACATACCAGTTTCTAGATTTTTTCAAAATTTATAATAAGCAAGCAATAAGCAATACTCTCTAAGTTCTCCAACACCCAGGTTTGTGTATGTCTGCATTATGGAGCAACGTCACTACTTATAATGAACCGTGTACCAAAATCAACTTCGCACGATTTTCAGTTGAAATTTTGAGCCTTCCCTAAAACCACCAGAAGTTCAACGACCCCTGAATGATTGATTCAAACTCCCTGCAGAGTTACTGTACCAAAAGTTCGTCCAAGCTAGGGGCAAATTGATTTTTCTCAACACAAAAGAGGTTATACAATTGTGAATTATTCAAAGCATTACCAAAGTCTTTATATAACCTCTTCGTCTGGTAGGGGATGGTATTTCTTTTATTATCATTAGATTGATCATTAGTTATTTAAGAACATTTTTTACTGGCACATTTGGGTTCATTGGAGTTTTTGGTAACCGTTGACTCCATTGTTGAGCTCTATCCTCCCTGTTAGATCTCCTGCAACGTTTTTACCTCCTCCTCCTCCTGCAAGGATGGTAAAGAAACAGTTGTTGCATGGAAACAGGTTAGCTAGCATACACTTGCAATGGTTTAAAATGAATAATTTACACTGTTAAAGACCTAAGAAACCAACACGTTTAAAAGATCAATTTTTGCATATTTTCACAGCAAACTTCAGACCCACGTAACTTTCAAAATTTTTACAATTTTTTTTGTTGCCGCAAGTTTGAAAGATATGGATCAACTCTTTTACTTACCAAACTTACCAAACTTACCAAAAAAAAGTTTTACCAAACCTTTTTTGGCACAGTCGCGGGATTTTGGTCCATTGGTCAGTACCTAAATTTTTAATGGTAATCACACTGAGAGTTACAAAGATAAGACATGTGCGATGTGAAATGTCAACGTCGCATAGGTGCCTAAACCCACGTAGCAAAACCGAGAATATGCCTGTGACCGAAGAAACCTGAAAAACTGCATCGCAGCATTTCTAATAGAGGTTTGGACCGTGAGTTGAGGACGTTCTATCTGAATTTTGATATAATTTTACTGCTAAGTAAAAGAGTTGATCTACGTAGGGGTCTGAAATTTCCTGTAAAAATTTGCAATAGTTGACTTTTCAGTTACAGGGAAATGGTTGCTTATTAGGTCTTCAAGAGTTTAAATGAATAATTTTAGACCATCGCTGTGTAAGCGCACCAAGTGTAAGCTAACTTGTTTTCATGCAAAAAATGTTTTTCACAATTCTTGCTGGAGGAGGTAAAAAGATTTATGCAGGAGATGTAACCGGGGGCTACAACTCAAAAAAATTGAGTCAACGGGTACCAGAGACTCCAACGAATCCCAATATGCTTGTGAAAGTTTTTGAATCATGTTCAAAAATGGTCAAAAAAAGGAGTGGTAAAAACAACCCCCTATACCAGATGAAGAGGTTGCAAATACTTTGAGAACATTTTGAATAATTGACAATTGGGTGAGCGTTTTTGGGATGAGAAAAACGATTTACCCATATTTGTGTCCATCTTTGAAGATCTTTTAGGCGTTTTTGCCGGATTTCGAAGAAGGAACTGTCTTTTCATACGTAACTAATGGTGACATCGGCAAAAATTTGGTACAGAGAGTCTGCACCTTTGAACTTCTGGTGTTTATAGAACAGGCTCAAAATTTCTATTGGAAATCATGCAAAGTCGATTTTGGTATGATTGTCATGTCTCTCTGTAATACAGACATGTTCAAACCTGGGAGTTGAAGAACTTCGAGAATACCCCTGCTCCTGCAAAAAATTAAATTCAGGTGGGATGAAAATTCTGTCAACTTTTTAAGATTGGGTTCTAAAAGGACATCCCGATGAGTAAAAATTGGTAGTTACTAATTCTATGAAAGTTAAGAAATTCTGTCCTATTTTAATCAAAAATGATTTTATTTTACTTAACTTTCGACTTTCAAGGATTTTTGACAAGTGATTTTTTTTACGTTGAGTAAATATTGTAGGAAATGATAAGTTAATTTATTTAAGAAAATATTATGGTTAAAACCAAGAGGGTAAAAATTGGGTTTTACATAGGGCTATTTGAGCATTTCATCTATCAGATCACCTATTTCTAACTTCAAAGTTTTATTAACCATTATAGTCGATAATAAGTAAATTAAGCTTGAGAAATAATTTCCGTATATTTACCTACCTTGAAAGTTAAATTTGCCGTTTTCCAACTTTAAAGTTATAATATCCATAAAGTCAATAATAAATGAAATAGGGTACCTAGAATGTCTTTACCAAGAGGTTTTAAATAAAACTAACAAGAATATTATATAATGGTTTCTTGAGCCGTGGTCCAGGGTGACTTACTCCAGACAATTAATTAACAACTACGGTCCGACTTCGAAGACGAAGCATCCGTGACTGGTCATTTAGGGGGCCCGTTAGAGTTTTTCCTTTTGTTTAATTATTTGAACAAATTTCGTTTATATTATCAATAGACAGTAGATAGAGTAAGCTATTAAATAAAAGACACCTTGAACTTTAATTTGAACCGATTTGCTATTCACATCAATACGAAAGTTACTAATTATTATTATAAATATTATAGTCTGTCCAAGGGTGTAATTACTAAAGTTTTAGAGCAGCTGTTCGGCTGCTTGCATATTATTACTCACTTTTTAAGAAAAATTCAGATTTTATAAAAAATAATTATAATTTAAATCCATGGAAATATAATTCTTATAAATAATGTTAACACAACGATTTACGAGTTAAAGAAAACGGAAACGGACACGCAAAATGATTTAACCGCAACTATATAATAAAACAAAACGCTATTAAAAATTTAAATTTGTGAATTACATAAGTAGTCGAATTATAAATTACCCAATACACATTTTTAATGGAAGTAGAATTTTTAAATTATTTCATTCACCTGAATATTATTTTGGAAGTAGTCCAGACAGCATAATGCAGTGCGCATGCAGATCTAAACTAGATATTTATGATTACTGGTGTGTCATTATTATTTATTACTTCTAGTATTAGTATAGCGAGCATTTCTTTGTAACAGTTGAAATTTTTTTTAAATGAAAATAGTAAATCAAGCACGCAAGTGTCAGTTTCAGGAACACGGAAGCGTTTAGAAGTGTAATGAAACGTTCAGGTCTCAGGCGGATGGAAGTACTTGCATGCAAAAATTCTCACACTCTTGTGTTGCGAGTCGCTGAAAAATCACGAGTTAATTAAATTTCGTGCTGCATAATTAATTTTGAGAAATCGAATTTTGAAGCAGCGGTATCGGTATCTATGTATAGATTTTTAATTGATCTCACTAATTAATATAAGAAGTATTTAACTCACCGGATATGCACTTTTTTTATTTTATGCTGACTATGCATGTAGAAGCACTAAGCTCTAAATTTTTATAACCACTTTCCTTATTGTGTCAGTCATTTTGTCATTTTATCAGCCTGTTTTATAATAATGTAAATAATTTGACTATAACTATAGAATGTTAAAAAATCTATCAAACGCCTCCTCTGATTTATACAGATTTAGTGCACCACTCCACTCAAACTTAAGTAGTCTGGTCAGCAAGAGTATTTAACGTTTGTGCGTTAATCAATCTAATCTTCTTTGCTTCAGCCTTCTCGTCACCAAGGTTATCTGAACTGAAAGTTCCTGTGCCTTATAATCAGCAATATGTTATTCAAAAGTTCTGGCAACGAAAACTTTCTGATTTGTGGATTAAGACATTGTCAATGCATTAACAACCCCTAAAAGGCTCTTCAAAGAAGGAGCAAGTCCAAATTTCCCCATAATATCAAAAAATGTTCTACTCAAGAGACAGTAGTACTCTTCAATATATCATTAAAATCTCCTAGTAAAAAAGGTGTTCCCAGGCATGAACAATAAGCAAACAAAGCTCTGTAATTTGGTTATTTCAGTTTTTGTGGTAGATGAAGATGATGTCCAGTGGCGTGGATATTCAGGGTTGGCGTCCCTTTTTCCTCCCTGTATATTACGCCACTGACTTTTTTTATAAATACAGAAAACGCCCATTAATTAAAAGTGTTCTTTAGTGTTTTTCATACGCCACACAGTTTTTGAGATATTTTAAGCTGTGTCAGGAAATGTCGGGTCATTTACCTTGCAAAATTATTAATTTCATAAAAAGCTATCTGACTAGAATTTTTATGCTAAATATTATTCTTTAAGACTAGTGACATTTCTTGAGGAAACTTGAAATATCTCAAAAACAACCCCAAAAAATTAATTCAGTGTCTAAGAAGATAGGCAGGAAAAAGTGTCGCCAACCCTGAATATCTACGCTACTGGAAGACATTTACAAAAACTGAAATAGCCAAACTAAAGAGCTTTGTTTGCTTATTGTTCATGCCACGTTTCATCAAAATCGGTTCAAGTTCACACGAGTTATAACCAAAAGCTCTTTTTTTAAGCTTTGACATCTTTTATCTTTTAAACGAAACGTCATTTTAAGCTGAACTTTATTTTTTCAACTTAGGTATGTTTATGAAAGAAGCTACCCCTCTAAATTTGGTCCTATACCTCTGAAACACTCTGTATACAAATTCTTCCCTTCATATCTTTGAGTCAAATTTGCTACTTCCCCGCGGTCAAACTAAATTCTCGAAAAGCTTTTTGGTTTGGTTTGAAAAGAGGTTTGACTTTTACTACAGCCTTTCTAGTAAGTATTATAATAAGATAAGTAATAAGAAATGGACAATAATAAGGTCATAAAATAATAATAAAATTTGATCGTAAAAAGGAATAAAGACCCAGTTTTATGTTGTCAAACATGGATTATAAATTACAAGAAAGTGTGAAAGTCTACAGCCTACAGCACACCTCGCTAATAAGAAATAGTTCCATGCATCCGTTATGTTCCTTAATTATTATACAAACACTTCATGTAAAGGATTATTTAATAATTGGAGGTGACCTCCAATGATTATTGACATCCAGCTGCAACCTCCACACTTCAAATCGAACCAAAATTAGAGAAAACGACCTTAATGATGACAAGACTTATCAGGACCATCATGTAACGTATAATGATTTGATAAGTTGCGGGGGTTTCACTTATGGATAAAACTGTTAACCTTTTGAATTATCACTATCACTGTATGTCAATGATTCTTTTGAAATATCAAGATCAGTAAGATGATCCCATCAGCACGATCGCCAAATCTCTCTCTGACCTTCAATGCCTTCCTTGAGTTTAGTTTAGCGTACAGCATCGGCAAGTTCATTGATTCTCAGAAAGAAGACTGAAAAAATCTATTGTGTACAGACAACATATTACAGAAAACATTTACCCCAAAAAAATAAACAAACCTCAGAAGTTTACTTTGTCAAAAGTTTGCGCAAGTTGCGGTTCTGCATATTTGCTTTAAATGAATTAACATGGTCTTGAAGATGGTAATTAACATCTTCAATCAGTTGACCAGTGACCTCGACTTTATATGCATGTAATTTAAAAACACTCAAAAAATAATACAATAAGTACCTACTTAGGTACCTATTCGATAATAATGTGAATAAATTACGATTTTATATTTATGAAAGATTAGGTAAGAAAATAAATATTACAAGCACCAGCACCGTAATTAAGATCGTAGATTAAAACGGGAGATCATCTTAAAATCTGGTGAGAGGTCAACAAACGTAAGACTTTAATTACAATTATGTAGTTACACGTTGCATAATCGAATTAAATGCCAATTTTTTTTATAAACGCTTTAATAATAGTTCGTGCAGGTTTTCGTATAAAAACATAAACATTCATTATTTTATTTTAATTGCAGTACCAGAATATGAAGTAATACAAGTACATCGAATAAGAAAAAGATACATCGAAGATGCGCCTCACGTGAAGAATTCACTAAGGGACGATACAGCGAAACCAAGTAAACTGGATAAGAAAAAAGAAGATCGCACGCTACTACATCTTAGTGCTTTTGGAAAACCGTTAAAATTGAATCTGGTACGAACTGAGGGGTTATTTAAGAAAGGAAAATTGAAGCTCTGGAGTGTTCATCCAAACGCCACTGCCCAGCATGGACTTGAATACATTGAACTACCAGAGGTAATTATGATTTTTATATTATTATTTTTTATTTATGTATAATTCGTGTCCGCATTTACGGTCCACTTTTGTGTTCTTTCTACCGATAACAGCGCTTTGAAACTATACAGGATGTCCCAGACTTAAATTGACCAGACCATATCTCATAATATACAGGTTGAGATAATCTATCCGAATAAACGGGGTATTATTATAATTTTTAAAGCTATATAACTTGACAGCATGAAAACAACTCCCACTTCACATCCCTTAAGTGATAGCCCCCACCCTTAAAAAAGATATAACCCTGTAATATGTTTTCATATTTTCAAAACGAGTATACGATTCTCTATTCAGCTGTTTTTTCAGATTCAAAATTGGTTTTGTTTGAGAGATAACGCATCAAGCAAAGGTTCATCAAGGTGATCATTTTTATCTGAACTTTCTCTGAATGACTTTAGCTGTCAAAATTTATCAATAATTTAGTCACATAATAGAATTTAACATCAGACAGGTGATAATACCTAGTCATTATTATAATTAAAGTCCAAGCAATTTATTTAATAATTCTGGTTTATGGGGAAATTTTTTAAAATCAAACCCGAGCAAAAGCACTTTATCATGAACCTTAATGATGACTGTGACCTGCCAATTAAAAACTATGACCAAATTATTGATAAATTTTGACAGCTGAAGTCATTCAGAGAAAGTTAGAGAAAAAGTCATGACCACCTTGATTAACCTTTTCTTGGTTATTTCTGAACTAATTTTTAAACTGAAAAAACAGCTCAATAGAGAATCAATTTTTTTTTAAATACGAGAATACAGGGTGCACCATGTATCCTTCTCTATATTGCTATCTCCTGAACGCTAAGAGATACAGGGTCGGTTAAATTAGAGAAAAGATGCGCAGTTTTGTGGCCATCTCGAATTCGTCAAAACATGCAAGATACCTGTGACCGTTCCTGAAATATCCTGAAAAAACTGAAAAATCGAGATTTCTTATTTTCCTCATATCTTTTTTATTATTGGAAATTAATGAATAATTTTTTGTAGGCTTACATAAGCCGTTAAGAGCTATCCATCTGACATTTCAAAAATTTTCAAGGCCTACTAGATCCAAGAGTTTTCACAGTCAACTTTCGTTTTTCTTATTAGTTTTTTATGTCGTTCGATATGAAAAAAATAATGGAAACCAAAAATTAATAAACTTAAAAAAAAAAATTTTAAATTTTTATTCTTAATATTTCAAAGAAAAATCTAATAAAAAATCGTCGAAAAACGTCAACATTTGTAAAATACCCCGAAATAGTGCTTGCCTTATGGTTTTTTAATTTATCTATGAAATTCGGTCTAAAAATGTGTCTTTTTTGTAAAGAAAAAAGAAGAATAAAAAAAAAATTTATTTATTTTTTGAAGTTTAACAATTTTTAGTTTTTATGATTTTTTTTATACCGAACAACATAAAAAAACACTATGGTGGCCATAAGAAAAACGAAAGTTGACTATGAAAATTCTAGGATCTAGTCGGCTTTGAAAATTTTTGAAATGTCAGATGGGTAGCTCTTGCCGACTTATGTAAGCCCACAAAAAGTTATTCATTAATCTCCAATAATAAAAAAGATATGGCAAAAATAAGAAATCTCGATTTTTCAGTTTTTTCAGGATATTTCAGGAACGGTCACAGATATCTTGTATATCTCGTATCTCGACGGAATCGAGATGGCCACAAGATTGCGCTCCTTTGGATTTGTTTAACCGACCCTGTATCTGATAGCGTTAGGAGATAGCAATATAGAGAAGGATACATGGTGCACCCTGTATATAAAGGGTGCTATTCATTTTTTTAAGGGTGGGGGCTATAACTTAGGGGATGTTGAAGGAGGGTTGTTTTCATTTTGTCATGCTATACGGCTTTGAAAAGTATAATAAAATCCCCTTTTTTTTGGTTCGATTATCTCAGCCTGTATATGAGATATGGTGTTTGAGAAGTAGTAGTCTATTATGAGAAGTAGTTTATTAATATAAGTCAGTCTATTTTATCCACTCTCAGAAAGTGCTGCATGTGACCAGGAAATCTCTCCCAGTAAAAGATTTGGACTTAATGTCCATTAAAAATTAAATGAATATCTACCAATTCTTCTGCCCTGGTAAAATTAAAATTAGAAATAGCATTACTTTCCAAAGTTGCATGATACGGCTAAAATTTGATGCTTTTTTATTACCTATACAGGGTGTTTCAGGAGAAAAGGGGAACATTTAAATGGGCATTAGTAGGTATGAGTCAACCCAAACTTGTGGCAATTTTGCAAAAAATAGTCATTTATTATAAAAGGAAAAAAAGTAATACACATTTTAGCTTGAGATGTGATTTCGTTCCCGTCGCGTAGTGTTTAGGTATTTTTTTGTGTACAAGCAATACGCACTTTTTTTCTGTGACAAGAAAATCTCGGTATTCGAAGATCGAAAAACATAATACCCTTTTTTTATGAAAATATCAAAAAAAGTAATTCTCGGTCTCCCGCGTGACTTGCCACTATTTTTTTGTCATTTTTTCATCGTTTTTGATAATTTTTTTAATTTATACAGGGGGAGTCACTAGTATGAAGCAAGTAGAGTGACATTAACTTTGTCTTTTTTGATGTTAATGAACGCCTATGCTGTCGCGTCACGAAATACAAGAAAAAATCGCTTTTTTATGGAATTTTTTCAATTTTTTTGTGCTCAAACATTTTTACAAGTTTTTTATTTCTTTTCAAAAAAAAAATAATAAAAACAAAAGTATTCATTCCCGGCGGGGAATAATCGCATTCTGGTCTCCCGCATGACAGGCCGGGGCATTCCGGTCTCCCGCATGACAGGCGGGGATACTGGCCACTATTTTTCATCATGTTTACATGGTTTTTGATAATTTTTTTAATTTAAAAGGGGGAGTCACTAGTATGAAGCAAGTAGAGTGATATTAACTTGTCTTTTTTGATGTTAAATGAACGCCTATACTGTTTTGAACGCACTAAATACGAGAAAAAATCGGTTTTATGGAATTTTTCGAAAATTTTTGTTCACAAAAATTTTTACAAGTTTTTTTTATATTTTTTTTCAAAAAAAAATAAAAAAAAAGTATTCCTCCCCGGCGGGGAATCGAACCCCGGTCTCCCGCGTGACAGGCGGGGATACTTACCACTATACTACCGAGGACTTGCTTAGATGTAAGCTATAGTTCAAGATGCGCTGATTTATTACGATTGCGTTTCTTAATTTTTCAAGTATTAACTATAGAACTTGAATATTTGCTTAACTTTAATATTTTTCAATACTTTAGGGATAAGCAAAGTTCTAAAAATTTAGGGATAAACATAAAAACCAACAAAAGGTAATGAAAAACACTTCTTCCTCTAATTATTAGAGAACCGCCTCATACTGCAGCTTTGAGGGGCTGCATGCATTGTCGCGTCTCTCTCTTATACGCAATAATTTGTATTTTCCCGCTCCTTTTAATTGTATTCAACGCGAAAAATACTCCCATACATTGACTATTTTTAATTAAGCCGTTTCTGAGAAAATCGAGAAAAATATTGCAATTTGTGACGTTGTGCTCATAATTGCCTTGACTTGAACAATAATCAAAAATGACGTAAATGACAAAAATTACGTCACAGCGAAATGATAACAATGCAAATGACGTCACATATTTAACACAAACTTTTTCCTGTTTTTCTCGAAAATAACTAAACAGGTTTGAATAATTGTTTGAAGAATTGTAACTCCAGCAGCAGAAGTAGCTTTTCAATCTTAACAAATAATTAATTTAACATTTCTCTCTATAATACAGGGTGTTAAGAAAAAGACGGATAAACTCTTCAGTACATTGTATAGGGGACACTCAGTGAAGTACGGGAAAAATAATTTAAAAAAATCGAGAGCTACATTTTAAAAGATAACCTATAAAAAATATTGAACAATAAATTTGGCAACGTTTAACACGATAACAGTTGGTTTGGTAATTTTGTCTAATTTCTAACAATGTAGGTAGTCAAGGTATCAAAACCGTTGTTGCCAAATGCTTTTTTTTCAGCATCTTAGAAAAGAAAAAAAAATCTTATTAAATTTTCCAAGCCAGTAATACATCTTAAGCATTTTTTTAATTGATACCGATTAAAGTACCCTTTTTTTATCTGTAAAATCATTTAGTTTTTGCAAATACTGAAAAACAAAGATAGTAAAATGTTAACTTTGGCATTTTTTATCTCACTAAATTGAAGACCAGAATTTTTTTAATTATTTTTCCCATACTCCACTGAGTTTCCCCTACAATGTACTGAAGAGTTTATCCGTCATTTTCTTAACAGCCTGTATATAGGAAAGCCAATAATTGCAATTTTAGAATTTTTTGCCAACGCGCACCACCCAGGGAATTCTTATAGTTACTTAGTTAAGGCGTATCCGTTTCGTTCCCTTTATTGAGATATTTTTTAATTGAAATCTTCCACATTTTTAAAGAGTTTTCCCACCACTTGTAGGTACCTACAGAAAAAATATAACATTTTATTACAATTTTATTTCAATCAAATTTCATGGGAGCGACAGCGAGAGAAGTTTGTCCATTATTCGAAACTCCTGCTACAATTTCTGATAGCCTGGTAGTAGCTAGAATGAAATTGTCCGATCAGTCGGTGGTGTTGGGGCTTGGGAGAACCCGGTCGGTGATCGTGTAAGGTAAATTAAATTATTAATTCACAAAGGGAGTAATTTTTCCTAATTCCTAATTACCTATTGTCTGACAGTGACATCAATAATTTTTTTGAATTTGATTTAACGGTTTTTAGTAGATGTGATTAAAAATATAATAATCAAAATATTTCATAGCTAACGAAGCAAGTTGAATAAAAAATGTAGGTAGGTAGGTAGATATTATAAATTGTTAAATGGCTAATTTTTTTTTTAACAGTTTTTTATTAATAACTTGAACATTCTTTCGAGGAACTTGTTGAAATTTGGCAGTCTTATTTGTAATAATAAGGAGCTCCTTTAGCCCCAAGTAGATAAAAATTATTTTGTAAAGGTGGGGGATGATTGTTGAGGGCGTCCAGGGGCGTTATATCCCTGACTTTTCTTCGTATTGCCTGTCGTTTTCCATAAAAAAAATAAAACCCGCTTCAAGGCATGTTGAAAAATTGGTTTTAATTTTAATAATTTTATTTCATCAATTTTTAGACGCGACTTCTATATTTTTTTTTCTCGAAAAAGGTGTACGCGAGGAAAGCAATTTAAGAGACAAAAAAGTTGTAGGTATTTTTAGATCTTAATCTGAAAAAAATTTAAAAAAATTAAAAAGTCAGTGGCGTACATTTTCTTCTCAATAATGTTGGTGGGGGTGAAAAAAAAACTTCAAAAAAACTTCTAGTTTTCAGTATCTTGATATGTGTATGAACTTTTCGACTTAAAATTGGCCCAGGAATACGCCCTTAAATTTAGTATACCTACCCTTATTAAGTAACACCATGAAACTTACACTAATTACCTATAAATACAAGTGGGTAGGTATACTTGAAAATAATTAATAATATACCTACCTACACCTAATAATAGTGTTACTCATTTCTTAATCTTTAAAAAAATGGACTTTGAAAATGGTCACAACAGACACTTTAACATTATAGGCACCTATGGTAAAAATTTTGTATTTTTTATTTTCGAATATCAGATAATCAGGAAACCGTATTTTTGGTTTGTGAAATTAATTTCTTTCACACGACGATTGGGGAAACAACGAACCTCTAGGAAAACGGAGAATTTCATGCTCCCCGCCACCAGGCTAACAGAAACTACAAGAGGTGTATCGAAGTACTGGAATACACTCCGACTCCGTTAACGTAATATAATTGTAGAAATTGTAGCTATAAATAATGGAAAATGTTTACCTATGTATATCGATCTTTCTGTATAATAGGTATAGGTAATATAATATTTGAGAATATACCTAGTGAGATATACTTAACTTAGTGAGATATAGTTTATACCTATAAGTAGGTAGGTAAAGGTATGAGTGATGGGAAAACTCTAAACTCTTTGTAGGTACCAAAAATAAATGTGCAATTGTGCATGGGAGATCTATTATTAAAATCCTCGAAGGGAAGAACCCCTAAGAATTCCTATTTCTAACTTTTACCCATTTTATTACAATTTAAAATTTAAATGCCAACGACGACGGGACGACGAGAGAAGCTGTTGCATGTTATTCTGAACACCTACTGTAATTTCTGCTAGCCTGGTCGTGGCGAGAATGAAATTCTCCGATCAGTCGGTGAGGTGTTGGAGCTTCGGGGTTTAGGTTATTTAATAACACAAGTCTCGGTGATCGTGTGGATAGAACGAATTAAGTTTATAACATCGATCATTTTATTTGAAAACTTAACGTTTGTTTGTTTTTTTCAGTAAGTAGTTATTTATTTATACAATTGAGTTTTTTTTACAGGGTGAGTTTTTTTCAATGTGTAGTACAGAGATTTCGTAAAATACTCCAGTTAAACGAACTATTAAATGGGGAAAAAGTATAGTGCAGTTTTAGAGCTTAATTTGAAGCAATTTTTGTTTTTTTGAAAATATTCATGGGTTCCTAGATATTTGACAAAAACAAAATTTCGCAAATTTCTTTACATTGAGATAGCATCTTATTATTGGGATTAGAGAACAATAGTAAAGAAAAATGTGATCGACGATTTTAAAACCAATAAAACGTCACTATAATTTTTTTTTTATTTGTCGTGTCATTTTCGAGTTATGACATAAACAAGTAGTGTTTTTTAAGTGTAAAAACCATCTTAGCTTCTTTATTTTCAGAAAAAAACCATATCGATTTTTATATCGTTGTATTAAAAAAAAAATACATATTGAATGTCATAGCCAATAATTATGACTTACAATAAAAAAAACAAGTTTATGTGATAGCTCAAAAATGACACGACAAATTAAAAAAAAAATGTAACGCCGTTTAATTGTTTATAAAATCTTCTAAAATGTTTTCCTTTACGACTTTTCTTTAATCCCAACAATAAGACTGCTATCTCAGTATTATAAAGAAATTCGAAGAATTTACTTAATGTTAAATATCTAGGAACCCATGGAAATTTTCAAAAAAACTAAAGCTTTTTCGAATTAAGATCATAAAACTGCACTACTTTCCCCATTTAACCGTTCCTCTAACTCCAGTAGTTTACGAGATCCCTCTGTACCCACTAAATATTGAAAAAAAAATCATCCTGTATAATATGATCAAAAATAATAATGCAAATAAGTATTTTTTTGTTAAATCATTAATTTTATGAAGTTGCGATTTTAATTATTGTCAATTTAGATTCAAAATGATATTTTTTAGGGACAAGTGTTTCCCTTGTGCACAATAAATTCTTGTGCGTCTTTTAGGCACTGAGTGTGTAAAAGACCCACTTGTATGTATGTATTATAAGTACATCTTTTAGAGTATGAGTGCGTAAAAGTGACATAAATGACAATTAAAAGCAAGTTTTCATGAAGATTTATGATACTGTCTTATATCTATAAAACAACAATTAGTAGAGAGTAGAGTTCACAAATTTATATTTCTTGACGGCATCTTGGATTTCATAAATTGTTATTTCTTAATGGCGATTTAACAAAAAAGCTTGCCTGCTTGCGTGATACATATATTGTAAAAAACACGTTAAAAATAGGTCAAACGAAATTTACAGGTATCTCATCAGTTTTTCCCCTACAAAATTTATATTTAAATAGTAAATTTCTTCTGAGTAAAAAATTTTCTATAAATTAGTATTTTTTCTACTTCTTAACATGTTGTACAGCTCTTCTTAAAAATAATAAGTAAACTCACAACATGTAAGGTATACAGAGTATACCTATATTAAATTTAAGAGCGTATTAATGGATAAAATTCAAGTAGAAAAATTCATATGAACATATTGTGTCCTAAAATGTTTGATTTTCAAGACACAGAAGGGTGTTGAAGTTTTTTTCAAAAAAAAAATTATTTAAATATTGATAATATTTTAGCTTCATTTACACATCCTGCCTCCAACTTATATGGCGGTGGTACCTACTCTATTTATTTTAAAAACACATTCTATTATTTTTTTATAAAGAACACTATTTACCTACCTATGCATAAAATCACCAAAATATTTGGTAACTTTTATTTTCGAATAAAGTAGTCAGAAAATCCGGAAAATTTATTTTTGGTTCGTGTGGCTTCTAAACGACACAATACCGAGAGGCATCCCATTCCCGCCGCGACCAGGGTAACAGAAACTACAAGAGGAGTATCGAAGTATCGGAATACGGAATAACTCCATCGCCGGTTTTTTTTTTATATTATAGCCAGGGACTCTAAACTATAATAGGTAAGGTACAACAACCGACTGAATGGGACAATATTTCATCCTCCCATGGCAAGGCTAACAGAACTTGCGAGAGGTGTTTAGAAGAGAATGAAACGAAAATGTCGTTAGTTACCTTAGCAGCTTATAATTTGAAGAAATTGTTGTCAAATATTATATTTTTCTACACAATTCACACCTAAGTATGTATAGTGAAAAAACCTTTGTAAAATAAATATGGGAGATCTCAATTAAAATCCTCGAAGTTACGTTACCCCTAGGAATTTCTATACATATCTCCATTTATAGGATCGGCGATTGATTTTTGACTGTAACTTCTTTATTATTTGTCCGATTTTGACAATTTTTAGTTTATTGTTGTTTCGACGATAGGTATACTTCGCTCCAGAACCAATCAGTAAGTTCGAATCTCAGCTAATTGGACTTGGACCTGATACCTACTTACACGGTGCCGGTTGACGGTAAAGCGAAAGCTTTTCGTTGTATTTTCAAAATAGGAAAGCCTCAATTATTATTATTACTTTACTAGCACTAGCTGCCCGAAATCATCATGGGGATGGATACCGCCCAATGATCCGCAGGGTAAACTGGCACCGGTCTTTGTAAATTAAATTAAATTCATGAGGAAGTAAATAAATAAATAAATAAATAAATCCTAAAACCGACCAACCGCAAGACCGCAACTACAACAAACCGACTGATCGGAGAATTTCATTCTCCTCGCGACCAGGCTACCAGAAATTCTAGAAGGTGTGTAGAGTAGCAAGAACGTGAACTCCTCTCATCGTCATTAGCACTGAAATTATTTATTATTAGATTGTCGTGGCGAGAAAGAAATTCTCCCATCAGTCTATTGTTTGGTGGTGGTGGTGGTAGGGGTTAGTTTGGCTTTGTAGGTATAAATAGATTTATTTGGTCCATTAGTCATCGTGTAAAAAAATAATTTCTCAAACGACAAGTGTCCAGTTTACATATTGGATAATGAGGGAGGTATCCCTGACCCTGATGAAGGGATAGGTGTACAGGGTGCATGTTTCAAAGCATGTGTCGGAAAATGAAAGGCGTGATTCCTTAGCGCGTTCTGAGAAAAAAGTTCCATTCGTAAACGCACCGCTTTCGAGATAAAGGGTATAAAAAAAATCGCTTTTTTGAATGACGATATCTCAGGAACTGTTCGAGATATAAAACCGAACTTTTGTACACATCTTGCCATTAATATTACTTATCTACTTTTTGCGGGCTAATTAATTTTTTTTATGTTTTTCTCGAAAGCAGTTCACATTAAAGCTATTGGCCAAGAGCCAAGAGAGAGTTTAAAATTACCTTTCATACAAGCCAATTTTCTCAGTGTCGTAGAGAGCAAAACATTTCCACCGATTGGTTCTGAAGCAAGGACATAAAAAAACTAAACAGTTATGATAATACAACAATAAACTAAACATTGTCAAAATCGGACAAAGCAGTAAAAACAGCGAAATAAGAATCCATCGCCCGGTTTTCAACTTTGTATACGAATATAATACAGGGTGTTTCTTAATAACATGCGAATATTTAAGGAGGTTATTCTTGGGTCAATTTTGAGAAAAAAACTTTATATGAACGTATGTCCTAAAAGTCTTAACTTTTGAACTACAGGGTGCTAAAATTTAAAGAAAAAAACTTGTTTTTTATTATAACTGTGATATTAGCCTAGATATTTTTTTGAAATTTGGTACACGCCTTCTATGCATCAACATGCATTTCATGAGGCGAAAACAATTTTAGTACTTTTACCAGTGGCGTCTGTGCGGGTTTTGAATTAAATGTTTTTGAAGAAAAATATGTTACGCCACTGCTTTTTCTTAAAGTAAAAATTATTTTTGAAGTTCCCATCCCTTTCCAAGCAAATGTGGTCTCTTGATTTTTTTCCGTTTGACGTACTGTTTTTGCATAAAAAAATAAAACTCAATCATTAACACCGCGGTAGACCACTTATAAGAACAATAACTTTGAACAGTTTATTTAAGAAAATAATTTTTAAACTGTAAAATTATGAAAAAAAAGTAATCGACATACATTTTGGAATAGTAATACTAAACTAGGTAGAAAACTGTCAAAACTTTTATGTTTACAAAACAAAATCTGCTTCTTACCAAATACCTACCTAGATCGTTTTTAAATTTTAATACTTGTTAATGATTGAGTTTTATTTTTTTATGCAAAAACTATACGTCAAACGGAAAAAAATCAAGAGACCACATTTGCTTGAAAAGGGATGGGGACTTCAAAAATAATTTTTACTTTAAGAAAAAGCAGTGGCGTAACATATTTTTCTTCAAAAACATTTAATTCAAAACCCGCACAGACGCCACTGGTAAAAGTACTAAAATTGTTTTCGCCTCATGAAATGCATGTTGATGCATAGAAGGCGTGTACCAAATTTCAAAAAAATATCTAGGCTAATATCACAGTTATAATAAAAAACAAGTTTTTTTCTTTAAATTTTAACACCCTGTAGTTCAAAAGTTAAGACTTTTAGGACATACGTTCATATAAAGTTTTTTTCTCAAAATTGACCCAAGAATAACCTCCTTAAATATTCGCATGTTATTAAGAAACACCCTGTATATTCTTCCCTGACGACAACGAGGAGAAATTAATGTCATCCTATCCTAGGTATTCTAAACACCTCTCATAAGTTCTGTCACCCTTGTCGTGGGGAAGATGAAATATTGTTCCGACCAGCCGGTTGTTGCGTGTTTATATACACATCGGATAATCAAGAGGGTTGGGTTGGGATCTCCACTCCACGATGATTGGATATCGCTATGTATTGTTGTTTAGTAATAAGCAAAATTGTTTTTCCCATCTCCAAAATACAGTGACAAGCTTACCATCAGAGTATCCCATTGGCTCAAATGCAAAGTGCGTTAATCCACTGATTGGTTATATAATAGCTCTCCGAGCTGACGACGACGAGGATAGATGCTAATCTAAACACCTCTCATAAGTTCTGTTAGCCGTGTCCTGGGGAGGATGAAATACTGTTCCCGATCAGCCGGTTGTCGTGACGCTGTGTAGCCTGGAGTCAAGCTTTGTAGATTCGAGAGATTTTATTTATGCGCCCGGTCTTGATGTAGAAAAAAATGTAACTTCACAAACGACCGGTGCCCAGTTGATTTTATACATCGGGTAATCGGGAGGTAGGTACCCCTCATGATGATTAAGAATAGCTAATAGCAGTAAAGCAAAACTGAGGGATTTTTTTCCCATCATCTGCCATCTCCAAAACACAGGAACAAGCTTTACCGCGTCACCGTGGTAGGTAGGTATCACGTCCTATTGACTGAAGTTCAAAATTTAAGATCCACTGATTGGTTCTGAAGCGATTAAAAATTGTCAAAGCAATGAAGAAGTTGCAGCGAATTTTTTTATGCAGATCTTCCACATTATTTTTACAAATAGTTTTCCCACCACTCGTTTTGTAGAATAATAAGTATAGAAAAATAATTGGGTATAATATTTTAGACAATTTCTTCAAATTATTACGTTAACGACGACGAGAAGTTCGTTTTATTCTATTCTGAACACCTCTCATAAGTTCTGTTAGCCTTGTCGTTAGGACGATGATTGTTCGGTTGTTTAGTCGCTGTTTGTAGATTCTCATCTATGCGTTCATGAAGTGGAAAACATTTAATTTCACAAACGAGGGTGTAAACAGCTAATAAATAGTAAAGTAAAAAATTAAGAGGTTTTCCCATCTTGAAAATCGTCACCTTAAAACCTAAGTCCATTTTTGCCAAAAATGAGATTTTTATATAAAACAATAGAGTAAGGTGTCGCCGATCGAATGCCGAACTAATTCCAAGTCCTAATAATTCTATTTATCCCGTATTAGGTAAATTACAAATAAGCTTGCGTCCAAGGTGCTCAAATTTTTAATGCAGAACTATCCTAAGTTCGCGAGAAAGAACCTATGTCAATGTGTCCATCTTTTTTCTTTAACTTATACGTTTCCTATTTAATTCATGCTGTATTTGAAACTGTGCATATTTAAAATACTTGTACAAATTTTTATTAAAATGTGTGTGTAATTAAAGCAGCTAGTGAAAAAAAAACATTTCCTGAAAAATGTAGTTTTTGGGCTACTTCTGTTTTAAGGTGACGAAATATACAGGGACAAGCTTTATACCGTCACCAATTGCATTAGATCCTATTGACTGAAATTCGGTAATTAAGGCCCACTGATTGGTTCTGAAACGAGGAGATAATAATATTGCCATCTTAATAATGCCATGATAAACTAAAAATTGTCAAAATCGGACAAAAAAGTTTCTTTATGTATAATTTACCATGGATCTGCAAACTTCTAGAAAACCATATTCCTAAGATAGTGTTTGATGTGTTAAAAAACAGTTTTTTTAGCTTACCTCGCGGACAACTGGACGTATATGTTATGGGCCTGGACGTAAGTGTCCAGGCCCACCCACGTTGACGATTAAGAATAATGCAACGATTCTCTTTTTTAATAGCAAGAATAAAAAATTACTCTATTTCTTAATACCTATCAGTGTTATTACATAAATATATAATTTCAGCGGTTGATAATGAAATTTTCCGGTCATAATAGCTAATTATCAGCCATTCAAGCGTGATAGGCTTTGGGAAAGAGTAGGTCGAGCAGGATTTTTGCAATCCAGGTCTGCACGGTTTCCTCACTTTGTCGTGTTGATTTTTATTGTCTTTATCATTATACCATCATGAACACAATCACCATTGTTAAATCCTAGAATCCGCTTTATTACAAGAAGAACCATACCTACCTACAATAGTTTTTTTTTCATCAGTAGTCGTGTTTACGTTACTGCAGACAAATAATAAGTAGGTACCTACACCATACACCATACGATATACTTTATTTTCCACCTTTGTTCTCGTGAGTTAAAGGAAATGCGATTTATGATCGATGGAATTATAAATGACATGAATGCCACACTATCGACAAACCATAATCTGATGATTTGTCTTCGTAGTTCTTTTGGATTAATTTATCTGGCTGCGAATTGTTTCATCCAAGGTAACTCTGATAAATCCTTGTAACAAGAATAATATGTAGATAATAAAGAATAAGTGGATTATGCATTGTTGTGTCAAATACAGGGTCCGGCAAAAAGACCTCCCCGATTTTTTAAATTATAATAAAAAGCAAACCAAAATAAGCAAGACACTTTTTATTCATAAATTACAAATTATACATACAGGGTGAGGCGCGAGAACCTTAGGGCATTTTTATATGGAGAAGTGTTAGGAGTAGAAGTCTAAAAGTTTGTACATTTATGATTTAAATTTTGACGAGCTAAACTAAAATATTTACAACCCCTCACCATTTCCGGTTATACCGGAAGTTGCAATCCACTTTCTTATTTTAAATGGGAGATCCTGTATATTATTGCATTTTCAAATTGCCTGGAAAAAAGTAATAAAAATGATGTTAACAGTTCAAATTTGCAACGACCAATTAATGAGTCCATTTTTCCATTAATCCATTAATCGTCCATTAATGAATCCATAATGAGCAATTTTCCATTTTCAAAGCAGCTTAGCTTGAAAACGGGTGAAGATATCGGCTTACATGTCCCTATCCTAACTTTTTATATACTAAGCTAGAGTACCTACAAAAAAAAATATTTTTTATAATTTTTTTTTTTTTTGAAAATCGCTGATTTTTCATCACTTTGTATACAAATTTCATCAGCACCATAAGATACTACGTGAAAAGTTAAGATAGGGACATGTAAGCCGTTTTCATCTATCTTGACCCGTTTTCGACCTAAGCTGCTTTGAAAATGGAAAATTGCGATTTTCATTTGTTTATAACTCATAAGCCACTCGTTCCAATTTTGAACTGTAAACATCATTTTTATTACATTTTTTCAGGCAATCTGAAAATGCAATAATATACAGGTGTCCCGCATTTAAAATAAGAAAGTTGATGACAACTTCCGGTATAACCGGAAATGGTGAGGGGTTGTAAATATTTTAGTCCAGCTCGTCAAAATCGAAATTATACACATACAAATTTTTAGACTTCTACTCCCAGGACTTCTCCATATAAAAATGCCCTAAGGTTCTCGCGCCTCACCCTGTATAATATCATTTTTTAATTACCGTGCGAGTTTTGAAAACTATCCCACTCAAGTGACGACCTCTAAGTGCATCTTCCAAGTCTCTCGCAAAAATGTTCCATAATAATAGATACGCAAGCAGCAATTTCCTTCAATAACGTTTTCTATAATTGATATGATTTATTATTGTATAAATTTGTTTCTTAGCAATTTCCTTTATTATTGTCTTCTTCCCAGCCCCGAGTAGGTAAGGTTCGCGGGGACGATGTTGATGCATCTTAGATATGGTGACATTTTTGTAAGAAATTTTTTATTTTTTTTAAATTTCTCAACTATGAACGTCCGATTCTATCCCACCGTTCCCAAAAATGTTGAAACAAAAGCCCCAAAATTTTATTTCTGGCCTGTATCCGCCGCATCCCTCTTATATTTTGCTGGTGAAAACGATACTCGCGATCTATGGCTCCATGACACATTTTGCCGGTTTTTCACATTTTCTCGTTAATTGTTGCTCAAACAAAAAAAAAAACGTTTGAACCTGAAAATGTTGACAATTAAATTTTACACAAAAACTTTCCACAAACATTTTCGCTAATCTTCGCTGAATTCTCGCAAAAAAGTTAAAATTTTAGGGTATAGGTAGTTGTTAAAATAGTCAGTATGCGTTGTTAATAATTTTATACTCTAGTCGACAAATTATTATAAAGGGTGATATTTTTAAAAGTTGTCATTGGCGATATCTTTGAAACAAAAAAAAAGATGGCAAAAATCGAAAAAAAAAAGTTTGGGTACAAGGGAGGGGGAACCAAAATGACGTAAGAAATGACTCACCCCCGTTGTAAAACCCCTTAAAGCTCCACCCATCCAATTTAAATATTTTCAATGACAACCCCCTGTTTGTGATACATCATTGAAAAGCACCTGAAAAATGCTTTCCAGTGATACCAAACAAAAAATAATAGTATAGTGTATTTTCGAACTCTTGTAGAACCTTTTAGAACTTCCTAAGGTCTCTTTTGGGCCAGAGATCTACAATCTGCTATAAATCCTGCAATAGTGGCTCAAGTGAATCTGGTTTTTCTCAAGGGATTTCCAATGACGTGTGTATATGACTATCAGGGGGTTGCCATTGAAATTTTTATAATTGCGGTGGGTGGAGCTTTAAGGGTTGATGGGGGTGAGTCATTCCTTGAGTCATTTTTATTCCCCTCCCCCTATTACCCAAACTGGTTTCTGCGATTTTTTTTGTTTCCAAGGTATCACCAATGACAACTTCTAAAAATGTCACCCTGTACGTATATACATACTTAAATTTCAAAAGTAATTCTCAAATAAAGAAAAAGCAGTGGCGTCCTATAATTTTTTTTTTCTGCAAAATGCTTAGGGAAAATTTCTCACGAACTTCACTGGTGGTAGTAAAGAAAAATGTTTTAACAATAAAACGTGACCCTTTATTTATATTAAAAAGCAAAAAAATTATAGAGAAGGCGGCACAGATTTAAGGGAAGTTTTTTCTTAAAATAGTGCCGTAATAATCGTCCTTATTGCATTATCCCATTGACTTACCCTTTATTTTTCGAGCTGGCTTTTAAAAAGATGATGAGAATATCCTTATCACTTCTTCTTTTAAAAAGTAGGTAAAAAATCATCTTCTGTGGTCAATGCTCGGCTTGTCTCCCAAAAACTTGTTCTTGTACAATCCGGCAACATCCTCCAAAATCAGTTATGTAGAAAATGAGATTCTGATAACGTTATATCGCTGATATAGGTATCAAATTTAAAGTTGAATTTTCCACAATACTTTCAAGCAGATTTCACTTTCATGAGAACTTTCAGTGGGATTACTAATAGGTAATATAGAAAAAAAAAGGAAAAATTTGTTTTATAATTGAGAAATAAATAAAAAAAAAATCAATAAATAATACGCCAATGTACCTATACTTAACATCGCGTTATTAACGGATAGCAAGATGTTTTATGTTAATTTCCGTGGGATTAATGGTGTGCAAAAAAGTGCACGAAACAATATCAAGGCAAAGAGCGATGTGAAAATATTTGGCAACGCTTTAGCAATAAAATGGATTATTGTTACAAGGGCAAAATGTTATTTTACTTGCTTAATGATACCTATTTATGCAGCTTGCAATTTTGCAATTAATATACACGTTTTCTGAAATTGTTAACACAATCTAATAGGCAGTATTCTTTGTTTACATTAGAAATACCAAGCAGAAAATATAGTTAATTATTGTCAAAATTGTACCAAAGCGAAAAGAATTATGTAGTTGAAACCACTTTTTATTTTTTAGGTTTGCAAGAAACTAAAATAAAAGAAAAAAAATTTTAGTTAAGAAAACAAAATCATTAAAAGTAATGCCTACTCCTCTCAGAACTAATACAAAAACACCAAATAGTTAAAATCTGACTGTGCATGAATTCCAATAATTGTAAAAAAATGTGGACTTGTAGTTGAAATCATAAACTTTTTAATCACAACTTAATACACTGTGTATCAACCAATGATACACCAATACATATATGTATTTTAAATACGTAGAAAAGCGGCTTTCGCTTTTTCCAAATTTTCAGTTCCAAGAATCACTAGATGCTCAAAAAAAAGCTCAAAAACTTCGACGACAAATCACCCACCTCTCTAGCTGCCTTTTCTTTCTGAACAAATGTTAAGAACCTTCGGTCATGCATTTCTTTTTTTTTCTTTTTATTCAATTTTTCAAAGAAATCGCCTGACTTTTGTAATATTTTCAATTATTGGGCTCTTGCTTCTACAAGAACTTCAAGAACCTCAATTTTTGAACAAAAATTTTTCTAGTCAAGAGATGAATGTCATGTTGTAAGACAACATGCCATGCCATTCATTTATGTCGCGCTGTGAGTTACGGGTGTAAATTGTAGGCACGTGTTTCGTCCTAATTGGGACTCTTCAGTACAATGTATCTTACTAACACACAGCACAACCTCGATCACTTAACCTTAGTAACAGGATTCATGGAGATAAATAAAATGAAATATAAAAATTGGATATAATTAGATATTATTTTATAAATTATACGCTCAGGCAAGAATCAAGTTGATAATAATTGTTTCATTTTTATCAATTTAATCCGAGGTAGCTCAGCAAGACGCGTACTTCCAGCGTATGATTGTATAAAAATCATGGTTTTCATATTTCCTCGACCTCGAATTATTATTGTTTCTGTAACTGTAAAACTTTATTCAGGGTGTTCGAAGGTTGAAGTGAAGCACCTACTACATGGGGAATCTTGGAAACTATGAGAAATGCAGAGTTGGTTAATAATAAATCACAAAAAATGTGCGCAATTTTATACTTATTAAGAAACAGAGACAAAATTTAGAATAACTTCATTTATTGCTGAAGTATTCTGAAAAAATGAGTTTTTTATTTTAGTCAGAACATTTTTATCGTTAGAACTAAATTAAATCTTTTTTGCATCTGCATGTATACCTACATACAGGGTGCCCCAAAACTCAACGTCATCCCTTGAAGGGCTAATAGGCCTCAATAACTTAATGTTCATTGGAAAATTGTTTATTTTCGAGATAATGGGACTTTTATGATTTTTTTATGAAAAAAACAAAAATTTTGAATGGGGCAAAAAAATTAATAATTTTCCTAAAAGGTACGGCACCAGAATAGTTCTTCGGCATTTAACATTTAATCATTATTGAGGCTATTCAGCATTGCGTAACAAAATTAAGAATGTAAATAAGAATATGAAATTTTGTAACTGTGACACTCGAAAAACAGATCTAAGGTTTTATTTTTCCAGATTCATTTCCTCAAATCTTCGGTATGAATTTTTTTCTTGTATATACGTGTCCAGAGGCGGTGTTGAATAAGCGATATGTCACTTTTATCGGTAAAGTCAGAATACATACTACAACAATTATAGTCATTGTTGTAGATATATTGTTTGAATAAAGAAACATTTTAAAAATTATTTTATGCCCCTTTATAGATAATAATTCTTCAGTCAAATCGATGTTCATGATCTTCAAGTACATGGGTATATTCGCGGTTATTGCAGTATTTTATCACACGTATTTTCCTAATGTTTGTTAACTTATTATTTTTCTTATGCATATTACGCTATTACTTAACGATTTCGTTATTTTATTACTTTCCTGAACTTGATACTTTTTTTATAATTTTTCAATTAAGTATAGGTACGCAAAACCATAATCTACAACAATTTACTTACATAAAGGTGGTACATAAAAGAGTCAATAAATACCTAGGTATACCTATATCAAATAAAAACCGCAAGTGACCTAGTTCAATTTTAAATAAAACATGTGTTTTTCTATAGGAAATATCAAATCAACGTTACGTAATAAAACTTATTCCAAGGTTTTTTTCAGATAAATATTAAATAATACCCATAATTTACTAATCTAATTGCGAGTTATTTTACGACTATGTAACTAAAACTATCTAAGACAGTCAACATAGACATATATAGTCAGTTATATAATGCTCTATTTGTATGTAATTTCAATGAGTGATGTAAAGGTAAAGATTGTTAGTAAATTTATTAATAGGTAAGGTCGCATATCAATAATTGAAGAGCAGGAAAAAAATTAATGAAAATGTTCAAGGAAAGTCAACTTATGTGTCGATTTTAATAATTTAGTCAGCCTAACAAATTTATACAGAGTGCTCACTGATAATTTTATATTATGTACTATATCAATATTTAATTGAATATATCTCTTATTAATGGGGATGTAGGTATTATACCTACCTACACTACGACCTAGAAGATCTTTCATGTCTCCCCTTCTGGTGACTATTCGATTATAGCACTCCATTCGGTTCCAGTTCTCGGTGGAGATTTAGGAGTTTCGATGGTTCTGAAAATGAAATATCCCGATCGGAGTGACTATGGAGACCTCGAATAGCTATTCGATCGTAAAATTGTTCGTAAAAAGTTAATTTATATATTTAATTATTATATAGAAATGACTGATATATGGTGAGATATTAAAGTGACCAATAATCTAAAAACGGAAGGTACCATAAATCGTTAAGCAAACTGAGTAAACAATGAAAAGAATCCCCAATTTGAGAATCCCAATGAGAAGAATCCCAATTGCTATAGAACAGTAATTGGTATTCTTTTATGACTGTTTACTCAATTTGCTTAAGGATTTATGAGACCTACCCTCTTTTATATTATTGGTCACTTTAACATCTTACCATATATCAGTCATTTATTCTACGCACTCCTTTATTTTATTTTCGAATAAAATGTATGTATACAGTGTGTGTCACAGGCATGGTACACCCCCTTTTTTTTCTTTATTTTTTGAGATAATTTTTTGAAATTTCGTACGTCGCATATTCTCGATAGACCGCACCTTTTAGCATAAAATTAAATTTTTTCCCACATCCGGTTTTTCAGGAAATGTTACCAACTTTTTATTTTTAAATAGGACACCCTATATATTATTATATTTTTGAATTCTATATATTTGTACGAATCCAACAATACCACATAAGTACCATTTTAAATGTCAAATTTGTTTTTGTTTAATTTTTTATTTCTCAAATATAGTGTGCCATGACTTCAGTTGTGTTCGTCACAGATGCAAAATGGGTACACCAAAATGTCCCTTATTAAGAGTACTAGTAAATGGTACCTCGGTACCAATACGGTACCATTTGAAAAAAATGAATCCAGCTCAAAAAATCATCCCGGTGCGCATTATTTATCCATAAATCACTTAATTTAGTACTTTGAACAAAAATTCGATTTTTCTAACATTAGATGATCCGATTGGAGTAAAACGAAATAGTCATGGCACACTATAATTGAGAAATAAAAAATTAACTAAAAACAAATTTGACATTTAAAATGGTACTTATGTAGTATTGTTGGATTCGTACAAATGTATAGAATCCAAAAATATAATATTATATAGGGTGTCCCATTTAAAAATAAAAAGTTGGTAACATTTCCGGAAAAACCGGATGTGGAAAAAAATTTAATTTTATGCTAAAAAGTGCGCTCTATCGAGAATATGCGACGCACCAAATTTCAAAAAATTATCTCAAAAAATAAAGAAAAAAAAGGGGGTGTACCATGCCTGTGACACACACTGTATAGGATTAAAAACCTAAATAGTATTGTATAGTGTAAAACACCTATATGTGTTTTCAAAACTGTCAATGCCGCTTTTTTAATTTGACCTCTCAAAATAATAATTGCCTACCCTTTTATTACACAAAAAGTCCGCAATAATCGAATTATCACACTAAATTAAAATTTGATCGCCCGTATAATAATATGAATACAATTTTTTCACACTCAATGATTGTGAATATTTACGAAATGTACCTATTACAAATTATTAATATTTATAACATCCACCGTGAAATTTGATTAACTCAAAGTATAAAATCATTAAATTTACCATACCCCGAACTTACATAACTCTTTAGTAACAATATTATGTTTCCTGATGACTACGCTTTACATAAATAAAAAACTGTTTTGATTATTTTTCTTGTTATTGTTATTCGGTATTAATAATTTTATTCATTCACAGACAGATGAAGAAATCGGAGAAATTTATCAAGACGAAGCAAATCAAGCCGCAATCTTACTCAGAAATGACAACGACTCGGTTATAGTGGTAAGTTTTTTCTGCATTTATTAGGATAAACAAAAATATTAACCATTCATTCTTTTAACGAACCTTGAACGTACATTCGTGGTTTGTTTTACAGGGTAACCTAATTTGGTGCATCAAAACAATAATATTACAGACATGCCAAATAATAAATAAAACATTTATTTGTATGTTCATACCTACCTTCATGCATTTTGGTTGAGTTTTCTAGGGTACCTGTATTACCGATACTGACACTTACTAGGGTAGCTACCCTATAGAAGCTACCTTAGAACCTTGACGTTCCGTTGTCAAGGAGATAATTAAGCAGCTGAATATCACATTTTTGACAAATTTGGTCTGGCGTTGACAGCAAGTGGAAATAAGCACAGTTTGAAAAAATAAACAAAATATTATTAACACGAGTAGATCGATGAATCCTATTCCAGTAGATATTTATTTATATCTTGAACAGTTACTAAGAAATAAGGGTCTTCACAAACACACGGACAACAGAGTGGTTCATAAGAAATCTCGACGCGTTAAAATAAGGTTCAAGATGTAATTAAACCTAAAATCTGTCAGGTCAGGTCAGGTTTTCACTTCTGGTCACTTCTGTGCGTCATATTTTCTTGATTTTATGCCACCAGTGCCACCACAACCAACTGTCTACTGGGTGCACTTTTTGCCCAGAATCTTCCAGTAATAGATAAATATTGATAGACGACTATAAAAAGCTTCTTCTTCTTCTTCGTGCCTTATCCGCTCAGAGAATTTGGGCTATCATCAAGGCAATCTTGATCTTGCTTACGGCCGCTCGGAATATCTCCATCACCGACGTCATCCCATACCATTGGCGTAGATTTTTCAGCCATGATTCTACCTTCTATTTTCCCTTGGAGTACGAGCTGCAATAAACTATATTTTTCATTTCGCATTATGTGACCAAAGTACTTTCGTCAATTTTCTGATTTTTATGGTCTTCATCAGTTCTCTCTCGATGTTCATTCTTCTTAGCACCTCCTCATTTGTTACGTGTTCTGTCCATCCAATTTTCAGAATTCTTCGTATTATCCACATCTCGAAAACCGTCTGCATGTTGCCTCCAAGAGCGTCCAGGCTTCCACTCCATATAATAGCACAGAATAAATACATATAGCACTTCTCTTCCTCTTACTCAGATCCAGGCTTAGGCCTATTACTGCTAAAGACATGTCTCATTCTCAAAATTACAGAGAACAATAAAATTATCTAGGCTAGTTAAAACAGAGAGCACTCAACAATCAAGCTCTGGGGTAGTGGCGTTATTACAGGTTAGAGACACAGACGAAATGAAACAATGAAACTACAAATGCAAAAATGAACTTACTTAAACGGACATGACTATAAAACCACAGCTCAATCACTGAATGTTCATAGTTAAACAACAACAGCGAATCGGTTTCTGCACGGGTATTTTAAAGTACAACTTGACATAATAATTATTAAAATAAATATGTAAAGATACATAATATGCAGAACCGAGTGAAAATAATTTATCTTGCAATTATTTAAATCAATAGAAAAAAGTAATAATTCACATGATCAATAATTAAAAAGGTGTTTACAATTTAATTTAATTTAATCAATTTATTAACTCACGTTGTCAAAAAATCCTTGAACGTCAAGGGCATTGACAGAGTTCTTCTTTATTCTTCTTTAATGTTAATGACCTTTAGCTTTTACCAGCTGTTTGGCCAGCACATTATTCTTTTTTTGTTATACTGAAGCCACCAGCGTACTCATTGAAGAGTATCTGAGATTCCCCATCCCCTGATTGGACTGTAGTTTTATTTTTTGGGAAATTCTTGTAAATTGTTGTTGATGAGTTGTTAGAACTTGATGTGGGTAGTTAGTAGGGACAAATAGCACACAGAAAGGATAAGGCTCCTCACGCTTGAGATTGACATAGTTGAGTGACGACAGTTGGCAAATAGTAATTATGGTAAGTTGATCCGAAAACCAGTTCACTCTTGGAAAGTAGACAATCTGCATGGCGAACCTGATTGGCGCATAGAAAATTGGCTATGAAGTTGAACAGAGACGAAATAATAACAAAAAAATTAAATTTAGTGTCTGAATAAAAAGGAAATAATAAATAAATCCTTAGTAACAGTGAACTTTTACACCATTTGCAGTAAATTCGCTGACATAACACGAGATTTTGGAAATTTTTTGAAGGACGTGCGCTCATGAAAAACTGAAATTTTTTTAAGTTAATTTGATATTCCCAACTTTTTTCCTAACTTCTTGTGCTACCAAGAGTGCTCTACCCTAGTAAGCGTCAGTGTCGGTAATATGACAACTTTACCTGAAACGAACGACCCATACCAATAATAAATAAAATCGATTTAATCAAAAGGTAACAGGGAGGTTTTTTAACAAATGTGGTGTTTCATTAATAATGAGGAAGACTATAACCGTCTACAAGGTGTCAAAACATAAGGATTGAGGAAAAGATCCCTCAACAAAGTTTCCGAAACGCCTTTGAGTTTTCCTAATCTCATTATGCTTTTACAAAAAAAAATATAATATCAAATTTGACACCCCGAATACATTTCTTAGGATGTGTCTCGCAGTACTTTTATTTAGCCCACCCTGTACACACATGTAGAAGGTAGATATATTAATTTATTTGAATCGGATATTAATAAGTTAAAAAGGATGTATTTAAGATGTGAAGGACATTTTTGGTTAATTTGCATCATTAAAATCGCTTTCGGAAGTACACATAAATCACAACAAACTCAAGCTTGAACTATGTGTAGCAAATTATTCATTTAAACTATTGGAGGTCAATGTTTTGTTTCTAGAATACGATCATTAAAGCCACCGATTATGCGAAAATTTTTCACGATATAAATCAAATAATGGCAAAATTCATGGCCAAACGAAATGTTATAAAATAATTGATTTAAAATATCACCTCCAGACAACTCGAGCAAGATGAAGTAAATAAGCTGATGACCGTTTTTGTATTCTTATAATAAAATGTCTCAGGTTATTTTATAACAAACAATACGCACAAGTGTTTAGTTTCTATTTTTCACAGTAATAATAATAAAAGATTCATTATCCTTTTGTTAGTGCGTGTACATGAAAATAAACAATCAGAATAACCCACGCCATAGAATGGAAGAACTTTGATGTGATAACAAGAAAAGCAAGGTTGATCATAAAAGCAAATACTTGCACCTCATCTGTCTAACATATTTGATATCCTAAATTGGTCAAGGAAAGGTTATTATATAAACATTTATAATAAAGTAAAAAGTTCCTTTTATCCATCACTCTTATAGTCTTACCGTTTATTATTAAATTCTTTTTTCACATAGGCGTTCAATGTTACCTCAATTAGAAACTGTCTACATTATTACATGCAATTTTTAATAATCAACAAAATTATTCAAGTAACTTGTAAAAAAAAATTACATGCAAAATTATGCAAATACACCTATACACACATCAGTACTCGTATAAACGTGTAAACGTAGTGCGAAACCGTAACTAATCAATTAAATTAAATCATCAATACCAACACCGTTTAGGATCTACTCATTAGGAAGTACTTAACGGTCATTAAAATTGACGCTTTAGCTGAATTAATTAAATCAACAAAGGTTACTTATCCACAAGAGCGTTTACCTTCGTTGTCGGTATTTCATCAAATTTGTTCTTGAATTACTAATGAAGCTTCAAATACTTCAGGATTTCGCACTGTTGAAAATGTTTACGTAACCTCCACCGGGGTTTCAGAAAATTATTACACGGAGAAATGTTTATTGATTACAGGAAGGCAGCATCGGGCCGGATCTGGTAATCAGGCCCCTCCCGGAGAGATTGCAAGATAAGGGGGATATCTCTCCAGGACCTCTGATGGACGACGAGGAGTTCCTTGACAGCGAAGGGGAGCTCAGCGCTGAGGTTTCCATTGACACTGGGCTGCCGATTAAGAGGAATTCCACTAGGGCTAGATCCGCCAGTCATATTGTTTATAAGAGGAAAGGCAATGAGGATGATTCTATGAGCGATTATGGTAAGCAGGATATTTTTTTATTCAATGGTACTGGTACTTGGGATGTTTTTCAAGAATTTTAATCAGTTTCACCAATAACTAGACTTCATCTATATTGTCTTTATAGTAACTGACATTGAGATGTCAATCTGTAGCTTCCAGGCCAGTTTCTCGTCATTACTCCAAGATCATTACTGCAAGATATTTCACCTCCTTGTTCCTGCTCAAAGATGAAAGTTTACCAAATAAGCTGAGTCATTTAAATCACGTTTATCCCCTTTCCTTGTAAAGAAAACTATTTCAGCCTTTCCAGAGCTAATAGTTGTCACACCAGCCTCTTCAGTTCGTGTTTTGATAATCTTACATGTTGGATGCGATTACACACTACGTTTATTAAAAACTGGCCGGTTACTATAGAACATCTGTCAAGCGTCTTAGGAGGTCTTCCATGATCAGATGCCATAGATGAGGGAAGGGGTAGCTGTTTTGGAGACATCCACTACTCACTGTAACTGTAATACCTCCCTGCATTCGATTACTGAAGCAATCCAGTTGACCAGCACCGGTGGAGTACTTTTGATCTTGTCTTGTCAAAAGTATAATCCGCGTCTAAGAATATCCAGGGTCCAGTTCCTGAAGTGTAGAGCTTTTGCCATTATCACTACCACTGAAAATCCTCGTTTCAGTACATCTGTGCTTGCGAGAAGCATGAGTGTTGATCCTCATGAAAAGGGAATTCACACAGTGCAGTGTCTCTCTTGTCAAAAGTAAAATCCACGTCTAAGAATATCCAGGGTCCATTAGTTCCTGAAGTGTAGAGCTTTTGCCATTATCATTACCACTGAAAATCCTCGTTTCAGTACATATGTGCTTGCGAGAAGCTTGTGTTCACCCTCATGAAAAGGGAATTCATACAGTGCAGTTTCTCTCATTTATCTATTCACTATTTTTTATAGCAATTTCGTCATGAAAGGTATCAGACTGGTAGGCCTGAATGGCTGCTTAGTTTCCTTGTTTGGGTATGAACTTATGAAGACCATGTTTGCTTGTTTCTATTCCTTATGGGCACATATCCAGTTTTAGGAAGAATCGTCTTCATGCCCATTTGAAGCAAAGCTGTAAAAATGCGATCAGGTCCCGGTACTTTGTACAGATGGAGGTATACTCCAAATAGGAAGTCGTTTTTCCACTTTAGAAAAGGTGTTGGGTGTTTAAGTTCATAAATCCAGATTGATATAGATAAATTAGTCACGACAATAAATGCCGCACTGCAAGTACAAGGAATTTTACAACAAGGGTCACCATTACAACAGTTTGCTATGTATCCTCTACTGTGACGGTCTCTTTATTTGTACATAGGTTAAGTAGAAAAGCGATTTCGTATTTGGTATAGACACGCATTGTACGACCGATTCGATACCAGAATCTCGGTTAGCCTTCGCTCCACATCTGATATATGATTGCATGGTTCGGCCCACCTTTCTGGGTCGACTTGCTTCCTTCCGGAGAAGATAATTTTAATAGTTTCGCAGATTTTTCAGATGGAATGATGACAAGAGTTTTTTCTGATTTGGTTGAATATACAATATACATAATTAGTTAAGTAAGTACATAGGTTGTTTCCAACTCTCAACTAATTGATTAATAAGTAATTTAAAAAAAAAGACATGTCTTCGAGACGATTATTCACTGAATAAAAACAATATTTTTCTTGAAAAACTGGTAAAATATAAACTCACTTGATAAAATCTTTAATATTAAATTATTATTAATTGACATGCCTTTTAATTGACGTTTCTGCAAGTAATTTTCTAAAATGGTTATAAAGTGAATAGCTTATAATTGCATTTCGTAATCAATATTCTATTATGAATCATGAATAGTTATCTACAATATTTTATACAATTATTATTGCATAGATAGATATGTATGATACTTCATAATTATCAATTTAATGATCATTCTAGATGTTTTTTAGGTAATATTTCCATTTCAGTGCAATTTATAGTATTATTATTAATTAATTACCTCATTAATTATTTTCTGCTATAAGTACCTACATGATACATGTTGATTGTTGATTGATAATAATTATTAAATGAGACCTACATTAGCAGATGACATTGATTTTTAGCGTATTTTAAATGAGGTCGTCGACATGTTGACCACAGATGGTTCAGTATTACGTATAATGATTACCTATCATTAAAAAAATATAAATCAAATTAATTATAATTCTTCGAGAATGAAACAAATTACTATTTTATTCTTGAATCGCAGAGGGGAACAATGAACTTGGTATTTCAATTCTGCATGTTCTCATCTCCCGCCGAGATTGTTTTTCCATAATCATCATGCTAGGTAGAAAAACCTAACTATTTCTGCATATTATTGTAATTTATAAACTGGCAAGATGTTTGTTATTAATCCTTCCCATTAAAGTCTCCATTAATCACTTTCTTTTTTTACTTGAAAAGAATGGACATTATTTTATATTTAAATGAGTCGACATTTCCAAGAAGCTAGATCTGAAAGCAAACATACAATTTGGCGAATTTTGACCATAGTCATTACGATTTTTTATGAATATTAGTCTTCAATGGCTGATAACAAGGAAGTAAAAACCAGAGACATAGACCATACTTTTCAGTTTTCTCCTCTTAGTTTTAGACCATCAAGTTTCAAGTTCACAGATTAAAAAAGCGATTAGAGAACAAATTTTGGGGACAAGTTTTGAGTTCGTAAATAAAAAAAGAGTATAGGTAAAAAAATATAACTACACTACTATTATACTTCTGTCCTATTATTTAAAGACAAACTTTGATTTCTGAATGAAAATAAGCGTATTAGGTATCAAAAAGCCATAATAAGGGACTAAATTTGAGCCAGAGTTTTATCATGATGAAAGGAAACTGAGGAAAGGAGTCATCCTCATCATATTCCATCTTCTTTGAACATCCTGCGGTTCATGATTAGAAATTATAATTAAAAATAATTTTTCCCTTTCCAGTCAAGTTGTCTCATTTTTGGGAGGATTCCAGCAAGTCGTATCAAACTAGTCGATTTTTCTACGCTGAAGAGCAAAGCATTTGTTAAATAATGAAGAAAGGCAAGATTTTTTCAACTAGGCCGCCGCTCAAACTGTTTAAGACAGTTCTGGTTGTTATGTGCATGGCTTATGGCTAATAAAGTAATTAAAAATGTTAAATGAACGAAATAGTGAATGGTAAATTTATCATAATAATTTAGCAACTAACATCAATAATTTTTTAAAGTTCAATATTATATTGATGTTACATTATTTATAATAATGAACACGACTAAAAGTAATTTATTCTGTCAGCTAACAGTTTGACATTTCAAACAGATCGAGCCGAAAAGGTAATCAGTTTAACCTTTTTTTATTTAACCTGAAAAGATAAATATTTATTAAACTCGACTAAAATAAGTTCGAATATTATAGTAACGTCGGAGGACTCCTACACAAATTCATTATTTACATCGCTGACACTGTTAAATTGATTTATTAATAGCATCAAAAATAAGACAACGAAGAAAAAAAATCCCTTCAATTTCGTTGAATAAAAAACAAATACAATTTCCCATGTCATTTTTCCACTATACATACTTGTAAAGTTTTATGGAAAACTATAATAAACACCTGTTCTTGTGAATAAAAATGTCAGAAATGTACTTTCTCTCGAGAAGAATAATAATTCAACAAACCTTACATATACCTATCTGTAAAGGAAATCGCCGCTACATTTCCTAAATAATACCTATTAATGATAATTATTATTATTTCTTTTCAGCATTCATGGAACCAGATCACTTAGCGAAACGTTACAAAAGAAATACTCAAAACTCATCAAAACGAAACAGAAGAAAAAGAGATGCTCCATACACGATTTACCCTGAAATTCTGGTAATAGTAGACTACGACGGTTACAGACTACACGCTGGTGACAACGTACAAATCAAGAGATACTTCGTCTCATTTTGGAACGGAGTTGATCTCAGATATAAGCTTCTGAAAGGACCGAAAGTTCGGATATCAATAGCTGGAATAATTATCAGCAGAGTGAGTTGATGTGCAAATGAGTGGAAAGCTTTTTCAGGGAGATTGTTTCAGGGAAGAGACGCAACGCCATATTTGGAGAGGAATAGGGTAGGAAGAGATGCCATAGATTCAGCAGCAGCTTTGACAGATATGGGGAAATATCTGTTCAGAGAGAGGAGACTACCTGTTTATGATATTGCTGTCGCCATCACGAAGTCAGTATAGAAATAAATATTTAATTACAAACGATTGGTAAAGTTTTCAACTAGGATCTATTTTATAAAGCGACGTGCCTCAATAGTAATCAGTCACAAATTACAAAAAGAGTCAATATTTTTACAGGGTGCCTATTTTACTTTTGTCACTTAAGGAAAAAGTTATTTGTTGTCCCTGTTGAAAAAAATTGAAAAAAGCTCATAACAACATAGTTTGGTAGGTACTGCAATAGCATCCTCATGAGAATAATGCAGAGAAATTGATTATATTGCACCGAAATAAAAAAATGTTGAATTTTTATAGTTCATATCCCTTATAATTTTTCACTGTTTATAAAGTAAATTATTTCTAAATGCTTATGACCAATTTAGGCATATTTTGACTATTTTTTCAACATCAAAGGAAGTATAATATTATATTCAGTTAGTTCCTTTAGCTTATTCCGCTCTCCACATTTGTCAGCATAGCGGAGCATTAGTAGATAGAGTTGGCTTTGATTATTCTCACAAACAGTAAGACTTCAGTCATGTAACCGTGATACTTTCTACCATACTGAAAAGAGGAAGATTGAACTTGAGCGTCAAATGCCTAGTAATTTTCCGAATTTAAAAATTACCAGAAGCAGTTAAAAGTGCCCTTTGCGATCTATTCCGACTTCGAACACATATCCCGTTTTCATTCGCCTACTACTTATAAAAAATATTATTTTAATGGCGCATTATCAAAAATTAAAATTATTACCGGTCTGGATATTTGTAACTTATAAATTAGAAAAATATTCACAAGAAAAATATTTACAGAGCATCTACCGCGAATATTCAAATCCTGTCGTCTCCATGAAGTGATTATCATGAAAAAAAAGTTTAATAACAATAATTGAAGTCTCACCAAAATTATATTTTATTTTATATATCTCCTAGTTCTCTCCTGAGGATGACTTGTCCCACAGAAACAAGTTAAACCAGTACTAATAATTGAAAACTATGCAAAAAGCAGATTTTTTTATTCCTCTGAATTTCAGATCTACATGTTTTGATTAATTATTAAGGACTACCTAGATTACATTTTTGCCAGATATATTTATTTTTTCCTTTATCCAGGTATGACATGTGTCGTCGCCGAAAAGGTGGACGCTGCACAAAAGGAACTGCCGGTAAATCATCAAAAAAGCGTTTATAGAACGATTTATAGGTGTCACTAATGCGGGGAAACATTTCAGTTAATATCCTGATGAATTTTTGTGTCATTATTTAATAGGTCCCTAACATAGGTTGTTCAGGTGGTACCTAATCAATAAAGGATGCTGGTGTAAATTAATATTTTACACACTAATACATTCATACAAATACACTTTACTATGTACACTTTGAAATGTTTGTTTTGCAGACTAGACATGTGCAGAAGGTCCTATCCATCCGATTCGTGCAATAGAGGCACTGCAGGTATTTATGAGGAACACTCAATGTTATGTTCCTGTCTTGTGTATAGTCATTCTGTGTTCTTGTATTCATTTTCTTTGTCGAGCATTGCACTTTTTCTACAATAGGCTTAGCCTTATTCACCTTCCTAATTAGTTTTGTAGGTATTATTTGTTGCATATTAGATCTGGCTTATCTATCACACCAGACCTCCCTTAACATTGTAGGTATACGGAGTTTAGAAACCCCTGTCTCTGATCTTCCAGTGCCAGTATTTGTAGATGTACAGCTTTCCTTATTATATTACTTTAGAATCGTAGGTACTTATAATATTATACCTAAATAGTTAGTCAAAAAACAAAACCATACGACGTTTAAAGATAGAAATAAATCGACTTTGCACAAACACAGAATATTCAGTAAGACGATTTCGGTGCAAATACCTAAAAACTAAACTTCATATAAACCAGAATTGTCAGGCGAGAAGTCCCACCGAAGTCTTTCTCGGCTGTAATCGTGATTCAAACATATTTTTCCTTGGGTAGCTCTATAACGGCGAAAAATGTGTCTGATTTATTAGTTGCCTTAAAGAGTGCCAAAAGTTACCACAGAAAGATAATTAGTAAACTCAATCGGCTAACACCAAAATTGAATAATCGAACATATAAACTTGATAAATCTCATACAATAACGAGCTCACAAATTTTTTTCTTCTGCATTATGGTGTGGTTGCTTAAAGACGTCTTTCTTTAAACGTTCTATGGTATTATGTAGATCACTGTACTATTTTACACTTCTTGGACACTTTTATTATAGATAATTAATCATAAGATATCACCAGTTTTCCTCTCATCAAATTGTCTACTTATTTCTGCCCCTCTGGGCTCTGAATTAATAAATCCCTCATTAATTTTGAAACCATCGATACCTTATCAATCTATCTGGGTCTGCGTCTTCTAGAATTCTGGAAATTCTTCTCATTTTTTTATATTTTCTGTTTTACTTATTAGTGTTGGTATACATAATAATAATTATTCTGTTAATTTTATAACATTCTTGTAATTATTTCTGTTTCATTTTTTTGATTTTTACCTAATATTAATTATTGTTTTCTGTCTCTATATAAAATGATTCTGATTCTGTTGTGCACGTGTTTCAGTGTTTCTTGTATTTCTATTTGATACTTTTATAGAGGATTTTAATTAATAATTAGACATATTGTAGGCTAATTTAAGGAGAGGATTTTTTGCCAATTCTCAGATTCAGTCAAGTGAAAGCCAATCATTAACAAGTTTTTCTATATCTTACTGGATAAGATTTAACTACCAGAGTGTCTGTGAGTATTAAAATTTGGAAAAAAATAACAGGATACATAATTATTCTAAAATAAACACAATAATTACGAGTATGAAAAAAAAAACAAAATGAAATAATAAATTGTTGACCGCCATCAGGACAAGATTTTCGTAAGAAAATCTTGTTACGTACCAAAATCTGTCGAAAGTATATAACCACCATGTACTGGCCAAATAGATGGTAAAATCTAAAGGCCATAAACACTAAAGAAGAAGAACCATCATGTCCGTTTCCGGTCTGTAGGTTATCCACATCCTTTTGACAAAAAAAATATTCGATGTTAGAAACTGGTGGAAACTTGCACCAACGAAACAAATACATTTCACATTTAACGGCGCTACCTTTTTTCAATTCGAACAAAAGCGTAGAACAGATTATAGACATGTAAAAACTTTGGTGTTATTGAAGTTTTCTTGACGAGTTATAGACAGGATAATATAGGTTGGCAGATTGGAGAACTTACACACAAACTGAGTTCACAAAAATTGATGAGATTTTTTAGCTCAAGCGTTAAAAATCGCTTTTAAAAACGATCAAAGCACCTTATCGAGAATACGTTTCAGCCTGTATTATAGGTATCTGAGAATTAGCCGAAATCACCTTCCTAAAATGTTGCCAAGAAATTTAATTGTTAATTATTATCCTCTATTTTCTATTATTTTCACAGCACATCACACGCACTATTATAAACTACATTCAAACACACTTTAAATAAATAATAACTTGATTATTAGAAATTTTAGTTTGGATTTTGGAAATTGCATGACGCAAAATAACCTGGTTTTGGTGCTCACTTCACGCATTTAATAAAAACACTGTACAGTCAAGACTAACTAAAATGTGAACAGACTACATAAATTAAGTAAGCGTCGCATTTTTATACCATGACTGTACAAATCAGGGGTTGCATGTTTAGGAAACGAATTCTTTTTTCTAAAAGGTTTCGCGTACGTTGGAGGAGCGTGTGTCGTGAATAAGCGCCTGGAGAAAGTCAACTCAGTCGCCATCATCGAGGATACTGGAGGTTTCAGTGGAATCATCGTTGCGGCCCATGAAGTTGGTCATTTGTAAGTATCCTCCATAAAGAAAATAAATATTTGCTTTAATACAATAATTATCGAATAGATTGGGAGCGGTTCACGATGGTAGTCCTCCTCCTTCATATCTTGGTGGACCTGGAGCTGAGAAATGTCAATGGACAGATGGGTACATTATGTCTGATTTGAGACACACCGAAAGAGGCTTCAGATGGTCATCCTGCAGCGTGCAAAGTTTCCATCATTTCCTCAAGTAAGTAGCGATTTTTATAGTTTCAAGTCTACTCCTGGCCTAGATCCTGTCAGTTAAGTGAAAAAAAATATATAAAAAATAGTGCAAAAATATTTTTCAGTCATAAATGGAATAGGTATAGGTAACTGTTATAGTAAAAAAGAGGTAAAGTGAAGGATGTACATCACTCTCCAGAAAAAAAATTATTAGATGTCAACAAGTCGACTTCACCATAAAAAACTTTGCTATTTTCAGTGGTGATACAGCGACTTGTCTCTACAACGCTCCGCACGAAGATGAAAGTTTACCAAGAGTCCTTCCGGGTAAACTCCTATCTCTAGACGCACAATGTCGAAGAGACAGGGGCACGAGCGCTTGTTTCGTAAGTACCATTTCGTTACATGATTCAACAGACAGAAAAATTACAGGTTTGCTCTACATTTATTACAGAAAGATGACAGGGTTTGTGCTCAATTGTTCTGCTTCGATTCATCTAGCGGCTACTGTGTAGCTTATCGACCAGCGGCGGAAGGATCTACTTGCGGTGATGGACAGGTAAACTGCTTTTAATTATGAGTTAGTTTTAGAAATTATTTGTTTTTGAATTTTAGTATTGTCTGAATGGGCGATGTGTAGCCGAGCATGAAAATATTATTCCAGACTACAGCCAAAACTCTTACGTTAGAAGAACTAATCAAGGTCGACCATTGTAAGTATTTTTGATTTTATCTATTACTTTTGGAACAGCAGGATCATCAGATTCATTAATTTACAACGCTCCACAATGAATATGAAAACTGTAGTAATTTCTGTATTCGTTTAAAGCTGCATAGCTTTCAAGTGGAGAGGCGACTTCCTAGTTGAAATCACTTTATCTACACACCACACACCTTACTATTATCAACTGCTTTATATTTTCTTTTTAGTGTGTGAACTGAAGACACACACGCGCTCTCATTGGCGCTCGAGATTTTCCAAATTTTTTGCGTCTATCTAGACAAATAGACTGACAAAAAAGCGGTTTAGTATTGTGCATTGTCATCCAGTTTGAGCTACGTTAAAGTTTAAAATCTTTAGCTCTTCAGAATCGATTGCAAGATTTGCGCAGACAGACAGAGAAGATAGCGAGTTAATAAAAACGTGGTAAGAAGGATGCAGTTCCTGATCTGGAGTGATTCGCTTTATTATTAGTTTTTAATACTATTTGTTTAATTCAATATTATTAGAAGTTAAAAGTTAGTTCCCCGACCCAGCAACAGCTCCAGATGGTCTTCTTAAGTTAGAGACATCTATGTTTCGCTTTTACTAAAACTCATCAGTCTGACGTATCAAAGCAACCATAGACCATATGACTACGACAAGGAGTGCCTATGCTGCCTAGTCTAACCTGGGAGAAGAAATGAAGAATGAAGACTTAGTCCACCTTAATGGGAACCCTATGGGTTACATAGAGAGACATGGAGCGAAGGCATCTAGCGATCGCTAGGTATCTGATTACCAAAGGCCAGATCTGTTCAGATAATACACGAACTAACATCATAAAACAAAAAAATACTTTATTTATCCCAACAGTGATTTTTTTGTTGAAACTTTCCCGGTATGCTTCTTTTGTAGTGCCCTTTAGCTCCTTCGTCACATTTGCCTTAAATTCGGGATTCGTCTCAATAAATATTCTTCCCTTCAAGGGTCTTTTTGAGTTTGGGGAACAAGAAAAAGTCACAAGGAGCAAGGTCATGTGAGTAGGGGGTGGTGATAAAGAACAGTGATCGAGTGTTTGTCCAAAAGCTCACGAGTTCGGAGGGCTGAATCGGCTGGAGCGTTCTCATGATGGAAAAACCAATCGCCACTCCTCCACATTTCTGACCTTTGACGATCGATGGCATCCCTCAGGCGTTTCAAAACTTCAATATAGTCCGTCTGGTTCACTGTGGAGCCTTGGAGGAAATACTCGTGGTGAATAACACCCTTATCATAAAAAAGTCTGCATCATCTTGACGATTGAACTTGGCGACCTTTTTTTTTGGATCTGGGGGACGTTTCTCTCACCCACTGGAATGATTTAACCTTCATTTCAATGTCAGTTTGTAAAACAAATGCTTGACAAAAAGTTTTCATCTTCTTTCGAACGATCAAGCGGTTCCTGAAAACCTGGACGTGATTGACTTTTTGGCTGTCCGCCATCAGGCGTGGTACAAATTTCGCAGCATCGTGGTGCATCTTCAATTTTTCGACCAAAATCATCCTTGATGGTAAAACACAGACTTGGCCGCAATAAGGTGTTGATTTCATCGACATGGGAGTCGTCAGTTGAGGTGGAAGGATGTCCA
Organism: Malachius bipustulatus; assembly: GCA_910589415.1. NCBI lineage: Eukaryota > Metazoa > Arthropoda > Insecta > Coleoptera > Melyridae > Malachius > Malachius bipustulatus. The sequence continues at coordinate 37,272,236 of OU342632.1, forward strand.
GGATGCTAATCATCTTCAATTGACTCTTGACTACCCTTGAAACATTCATGTCACTTGAAAGATGTCATCACCGTAACGTCCAAGTTTAACACAAAAAATTTTATGACGGAAAATGACGTTTTCATCAACTGACCTGTACAAAAGTAGGGACACCAAGCGGATTCCTCGGGAATCAGCTGGAGCCACGCAATTCAAACAGTCAGAGTATTTTCTGAACAGATCTCGTAGTATTTGGGTTTTTCAAGAAGTTCTACATAAATTCATGGTTAGGTATTTACATCCTTGGTTGTTCATATAGGAAACAATTTGCTTGTTTCGATGAATCACCGAGAATGGAGTGACAAATTTCAGTTTTCCTTAACAGACACTGATGACTGTTTGAAAAATGGAAGGGTGTTACATATAACATACTTGGTAATAATGTTCTAATTAGAGACATTGACGCGGACTTGTATAATAGTCTTCATTGGTTCTCACAGTTGGGCACTTCTCTCATGGTATTTAATAATTCCCAGAGGTTGATGTGGCAGACTGATGAGCTTTAAGAAACGCGAAACGGGAACTAATTTTGAATTTTTATGGACCCCATGAAGGGCCCATAACCATGAAGTTCTACTAGAAGATAATGATCTGAGGTCCGTGATTGAGGATGACTTCAAAACATGCACTTATCATCTGGAGTGGGGTATTGAAAATAATAAATGCAACTGGATTCAAATTATGTTTGATCAAACTACAATAAGGATTGGTTAAGTTAGCAAAAATATTTAATTTTTAAGTTTGATTGAATAGTTAGGAATAAATATTTCTTACATTTAGTTCATAACTGTTTCAATTCATTGTGGAGCTGAGTAAAATCTGCATAAATTTTATAAAACCATCTCATGAGGTACACCTCATTTCCATCGATGATAAATAAGTTAATGTTACAACAGGTTCCACGATGATGATGACGCGGATGAAGAAGACGGAAGAAGTTACAAAACAACAAAATCATACAAAAACAACTATTACACAACAAAATCTCCTTACTACAAGTCAACACGAAAAGAGAACCACTTCACCACCACACAGAAGCCGTCATACACCACTCGCAACTATTTCACAACGACTTCAAGAACCACAACCACAACACGTAAATACTTCACTAGCACAACCACAAAACCACCTTACTCCAAAACCATCCGTCCGACATCCACAAAATCCGCATTTAAAGATTTCGGACAATCAAAAACCAGTACCCCGGTCCCGGTACCCGCAGGTACGATGAGTACCAAACGTCCCTTTAGTCCCTTTAAGTTTGGTATCTTTGAAATAAAACCGACAACTAAAAGTCCGTACGATTTTGCTGACTTTGGGAAGCCTGCTAGGTCTACGAATAATAATGATAACGTTAATAATAACTACCTCAAACGGTCTTACGACAGTGCAAGCTATTACAGCGCTAGTAGTAACGCGGGCAAGGTCAATATCAGGAGTCGATACAAGTAGGGTAAGAATTGATTCAGGCAGACTCATTTCTCTAAAGACATTTATTATCCACTCTGGGTCTCCAGCCCGATTATCAAAATCAATTGGAAAAAGGGTTTATTAATCGATTTATCAATTTACGATAGGTGTGGATTTGTTTACCAAAGTACCAAATTCCAACATGACCTATTATTATAAACATAAATCCCTTTTCTGGTTTGATTTCGATATTTATCTGCAGCTTCTTTTACGACTTCGTAACTTTATTACATCGTTCCTCAGATAATGATCTCTTCTCAGTGCATCGGATACTACTCTTACTGTAAGTCATTCTGCATCGTTTAAACATGGCATGGAATTATGGCAGATTCTTCTCTAATTTTTCAGGACGTTCTGAGAAATATTTCAGCAATCGTTCATGTATCTCTCTTGGATTAATCTAATTAATTTTATTCTTCGAGCAAATCAAGTCTTGTAAAGCTTTTCAAATACTCTATAAACATCGATTAAAAAACCATAGGAAACTCACGACCTATATTATAAACGATCGTTAGTTGTTGGAAGTACTATTTGAAACTTTTATCAATTAATTAATTGATTACTTTCAATAGCACTAGAACGATCTTTTATAAAATCGGTTGTCAAGTTTAAACATTTTGCTATTTTTCAACTACCTATCCTACATATTGTACTGCAACTTTTGATAAAGCATGGTATTTTGGATGCAATAACAGCAGATCGATAATAATATTCAGAAGAAAAACTAATCTTTCCCATATAAACAAACACCTTCCTGTATTAAATTTTATATTTTCTACAATACATGCATGATCTACCCAGTAGAATACTTTTCTGTTATATTTATCTTTAATATTGTATTGTTACTAATTAAACTTACTTTTACAGCTAAATCAGGATATAGTTGGAATTGGAAATCGCAAAAGAAGTGGTGAAAACTGCTGCGGTTTATTCAAGCTTCAAACTTAGTGCAATAAGATTATCGAACACAAACTTTACCAGTGAGATCCTTCTAATTTTATGTAATTGTAAATAATAATATACATAACTCACCTTTTTACCTAGCTAGAGCTATATTATGTATAAATTAAAATTGCCAAACATGATACCTTTATTAGTTTTGAAATCTTATTTCTAAATTTATTTCCAAGCGATTAGTATAGATCTTATTAAAACTTTTTTGTATGAACTGAATGAAGTTAATTAATTAATTAAATAGAATAAGAAAACATATTATGTAAAATTTCAGCAAGTAATTGTATCAATTACTTCAACCATTAATGTTGTTTAAATGTATGCTTTAAAACTTATGTATAATTTTTTATTGTCTCGTGTTTCTGAGCTAATTTCATATTTATTTTTGTTTTTCAACTGCCAGCATTTTTTCATTAAAAACTTGATTTGTAACAACAATGTTACCAGTTCCTAAGTCTTATTAAATATTCAGCATCACACTAGTACTGGTGCTAGTTCTAGTACTAGCATTAGAACTGTTAAATCAACTAAGTAATATGGAAAAATATTATTTAGGTATCTAGAAAAGGAAACTTTGAGTTGTAATTTAAATTTTGTAGCGTTACGATTACGAATTATGTATTTTGTAAAACCTTCCAACGAATGTATTTTTGTCAATAAATCTAGACGAAATTACTTACTTTCAATATTTTTCTTTATTCAGTAACAGAAATAATAATATAAACATCTCTCAACAAAAATTCTACATATTATAACATACAACCCGAACTCCACAAACATACAAATATAAAATATTTGACACAATATAAGAATATAATATTAACAATTACGATTACAATTTTGACACAGATTTTAATCAAGAACCTTTAGGAGAGCTTACAGGAAGACTACGTACGAATGTATCTAGTTGAAACAAACTTATAACAAATGCGAGTTAAACTTACTTCTCAAGTTTGGTATTCAGGTACCCTGAAGCTTTAAGGGTTATCCTTCCTATCATAATTAAAGACAATAAACAAACGACTCCGGCTGGCATGATTTTACCGGTGTTGTAATAGCGGTAACCCATAACACCCGCCAGCACCGATGTGGAGACTAGCTGTACTGAATAATTTGCCGGGTCCTGACTCACTTGGATAGCACCATAAGCGAGAGCCCCTCCAAATAACAAACCTGCCGCCAACGACGGCACTGAACCTAGAAAATAAATCAATAATTACCATTTTGCATAACAATATCAACCCTAAGAACTGCCAACTTTTCTTCAGGCAACCCTACAGCACTGTGTTCACAATAAAATTATCTTCATTCTTTTATTGTTAGTGGAAGCATGGCCCTTAAAGCTGTCAACAACAAGATACACGCGTAATTCTTGTACGGTACCGAGCATTGAGTTGGAACAAACCTATACACGAACGCTTGGACACACAAAACAAACGGAGAAGTACTAAGAAGAGTCAACAAGGACAGATAATTATTACCAATAATTGTTAGATATAGGAAAGTGTCTTATTTGAACCATGTGTCGAGAGGAAGTAGTTATCGGATCTTACAGATAATTATCAATGGAAAGGTAGAGGGTCGAAGAGGTGTAGGAAGAAAACCACTTTCTTGGCTTAAAAACATTTGAGACCGGACCAGAATGTGAAATGCAGGACAACTCTTGCATATGGCGGAAGACCGTGAAGTCTTCGCTGTGGTGATCACCAACGTCGGATGATTAAGGCACATGAAGAAGAACATTCATTTATAATTCAACCCTAGCACGTTATGTTTATTTATACATTTTATTGTGTAAAATATACATTTAAACAGGAAAAAGAATGAGGTAAGGTCTGTCCAAGTCGATATCTTAGACTACTTCTATTTCCCATTGCGATATAAAAAGAAACCATTCTAAGAAAGAACATTGAATTTTACTGATCGCGAAGCTTCAAGAATACGGTTTTAGGTGTTATTTGTTTATTTCAGCAAAGAAAGCGCACACCATAGACCTAGAATATAAAGGTCTATGGCGCACACAGAGACAAAGACAGCCAATTGCTGGACTTATTGATCATGAAATGTAAAGATTTAGATTTACCAGTTTGAATACCTACTAAATAAATTTATAGTTTACTTATTTCAGTAATAATCACGAGACAGATACCGAGAAACAGGTTTCCCCAACTACAATATAATTTAGAACTAACAGCTCTGTCCTCGTTTAAAGATGAACAGGGTCGCCACCTGCAACCTTGTCTATATTATGTTGCCTATACATAATGTATGCATGCAAATACATATAAAAATGGAAAAAGACTGAATTTAATCTTTTTTTATTGACTCCTGAATAAGTGCCTTGAAGTGTTCACATTTTTATTAGGTGATAGGGGTATTTGGTATTTTAAAAACTGGCAATTTTCGTTCTTCTGACCTAAATACATTTGACATGCAATGCAAATATTGAAAAGTGCTCATTTGAGTGTGTGTACGTACAGGGCAAGGTAACAGCAAGGACTGACAAGGTAATTAGACCAACTTGAGTGAGTTATCTGAAACCTTGAGTTTTCATGTTTATAGAAATCAGACACCCCATTTTTTATTACTAAACAGAATGATACTATAAATTATTCAGATCCTCTAGCTAGACTTACTTTTAGTTTATTTCAACCAATAATAATTGTAGGTTGAATATTAAATTTGAAATACTATTTACCTGCTTTATAGTAGCCCATTAGGCCTCCAGCAGCTACGGCCCCTGCATAGAGAAATCCCGGAATATCCCACGGCATTTTCAATATTTAAAGTGGTTTTTAATAATCGTCGACACGCGTTATCACTGAATGATACACAAAATTCAAATCAATCTTTCTCAATCTAATTGAATTTAAATTAATTCAAATGAACACTATTATTTCTCCTTAATTTTCACAAACACAAATCTTAAACCTAACCTAAAAAGTCCAATGTCAGTCATTTATGTTGACAAACAACAGCTGATATGCCATTTGTCAATATTGCTTCTAGTGACGTAAATGACATATTTGAAACAAATGTTGGGTGCGTTCATGATGTAAGAGCTAAACGCAGCTTTGATTGCGTCTGCGGACACTGTTAATGTGACGTCACTAGGCTGGGCTGAGAGTAAATGGTTCCAAGTAAACAAACCGTTACGTGCCATTGTTGTCAGTTGTAGTGATTTTGTTGAAGTTTTAAGTTCACGTGGTCTGAAGTTTGACTTATTGAGGTTGTCTTCAAGCATTGACCTGCGATCGTCATCAATTGAATTGAACTAAATGATATTAGGTTTCCGTCGAGCTCGAGCCGTCTGTCGATAGTTTAGTTTTTTTCACTAAAAATTCCGCATTTACGGTAATCAAAAGTTTACAGTGAAATTGGCAACCGTGCAACTGTCAAATGCTTGTTTATTTGGAACCCGAACCGGTTTCCCCGACCACTGACGGCGTCTATTGCTTTCTCACTGATAAAGCTCAGATCCAAAATAGTAGTCACTAACTGACATTACTGAAAAAGCAAAGAAACTGATATTTAATAAGAGGAAACTTTTGTGTTCGCCGGTTATCCAAAATAGTTTTTTTAGTAATGTCAGTTAGTGACTACTATTTTGGATCTGAGCTATAGCACACAGAATATGACAAAAAATGTAAAATTCTGCAAGAGTAAACTGCCATTGTTTGTGAAAATATTACAAAAAATTATTGGAACAAGCTGTTTCGAATTAAAATTTAATGTCAGCTATGAATTTATTATAGCTTTATGTATTTGAATTATTATATATTTTTTTTATTTCTATTAGATTTAGTTTCTTACTAGTTTTCTGAGGCTTAAATAAGATCTTTGATTAAGATTTTCCAAGATTTTATTTTAATTAACTGAAATTTAACTTTATTAAATTTTTAAAATAACCAAAATCTAAAAACTCATGACTTTACGTTTTAATTCAAAACCACTTTTCCCCATAATCTTTTTTATTATCTTCACAAACAAGGGTACTTTACTCTTATAATTTTTTTGTTCTACCCTGTAGCCTGTGCATCGTAACTTAAAACAAATGTGTCAATGTCTAATAAATTTTAGAGCATGCACATTTTTTTTTAATTCCCATTTGGTGCTAACTTTTCTGATGGCACAAATTGATGAGCTTCTTTGGTTTGAAAGTGCACCTAATTAGCGCCACGAACTCTGTTAATCATTTCGTGTTCCTGAATTTCTTGAATTTTTTTGTTTTTTTCATGATCAAGTCGTCAATCGTGTCATGAACAAGATTTCAGAAAAAAAATCAAATTATCTCTTCAAGAAAAATGCAGAACTTACAATATTATTTATGAACTCAAATTATGAGATCATAAATGAATGAACTGTCCTATTGGTGTTTGTGAAAAAAATCAACCAATTGGTTTAAAATCTGTATATTAAAAAAATTGACAATAATCATTTACATTAACACCCACTGACAATATTGGCGTTATTGTATATTATTTTTCCCAATGTAAGTAATTACAATATACAATAATAAACTGCTGACTGATATAAAGATTAACAATGGCCTGTTCCTAACAGAGTAAGGCACCAGAAATATATTCAAATATTACAAAAACTACACTGGAAAAAATGATACTTCAGATTTTGTCACAAAATTGGTGGCACATACTTCTGTTGCAGTTCCTGAAACAAAAAACACCCCAATAAGTACTGCTCGGTCGTAGTCTTCCCAGTCCAAAACTCACCTATTCGCTACTACCTTCGGAGTCGCTCTCCTCCTCGGCATTCTGCAACCACTCGATGAACTGTTTCATCTGATCGACAAACATCATTTTTCCCTTGACGTTGTAGTCCTGCTTATACCACTTCAGTATGGACTGTTCCGACAGGACGTCCGTCTTATAGAACAGCATTATGATCTTCTGAAAGGACTTCATGAAGATCATGTTAGAGTAGCAGTACTCCTGCACTTTCAGCAGCAGGGCGAGCTCAGAACGAGCTGATTGCGCAAAAGATGAAAACATCGCGGTGTATTGTTTTAAATGGCGTATGGCTTGTTCGGCCACCAGTTCCTGCAATCAAACGGCTCACTTAAATCAGATCTATAAATTCTATAAAGACACTACTTGAAGAAAATTCTATATCATAATACCTCCTTCTTGGACCATTCGGGCATGTCCATGACGGTCGTCCAAACAATACAGATAGTCTCGTGCTCCTGAATGTTCTCTTTAATGGCGACTTCGCGCACTTCCGCAACAACGTCCTTGATCGGCTTGTTCTCGCTCAGAGCGTCGGCAATGAGAGTCTGCAGCTCCTTCTTGGCCAACAGTTGATTCTGATCATTATAGAGCTTCAAGATCTCCTCTAGGCCGTTCTCTTCAAAGGCAGTGCGAAAATACGTCTGGGACTGCTTGTTCTCCGGAACGAAACTCATCAAATGGGACTCGATATTGGACTTTTTGATAGCCGAATGTAACGAGCTAACGCCCTTGTCCTGGCACCAAGCTTTGAACATTTCTATGAGAAAGTCTAAAGCCAAGTTGTCCTTTACCAGGTGTGAATTGCTCAAAACAATGATAGCGTTGAACGGAACGCTTCCATTTGCAATCCACAATGAAATCATCACGGAAAGTTTTGTCCGCTCCTTCGGACTAAAATATTTCACAAACATTAATATTTTCTTTATCTCGTCCTGTAACAAAAAAAAATGTTATGATCTGAGACGGGCAATTTTTGTAGGAGAAACTTTACCTGGAATATTTTTTCCAAGTATTTGTAGCGTCGCATTAGTTTAATAAATACTTGTTCCCAGCTCTTCATTATTTCTATGTTGATTTCATCCGGTGCACTGAAGATGCAAGCGTCCGTCTTGAAAGGACCCTCTCCTTCCTGTGACAAGGTGCCGCCTGGTACTGTAATACAAAATAGAACGATTATCCGAAGTTGAAAAAATCATATATACAAAACTTACCCAAAATACCACCGGCGATAAGTATATCGAAGAGACTTTCTCCATAGCGACGGTAATCTAGTTTGTTCCCAGCACCATCCAAATATCGAGAGATTGCTTCAAAGTCATTAGCGCATTTATCAAGTCCTGATATTATAGCATCTCTAAAACCGGTAGGATCATATCTTTCCTTTTCATCTGAAATAATAAAAAAAAAAACTCAGCATAGAATGACAAGACAGAATGGTACACTTTGATGTTAATGTTAATTGATTATAGTTCATATGTATTATGTATATGATTACTTTATGGTCATTAAACAATATCAAAAGTATTAAAACAGTGAATTAATAAGCTGTCATGTGAATAACCTTTGAACGTTTGAAGAGGGATGTTGTATGTATTGAGGAATTTTTTTATGACTTGCTCTTCACACCTGACTGATTGAAAATTGAGTAAAGCAGGAAGCCCTCTGAACTTTAAAATTAATCACATTATGTGTAAATGGAAAAACCTATCCGGGCTGAAACTTTTTTTTCATTTTATTGATTACTCAATGAATATTTAATCTCAAAATGTTACTTCCTTGAAGAGCCAACTATTTTTAATTTGAAGGGTCTTCTTGGGGATTTATTACACCCCAATAAGGGTTGTTGAAAGTAAAAGTTTCAATTTAAAAACTTAAATCGAAAGAAAACAGGCAAAGATGAGTTAGAAACTTTCAAAGTTGAACTTGTAAACTAGGAGGGTTCCCAGAGGAAATCACAGCAATAAACTTTGTACATCCATAATTTACATAATTATCATGATTCGAGTTTACTGGGTTCAAACTTAATTTATATTCTTTGAAGATCTATGTTAACGAAACTGAAAAATCACCACAAAATGCTGTTCAAAAAAAAAGTACTGGATATATGAAAATGCGGTTAACCTTGATCAATCAGATACAATAATTACCTAAAATTTAATCAGTTTTCCAAGTTATTTATGAATATTGATAACAAGATGTTGTAAGAGTAAAGGGAATTTTATCAAACAGATTGAAAATTCAAGAATTTTAAGAATTCAAATTTAAAGTTTTTTTTTTAATTAACGCACAGGCAAAACTGGCCAATGGCAGCGCAATATTTGGTACCTTAGCGGGTTTGGCTGATGCAAAATGACAAGAATTAGGTGAAATATTGTGCGTTCAGAATATGCCATTCAGCAACCAAAGGGTGATATGATGTAAAAAAATTACAAAGTGTTCGGCATAACATGTGAAACTTTTTTTTGTAAAACTTGTAAACAAAAACTTGTAGATAAAGGCTTACACTTATATTATGATGATTAAGACACTCCCCATGGACTCCTATCTTAATCATCCCTCCTTATCAGTTTATTCCTTTGTTGAAGGAAACGATTACCAATTCCCAATTCCCGGATCGTAAATAAATTTCAAGTAATAAACAACTTACCTCTTTTTCTGGTCTTGATGCGTTGACCGGATAAGACTGGTTTTTCTACCTTTTGACTCATACAAAAATCTCTGAAAAGAAAAGAAACTTTATGTCACTGAGCAGAATTCGAACAATAATTATTATTGATGTGATTCTATTATAAATAATTATTATGAATTTTCAATCATTTTATTTTACATTAATAATAAAACTACACACCTACTGCTCACCTCTTGTTTTATTATTTATTAGGTACATTACTAAAAAAACACATGTTTTCTTCGGAATTCTTTTCAGAACCATAAAAATATTAAATTACCGATGATATGCCAACATTTGCCTCATCAATCGAAATGATGATCTTTCAGACTAACAGTGGGTATTATAAAGGTCCATTCAGTCAATTGGAAGATTTCTGGGGCCATTTTTAGGAAAGACTTAGTTATTCTTGGGATGAAAGGGATTACAATAATGTTGACAAAGGTCGATTTATTGACATTTCTGTAATCAATTTCATACCAAGAACTCCACTTAAACTACAGGGTGAGTCGGGAGGAACGCCCCAAACTCCAGGAGTGTACTATACACGTAAAAATAATTTTAAAAAAATTGAATGTTCTTATCCGATTTTCATTTGTTATTCAATTATTCAATTTAGAAAAATATTCAATTTTTTTAAATTATTTTTACGTGTATAGTACACTTCTGGAATTTGGGGCGTTCATCCCGATTCACCCTGTATACCTTCTTTAGAAATGTACACAAATATGCCCGTTAACTTAATGAACTTTTATAATACTCACTGTAAGAGTCAATTAATGCAGTGTAAGATGTGAGTGATGTATTATGACAGATACAGAAATCAATGGTGATCTCAAAAAACTTTCTCTGTGCTGTGATATACATTTTGTTGTTACTGATTCCTCTAATAATAATTATAACAAAAACAACAACAAAGTATGTATAGTAATTGAAGGGTCCAATGCAATAACCAGTCAAGTCCATTTTTAAGGCAAAATTAGTTAGCAGTCGATTCTTACATAGTATAAAATTCCTGTGTAATAACCAGCTCTTGATCATAGAAAATAATAAGAATAGCAATATCATCAACTCTAATTTTAATTTTTAATTTGGTTATTGCATTGGACCCTTCAATTGGTTAATTGCTTTAAGCATAGTCTTTACATTATTTGCAACTATGTTAATTGTAGCATTGGCCGGAGTAACGTTGTAACTTACATTCTTATAAGACTTATAAGCGGCACAAAAAATGAAGCTTGCAAGGTTATTGAATGGATAGTTTTCATTTGGCGATTCTTAAAATATTATTTAAATATGGTTTAAGGGAACTCATGCAAAACTTATCGTTTTGTGGAAGCATTCTGCCTATTTAAACCTACCAAAGTGAAAAAATCACATCAAAAAAATGATAGAAGTTACAACGTTACTCCGGCCAAGGCTCCAATCCAAACAAAAATGTTGCTCTCGATTTTGGTTCTGTATCCATATATTTATTTACACCCTATAACTAGGGCTGTGAAGGTCAACCGGTTAACTGATTAACTATTTGTAATCATCACTATAACCAGTTAGGATTTTTTACTTTCGGTTAACCATTTTATAATCAGTTACAACCATTTTCAATTTTTTTTTTTTTTTATTGATAAAGTGAAATAGTTTGTCTGTGACTATGAAATCTATGAAAAAGTATTCTGTTAAGAGAGAATTCAATTTGGCCAATCCCCTCCTTGTACCGTGGTATGGCAGAAAAATTGAAATTTATAACAATAAACGTCACTTTCCAATAATTAGGCTTAACCAGGGGAACACGACACTTATTTGATTGTGGTATCTACTACTGGTGGTTAAACACGTAAGTGTTTAATGACCTTAATAAAAAAGCTAAATCAGCTACTATCTTCATGCCTACCATGGAGCTGATTCGCCCACTTAAATCCCTAGCCTGTGTTCGGAGTGTTATTATAAATTTTAAAAGTTGATTATTTCACATGGAAACGAGGAGAAACTGATTAGATTCGAACCTGATAGGCCAGATCATTGGCCATTATTAGGTCTCTCTCTTCCCTGAAATTATAATACAAGGCAATGAAATGGATATGGATTTAGTGGCCAAATTAACTCCCCAGCAAGCGTGGATTGGATATAGCAATGACATTTTATAACCAGGGATTTTTACCAGTGAAAACTGAACCGGTTAATAGAGTCGGTTAACCAGTTAGCAAAAAACCACAGCCCTACCTATACCTTACTAACATTGCCAAATATAAAGGTGTCGTTAACTGTCAATTATTTAAGTATCTAATTGAAGATAGTTAAAGATTAACCTCAACACAGGGGTAAAAAGGGTGCATTATGGTAATTCACTTTTTCAAATTCAAAATTAACTTTGTATATGGTAAAACTGGTAAACCGTCCAACATTGCCAGTGTCATTACTTCATTTTTAATCAAACATTTCTGCACAATTCATGGAAAGTATGGCACACATCATTTACATTAAACAGCATAATATGAGCAAAGAAAAAACTGTTTCAATTCACGGTTTACCGCATAGGAGTGTCACCACAAACTGCAAACACTTATTATATCAACAATTCACCCTAATATTCAATGATGCATCAATATAAATAATAATACCAACATAAAACTAATTTCTCTTACATTTAAAGTACCTAAACTACTCTTATGACATGACATATACAGGGTGTTTGTTAAACATGCAGTGAAAATTCCAGGGGTTGTTTCTTGGATTATTTAGAGAATATTTTGTCCTTTTGTAGATACAGGTGATAAGTTGTTTTTTTTATTTTTGTATTTTTACCATTTTATGTACCGTGTGACACCTTTCAAAGTGGGTGGTGGGTGCCGTTCACCAGTTTCATCTACAATAACAGTAATGGTGTCTATTGAAAGGACCTGAACGCGCTACTAGCGAAAACTTCCTAATTTGCTGTTTTTCAATTACTGAAAAAATAATTTAGATATTTTCAAAATGAAACATATTTCATTAGAGTTCGGGACACATAAAAATGGGAATAAGGAAGCATGCACAGAAACGAGTTTGTGTTAGCTCCACCCGGTCAGTAAAGCTCAACTACTTCAGAGTCGCGCGTAATTGAAAGATTTAAGGTCTGAAAATTTTCTATGGAAATGTCATTTATTAGATAAAATATAGATAAATTTCTAAAAAAAAAAAATTAGGCATTGTTTGTTTTATTTTAAGAAAAAAAAAATATAAAGATCAACATAGAATCATGGTAATAATAACAAACACAGAAATGCAATAAATATTCTACCCTGACTTTTCATTTTTTATTGTGTAAAACTAGAAATTTCAATACCAAATTATTGCAGTCAGGATTTTTTCATTGTCCACGACAGGGTTTCCCAGAACAAGCATCTGTTGTTTTGATTTTGAGTCAGTTCAAATGGATACCCATCTCTATTGTTACACCTTATCTTGAAATAGGTACTTTATTAGTCATTAAAAAGAAATTATAGGGGGCTTAGCAGTGTGCTTTGAAGGAACATGTTTGTATCCTAACTGGTAGGTAGGTATAAAAGTAAATCATAGGAAAGGTATAAGTATACCTTGTAAATCTATATTTAATCCTGAAATTCGGCAGAAGAATGTGCCACACTGACAACTAGGTACTAATGATGATAAAATATAAAATAATAAAAAAAAAACTTAAACTGATTATAATTTACCTGCAATTGAAAATAAATAAATTAAAAGTTTTCCATGCTTTTTCATAAAACCATTTATTTATACAAAGCAGATAACCTACACATATTTGAAGCAAACCATCTCATTTACTGGCTTTTCAGCAACACCTCCACCCTCTCCTGCGCGTCTCATTCCCAATTTTATGTGTCCCGAGCTCTAGCAATCATGACATGCCAAATTCAAATAATTATTTTTGTCTTGGAATTTCATTTGACAGTGACAAAATTATTCGAATTTGGCATGCCATGATTGCTACTAACTGATAATATGTTTTATTTTGAAAGTCTTTAAATTATTTTTTCAATAATTAAAAAAAAGCAGTTAATTAAGAAGTTTTTGGTAGCAGCGGGTTCAGGAAAGAATGACTTTTCGACAGACAATCATGACCGTTCTTGTAGATGAAACTGGGGAATAGCAAACTGCAATTATGTGATTTCCCATGTTATTCCCCTATGTCCCGCTTTGAAAATTGTCACACGTTATATGTTATATGTATATGTAGCTGGAATAAAAGTATATACAGTGCACTACATCAGTAATTACAGACTGTAATAAATGCGCCATGATCATAGTTTCATAATTTGCAGTTCATTTTTTCTGGAAATAACCATTAAATTCTAAGGGTACCATACAGCGAATACGGGTGCTAGATGGGGGGGTGGGGGTGGTTTAAACAAACTATGCTACAGCAACAATTTCTTTGTATCACCCGAGCTCATTAAGGTCCCTCTCAAATTAACGGGCCATTCGAGAAGGGCAAGGAAAAAGTTTAGAAAAATCGTCAAATAATTGATGGGCCATCTCAATGTTAATTACACAGTTAAAGTAAATACCTCCCTTGCTACCAATTTCCACACACTTTCACTAGTACTGTGCTACTCATATAGACCCATACTCGTAGTTCGTAGTGTATAAGGCTCGGTATAAGGTATGCCTGATAGTACGAGAGCCCACGACCAAAACCATGTATCATCGTTTTACGGCCAAAACCGTATCAAGTCGTTAGATAAGATAATCCTGAACCCTACTAGGTGGGTGGTAACGGTCAAAAGTGTAGCAATTGTGTGGGAGGCCATTTCTGCTATGTCAAAAAAAATAGGCAGACGGTATTATCGTATTACGTCTGATATTGAAAATGTACATAGATTTTGTCATTTTATGACGAAAATGTTTGTTTTCAGACATTTTGCGCGTAGCATATGGCCTGAGCGTATTTTTGAAAATGTAAAAAAATTTAGCCGAACTGTATTATAGCAACCCGGTTCAATTTTTTTTTAAACTTTTTGTATGGCTTCCGGGATTACCAAAATACTGTTTTCAGACATTTCCGATGTCGCCTATAATCCCAAAAACGAAAAGAACATTCCGGAGTCAAGGGAAAAAATTCATTATATCGCAAGGGGAAAAACCCGTTGACAATACTTCACAAGAACTGCACATGTTATATCAAAGAAGCTTTCTCTGATTTAGGCAAATATACTTCTGATACCGAAAATATATTCAAAGTCTTAGAAGAATTCATGTGCAGATAATACAACGAAAAAAAGATTAATGATGTTGATTAGGCTAGATTGAAAATTTTCACAAAACTTATAAAATGAAAAATGACAATGCTTCCACAACTCTCAATCTGGACTTTATCCAATTACGATCCCTGCAATCTGCCGCCGTGCAAAACAGAATTGGAGCAGCATTTGTTACGGACGAAATATATTGCACAAATATGGAGCAACGCCCACATGAAAAATCCAACCGATCTAAACCCCACAGATTTCGGATGGTATGAAAATGAGGGACGTTTGCACTTTTCGTGGTTCTCCGGTAACCAACTACCAGAATTGAGCGATAATGTTATTTTGGACGAAGAATCAAAAGGTATAGTTAACATGACTTTTACTGCAGCATTTATATAAAGAAATGAGTGATCTTGACTAATGATTTTTATTTTTTAGAAGATGACATTGAAGATCCTGATCGTGATCTGGAAAGTGATTTCGATGATGACGATGATGATTATGCGTCCGACAGTGACTAAAAACACACACACATCTCACATCTTGTATCTTCAAATAAACAGTTTTTTTTTTTAACTTTATCCCAATTTCCTTTTGTGCAATTTATTGAAGTCCTTCAACTTCCGTTCGACGGTTTCGGGAAAGCTCTTTATCATCATCAAATAATTTACGGGTCGCAACTTATTCATTGGCTTTTAACATAGACTTCAATCGCCTCAATACGATTTTTGAATGATTTCGGAGTATCGAAAAGTTGTCTGATTAGTAAGGTGCTACATTGAATTCGTCTGATATAAATTTTTTCTACATATAGACAACTTATTTTATCACATCTAACAATTTTCAGACGAATTGCTATGTTACCGATCGGTAAAATTTCTTAACGTTTTCAAAACGGTCTCAAAATTTAACGTGCTCACGTTTTTTTCTGAAAAATGATTCTTTCACATACACTGACCCAAATTCACTCGTGAAAATCATTTTCAGACGTTTTGCTATGATACTTTTTTTTTGTCTCATTTCTAATTTTTTTAAGTGGTCTCCCGGGTACACGCTACGCTAGTGGCGTCTGAAAAACGTATTTTCTATATCTTAGAGCTATCATTCAACTATATTCTGAAAATCAGACGGATTGCTATGATACAGTTTGGTAAAATTTTTTGACATTTTTTAAAATTTGGTCAGGTCAGACGATACACGGAAAATTTCTGATATTGCGATTTTCGGGTTCAGGATAATCGAATCTATTAATTTGATGCGGTTTTTGTCGTATTGCTATGAGACAAAAATTTTGGTCGTGGGCTCTCGTACTATGAGTGTGAGTGACCCCTCAGCTATAAAACAGAATTTCCCAATTTCAATAAAATCGAATAAAAGAGTATTGAGATATTTACGAACATCCAATTTTTTTTTAAAGTTTGATACCCTGTATCATCGTAACAACTATGCATTTTCGGACCCATGTTTAAATGAACTTTTCTTCTTAAAATCACTTAAAGAAGCACCCCTTGGACCTTGGAGTTTGGCCACATACTTACAACAGCCTGTATAATGACCCATGTTAGAATAATGATGCTAGAGAGACTTGCATAGAATTTCACAGATCGTGCTTTTTAATTATAAATGTTAATCCCTCAAGTATATTTATTTATTTAGCTCATATGGCATTTCATAAGACAATAAATACATGAATTTGTGACAAAATTAAATACATGGTGAATGTTGAATTGAGCGGCATGGGTATAGGGTGATTTGTCTTCCACATTCGGATAGCTTGTGTCTCTAGGAGTAACAAGGTACCATTGAAATTTTGCGCCGGCAAGTAATAGTCGAGAAATAACGCCTGAAAAGTGTCACGAGACCGTGATAGTAGCTACCGGTTCCGTCAGGTCTTTGGTCAGGGTAGGTTTTTTTTCATTTTACGAACACATTTGAAGGAAAAAAAACCTACCCTGACCAAAGACCTGAAAGTAATAGTTGAGAAATAAGGCCTTAAAAAGTTTCATCCTTGCCCTAATAAGTATCTTCGAACATATGCGCTCGAACTGGAAGCTCGCTCTCCGTCGCTACACACGACGATGAACAGCATGCTTCCTGTTCGAGCGCATATGTTCGAAGATACGTACTAGGGCAAGGATGACACTTTTTGAGGCCTTATTTCTCGACTATTACTTGCCGGCGCAAAAATTCAATGGTATCTTGATCCTCCTAGAGAAACAAGCTATCCGAAAGTAGAAGACAAATCGCCCTATACCCATGCCGCTCAATTCAACATTCACGTTACCGTGAGTAAAGTAAAACACCAGAATGTATCTCACGTTTGTTAAATTTGATACCGAAAAACAACAACTATACAGGAAGAATACCTCGCAAAATGCCAAACGCATCAAAAGTGTGTTAAGTTAAAAGTTTTATAAGACCGCTACGATGACACTTTGGTAGAGTCATGCTACATTGTCTTGACTGGATTAACCTCAAAGGACAACAGCTAATTGCCTTTGAGCTATGTCTTGTTCGAGGACCTTGAGGTCCGAGAAAAATTAGTTAAATAACTTTTAAGGGGACTGCTGATCGTAGAAAATAAGCAAAAAGACCTCCAAAATTATATTCCCTGCCCCCCAGTTGACCCCTATATACGAACTATCCTTGCCTTTACAAAAAGGGGGGAGCCCATTTTGAGATAAGGTTTTTTACATAATGAGAAGTATTATTATAGGGGCAGGGGGGGATTAAGAATTACACGTTGATTAATTTCTAGATAGTCTACCAAGGTCACATGAAATTTTAGCATCGATGTCAGATCTCGAATTTTGTAGGTGCAATGAGGATGAGGAATCACAGAATATTAGACAAAATTTATTACATTAACAATTTTTGTTTATTTGAAAATAAGAAGTAAGTTTTCTTTTGATTATAGCATTTATAGCTGGTGTTAATTCATAATAGGCTAGAAAATAATAAGTATATCTATTTGTGAAGAAGGAACGCATTTTATTGGATAGTACTCAAAATACAAATTAAATTAATGCAAAACTTGACAGTTGATAATTTAAAAATTATTCATAATCATAACAAATCAATTCCATAAATTATTTCTTATTTCTTTACTTTAATATTCCTACGCAGTTTGTACCTAAACCCTTTTTTTAGTAGCTATACCTATATTACCTAAATACCTATTTAGGTAATAGGTACAATATAATATGTAATGAAATGCTTATAATAATAATAAGTATTACCACTTTTACCTTATAATATTTCGAGTAATATTTGATTTTGAAAATTAGAATAGGTTTGCATACAACAGCATCATTGTTAGATAAAAGGATTAAATTCAGACTGCAGACATAAGGTAAAACTTCAGAATGTTGAGGTATATATTTCTTTCTTTCACTTCTCATTCTTCTTCTCCTAAAGAGTAGATATGCAAAGGAAGTTAATCATTTCCATATTCTTCAATAATTAACGATTGCCGGTAAGTCAACATGTCACGTATCTGAATAGGTAGCATCTTATAATAATGTAGAACTTACAACTGCAGAAGGACTAATAAGACGATCCGGATGTTGAATCAAATATTTGCTATCATCTTTTTGGCTTCTTTACTTAGATAGGTACCTACTTTGGCATTTTGCTTGATCTAATAAGATAATCTCTATTACTTTCGTTAATTTTTATTTTATTTTATAAAATTAGAAATTAAGTCTCAAAACTGACAGATGTAAACAGAAAAAAATCTGTTACTTTTAATAAAGAACTTGACAACAAAGCCAGGGCAATGTTGTGATCGATTATTAAATTTATTGTTTTTGCGTCTTCCTAATGTCAAACATTTTCACTTGATCCCTTTAATAACCTTCAAATTCTAACTGTCATTTTTAGTGTCATAATGTTCGATGTTACAACGTAGCATAAACAAATATGACCTTGGCAGACTATCTAGTAATAAATCGAGGTGTATTATTATTATTTAGAATTTTGTTCTACCTTGCCAAAGTATTCCTTAAAAAAAAAGAAGATTTACAAACAAGAGACAGCATGTGATGGTGAAATTTATTACCTACACGGCATGTCATCAATCAATAATTATTTACACACTTGTATAAGCATTTTAGAAACATAAATTAAACCATGAAGCTATAAAATAAAATTTCAAACCTACACAATCATATCATTAGTTATAATCTTGCAAATTACATGCAATAACAATGAATTCAATAATAATAATTGTTGTACCAAGGAATTTTCAACAAAGCTTAAAATGTGTTTACTTAGCTTCATTAGTCAGCAATGCTGTCTGTCTGTAAATTGATTTTAAAGTAAATAATTTACAAATTACAAGCAATCCAACATAATATTATAACTTTCGAAGTCTTCCATTCCATGATTGCCATTTTATTGAGCAAACATTCTCGTCCGTTCTGGAGAGCACGGAAAAAGAATAAGCGCGACTTTAAATCGCGTCTAGCTCCAGCACGTGGTTCATTACAGATAAAGATAATTAGATACAATAAAAACGGTACAAAAATTCACGATAAAATTAGAAAGTGACTAAGCCCCATAAGACAATGAAAGGAATTTTTCAAGCACAATGATTCAACGTGGAGGAATCAAACGAATGTGAACACAACACCAAGACCGTACATAACGGGACCTCGAGATAAAAGGTGATTGGAAGTTTCCTCTTCAAATGACCTTATCGAAGCCTTCCACCGGCCAGAGCCGGAAAGTCCTCTATATCCGATACCTCCAAACGAAAGATACAACAAAAAGTAAAACATTTTCCTTAACAAACCGACATCGGAGACATTTTATTAATAACAGGAAGGTGAAAGTCACGATGAACCAGAACCACAAAATGTACATCATCAATAATAAAATCCCACGCTATTCGCCCACAAAACGCTTTCAACTATACTATTACTAATAACTACCAAAGCCAATTCAATAATAAATTTAAATGATTTCGTAATATTAACAAAAACTTACGTTTTTACTGTTAAATAAATCACTCGCAGCAGCTCTTCGGAAAAGAAATCACCAGACAAGACAGCTCGTCAACTGGTCAACTCGAATTTCCAATCCCCTACCCAAAGAACAACAGTAAATGGGTAAGGATATGCTCAAGCGCAACCGGAATCGATCCGAACTTTCTCTTAGCGGGAAGTTCAAAAGGTGACGGATATTTATTTAATGAAAATTCTCACGTTACTTAATTTAATCTGGTTCAAAATAAATACAAAAAGAAAATTATTGATGAAACTTTTAAATAATGAAATAATATAATGTCATTAAAATATGTAAATGTCATAACATTATTATCGTGATTATTCTATTCTTGAAATTTGAACTTGAGATGCTCTATTTATGCAAGCGACCCTAATGACAACTTGCCTCTATAACACTGCGCACGCTCAGAAATAGTTTGTCAACTTCTTCTTTTCTACTCTTTTTCTTCACTTAACAGAAATATTCTGTCCTTCTGCACAGATATCATTGAAAACTATTTGTCAAAATTCAAATAAGAGAGGGGTTAATTTGTAAATGAATGAACTGGCTAGGGAACCTGTATTACCGACACTGACGCTTACTAGGGTAGCGCATTCTCATTCTCACAAAAAGTTGGGAATGTCAAATTTAACTTCAAAAACGTCAGATTTTCCATGAACGTACAATAACTGTCTAAAAATTCACAATTTGTTGAAAATGTCACAATGAACAGCTGTAAATGTAATTTTTTGGCACATGCAGTCGCAGTCACAGCAGGCATAGGTGTCGCAATTGAAAACAAACTATGAGTCTAACGCCGTGTCCTAGCTGCATCCGGGTAATGCGTTGCGTGCGATGCGGGGAACGCACGCAACGCAAACTCGCACGAGAAATTTTGAGTGTGTCCTAACTGAATGCGTGCGGTGCGGGCGAGAAAATGGTTTCCAATCCAACTATTTCTGGTGCAGCTTCAGATTAAATACGTTTTAATTTGGAAACCAGTAGGTTGTTGGAGCTTGAAAGACTTGAAAATCACAGAAAGAAACATGTTACTTAAGAGAAAGAAACAATAAGACGCAAGTAATCTATAGAAATAGGTATAGATTTGATAGATAGATAAATAGCAGGTAGGTTAAATATAAAAAGGTCTACAATAGAAGTTAATAGACCTCATACTTACTTTAAAAACCGAAATTCGAGACATTTTCACATTCCCAGTGTACCTTGACTCTTGTTCTTGTAAAATAGATTTCTCTTATTGCACAAAATGTTTCGCTTTGGCACGAAGGCAATCGAAATTAAAAAAATTTCCTGCCCGCCGCAAAAATCGCAAGATTTTGACAGATGAAAAATTAAATATTTCAATTTAAAACAATGCGTGCGTTGCGGTGTCGTTTTATCGTACGACTTTGCGGGCAAACGCGTCTACTGAGGACACTCCCATTGCTTTGCATGTGTTTTATTTTAATCGTTCCCCGCAACGCACGCACGCAACGCAGTCCCCGGATGCAGCTAGGACGCGGCGTAATGCCCGTATTCACAAACGATAATTTCCTAAATAATTACGTAATCAATTATCCCCATCTCATTCTATTGCAAAAAAACTGCATATCTCCATATCTCACTCATTTAATTAGTTACGTAATTATTTAGGAAATTATCGTTTGTGAATACGGGCATAAGAGAACTGCTGTAGACTTTATAGTATTTAGTTTCATTTTTAACTGGATATCTTAAGCATCGAGAAAAAGGGTATTGACAAACACACGGACAACAAAGCGATCAAAATATGAACTTCCCATGTGATCCTTTTAAAATTAAGGTCCATCAAGCAGGTGTATAATGAAACATACCTGACGAACTTTCACGTATTCTAATTCTATGCATCGTATTATTTTCTGCAAACATAAACTGCCTGCTGAGTGCATTTTTCCCCAGAATATCCCAGTAATAGAATAAATATTGATAGAGGACTATAATAATAAGTTTAAAATATTAAAAAGTTGCTTTCAGGCAACATGAACAAGTAGAAATCCCTTCGTTTCTCGTTTCATTGTCAAAACTCAAAACATTTTCCTAACTCAGTACCTATTATAACTGTTTACCATTATTTTATTAAACAATGACTTAATAAAAAATTGTGTTAATTTTTAGACGCTTGTTCGCTCGTGGGAAAAAAACTAACGGTTTTTAAGTCAATTTGACATTCCCAACTTTTTGTACTACCAAAAATGAACTACACGAGTAGGCGTCAGTGTCGGTAATACAGGTATCCTAGCCAATTTTTTCCTACGGAAAAAATACAGGCCCTTTCTTAGTTACCAAAACCAGCCCAAACCTAACCAAAAAAAAAAAAAAACTAAAAAGAAAAAGAGTCAAAAACAAAAACCAAAACAATCTGAAAAGTCAGAGAAATCTGCTTCTTTCTCCCGGTTTTCAAAAATTGTTCCTAAGCTTAAGCTTAGTACCGGTTTTTATTACCGCATTTTTATCGACAGGAAAAAAACATTTCCTTTTGTTGACAATTTTAGGAAAGGGGTAATTGCAGAGAATAATCTCCCTAGAGGGTAATCATAATTAATATCTAATCATGACTGCATTTGAAGGTAAGTATTTGCTTTGAATTAAAAACAATATTTCACCCATGTCCGATAAACTTTCCAGAATTTGGCGTGCTACCAGAAATAGCTAAAGCAATTGAGGAATTAGATTGGACGTAAGTACGAAATTATACCTCTCAATCAATTCCCGACCCCACTGACCACATTGGTTCATTGCTTTTTTACAGTCTTCCCACAGACATACAAGCGGAGGGAATCCCTCTTGTCTTAGGAGGAGGAGATGTTCTCATGGCAGCAGAAACTGGAAGCGGTAAAACTGCCGCTTTCTGCCTACCTATCCTGCAGATAGTTTGGGAGACTTTGAAAGACATCGAAAGTGGAAAGCTGTCAAAAGCCACGTCCTCTTGTTAGTAAATTTCATCTAGACTTATAACCCAGATTTTACTAATGTTTGCTTTTAGCACCCGCTTGGACTATTTCGACACACGATAGAGGAAATGCTTTTGCTGTTGCTCCTTGTGGGCTGCGAGTCCAGTCAAGGGAGCAAAGGGAATGGCACGGGGGAAGGTGCACTAGGGGGGTTAATAAAGAAAAGTGGGCCTATGAAGCCACTGTAACAGATGAGGGTTTATGCCGTGTAGGATGGTCTACACTTACTGCTAACCTTGATTTAGGTACTTGTAGGTAGGTATTTATGTCTAAATTATTGATACAAGATATGATTCATAAAATGAGCAGGTTTTTCTATTTTTTACTAAATATTAAAAAAAAATATCTTAGAGGTATACTTTATTATTTTTATATGAAATTGCAGAAATGGGTTTGGGTTTGGTGGTACAGGAAAGAAATCCAACAATAAACAGTTTGATGATTATGGAGAAGCTTTTGGTAAAAGTGATGTCATAACTTGCCTTCTTGATCTTGATAAAGGAGAAGTTAGTTTTTGTAAAAATGGAGTTCATTTAGGCAATGCTTTCAAAATCAATGACCAGATACGAAAGTTTCCTTTTTTTCCGGCTGTTGTCTTGAAGGTTATTTAAAATAAACACCTCAAATTGCATTAAAATCAAATTTTTATTAATTTTAGAATGCTGAAATGGCTTTCAATTTTGGCGATAAGCCATTTAAATATGAGCTGCCTAAGGGTTACCAGCCAATATCAACAGCCCCTTCAGATGTTGTCGTTCAAAATACGAACATGCAAGATGCAAATGCAACCATTAAAATCATCAACAATGCCCCCCAGGCTGTTATTATTGAGGTAAATGAAGTTGAAAACGATTAAAACTTTTATTGAGATTTGATATTTCTAGCCCTCAAGGGAACTCGCTGAGCAAACTTATAGCCAAATCGAAAAGTTTAAGAAATATATCGAGTCTCCACAGATTCGGAGTCTGTTAGTGATAGGCGGTGTTAATGTGAAAGATCAGATTTCATCCCTGCAAAATATAGGGGCCGATATTATCGTCGGTACTCCTGGAAGACTTGAAGATATAATACAAGGAGGTATGTTTTAACCAGCTAACTCAAAAAATATTGACCAATTATTGTATTGTTGCCCACTTTTAGGATACCTTTCATTATCAAGCTGTCGATTTTTCGTCCTCGATGAAGCTGACGGATTACTAAAACAAGGCTACACGGAATTAATCGAACGATTACACCAGCAAATGCCCAAAATCACCGCAGACGGTCGCAGATTGCAAATGATCGTATGCAGTGCCACATTACACGCTTTCGAAGTGAAAAAAATGGCCGTAAGTCGTACCAAAACTAAACACATCCCCACTCTGCTTATAATTACTTTTCTTCCAGGAAAAACTGATGTATTTCCCAACATGGGTCGACCTGAAAGGTGAAGACGCTGTCCCAGAGACCGTTCACCACGTCGTCGTGAAGGTGGATCCCCAGAACGATAAGTCGTGGCAGAACTTGCGGCGCCACATCATGACGGACGGGGTACACGCCAAGGATAACGTTCGACCTGGGAATAACACTCCGGAGACCCTGAGCGAAGCCGTCAAGCTATTGAAAGGGGAGTACTGTGTCAAGGCGATCGATGAGCACGAAATGGATCGGGCGATCATTTTCTGTCGCACGAAGATCGATTGCGATAATCTCGAGAAGTACCTGAAACAGCTGGACAGGAGACGGTACTCGTGCGTTTGTTTACACGGTGACAGGAAGCCGCATGAAAGAAAAGCTAATCTGGAGAGCTTCAAAAAGGGAGAGGTCAAGTTTTTGATCTGTACTGATGTAGCTGCTCGAGGGTTAGATATTACGGGATTGCCCTTCAGTAAGTAATTATTTGTTTAATAATTTTTCTGTGAGTAATATTGGAACAAGATGGTTGGTAAATAGTTAGTAAAAGGTACACCTTGGTAAATAAAATACTGTTGCCATATTTACTCAAAATTTTAAGTTTTGAGATAGGTATTACCATGTCACCATGATGGGTAATTGGTCCTAATATTAAATCTTTATCATTGCCTCCATTTTCATCTAGGTCCAGGACTGGAATTTCTGTCTTTAAATCTTCTATAAGTTCTAAGTAAATAGAGAAAGTTATCTATTTTGTATGTCTTCCTTTCTATTTTCTGTTTACTTTGCAAATTTCTTAGCTCCAGGTCGTGCATCAAGTTTTCTATTTTGTGCTTCCTCCCTTCACCTTTGACTTTTTGTTCTTCTGCAACATCTTGTGCCTTTTTTTTAATCTTTCTCCGTAATACTCGTGGTTCCTTCTTTCCACATGTAGCATCAATTTTTTTTTCAAATCCTGTAGTTTTTGTTCTTCTGCAACATCTTGTGTCTTTATATTTGAGCCTGTCAGCTTTCTTTCCTTTGTATTTGTGGTTTCTTCTTTCCTCATGAAGCATCAAGTGTTCTCTTTTGTGCTTCCTCTCTTCTGCTTTGGCTTTTTGTTCTTTTGCAACATCTTGTGTCTTCTTTTAATCTGTCTCCGTAATACTCGTGGTTTCTTCTTTCCACATGGAGCAACAAGCTTTCTATTTTGTGCTTCCTCCTTCCTTTCTCAATTCATTTGTATTTTTGTTCGTTTACAAAATCTTGTGTCTTTATATTTGAGCCCGTCGTTTGTTTCCTTTGTGTTTGTAGTTTCTTCTTTCCACATGAAACATCGAGTGTTCTCTTTTGTGCTTCCTCCCTTCTGCTTGGGCTTTTTGTTGTTTTGCAGCATCTTGTGCTTTTTTTTTAATTTGTCTCCTTAATACTCCCGGTTCCTTCTTTCCACATGGAGCATCAAGTGTTTTTTTGTGTTTCTGCCCTTCTTTATCAAATCTTTTAGCTTTTTGTTCTTCTCCAACATCTTGTGTCTTTTATTTGATCCTGTCAGCTTTCTTTCTTTGGTATTTGTGGTTTCTTTCCACATGAAGCATCAAGTGTTCTCTTTTGTGCTTCCCCCTGCTGCTTTTTATTTTTTTTGCAGCATCTTGTGCCTTTTTTTAATATGTCTCCATAGTACTTGTGGTTTCTTCTTTCCACATGGAACAATAAGCTTTATATTTTATGCTTCCTCCTTCCTTTCTCAAATAATTTGTCTTTTTGTTTGTTTGCAACATCTTGTGTCTTTATATTTGAGCCCGTCGTTTGTTTCCTTTGTGTTTGTAGTTTCTTCTGCCTACATGAAGCACCAAGCACCTCTTTTGTGCTTCCTCCCTTCTGCTTTGGCTTTTATCTTTTGCATCATCTTATGCATTTTTTTTTTAATCTGTCTCCTTAATACTCCCGGTTCCTTCTTTCCACATGGAGCATCAAGTTGTTTTTTGTGTTTCCGCCCTTCGTTATCAAATCCTTTAGCTTTTTGTTCTTCTCCAACATCTTGTGTCTTTTATTTGAGCCTGTTTCTTTCCACATGAAGAATCAAGTGTACTTTTTTGTGCTTCCTCCCTTCTGCTTTTTATTCTTTTGCAGCATCTTGTGCCTTTTTTTAATCTGTCTCCATAGTACTTGTGGTTTCTTCTTTCCACATGGAGCAATAAGCTTTCTATTTTATGCTTCCTCCTTCCTTTCTCAAATTATTTGTCTTTTTGCAACATCTTGTGTTTTTATATTTGAGCCCGTCGTTTGTTTCCTTTGTGTTTGTAGTTTCTTCCGTCTACATGAAGCATCAAGTCTTCTCTTTTGTGCTTCCTCCATTCTGCTGTGGCTTTTTGTTCTTTTGCAGCATCTTGTGAATTTAAAAATCTCTCTCAAAATCCTTTGTATTTTTTATTCTTCTGTAACATTTTGTGCCTTTCTATTTGTTTGAGTCTGATGGATTTCTTTCCTTTATACTTCTGGTTTTATATCTCCACATGGAGGATAAGTTTTCTATATTGTGTTTCCTCCCTACTCTCTCAAATCGTTTGACTTTTTTCTTCTACAGCATCTTGCCTTTGTCTTTGAGACCGTCCTCCTTTGTGCTCGTGGTTTCTGCTTTTCACATGAAATTTTCTGTATTGTGCTTCCTCCCTTCTCAAATCTAATATAATATTCATTCTACATAGCAATATTTCCTTCTGAAATTTCATTATTGCCATTGCAACCAGAATTTTAGAGATTGACTAGTAGAGTCAATGGAACATACCGGCTTGAACCTAAAGGTTCTCTAAAGATGAAACCTTTAGATGAAATTTAATAATTGTCTTCTGTGAAATAAAGAATAACACTTAATATCAATTTTCAGTGATTAACGTTACACTCCCCGATGAGAAATCAAATTACGTGCATAGAATTGGTCGTGTTGGCCGTGCAGAAAGAATGGGGCTTGCCATAAGTCTCGTTAGTACTGTACCAGAAAAGGTTAGGAAAATAACATATCGTGATTAAGGTTTTTAATTAAGATTAAGAAAATTCACAGGTCTGGTATCATGGTCAATGGTGCAAAACAAGAGGCAGGAACTGCTGGAACACAAACCTGACGGATCAGAATGGTTGTTGTATGTGGTATAACGAGCCCAATGTATGTCAAAATATCAACAGTCGATTTACCATCGTTTAAAAATTAAAAATTTCTTTCAGTATTTAGCAGAGATAGAAGATCACCTCAATATAACGATCCAGCAAGTTGAACCCGACATGAAGGTGCCGTGCGATTCCTTCGACGGGAAAGTGGTTTATGGGCAGAAGCGTCAAAAACTGGGATCTGGTTATCAAAATCATACCGCACAGATGGCGCCCATCGTTCAAGCTCTGACCAAATTGGAAAGTCAGGCTCAATTGTTGTATGTTCAGAGGCATTTAAGCAAGCTGGCTCAGCGTTCATGCTAAATAAATCAGAAAAAGTATAAAAATACTATTTATTGGATTTTTATTACATACTTTTGTAACATATAATTTAATTTAAAAATAAAACTAAAATATAAATTTTTTTAAGGCATTTTTGTGTAATTGATTGAGTGCTGTTGCTTCATTTAAAATAGATTCGATACGTTGCCATTGAATTATAATTATTGTAAACGTCATAAGGACCTAATTAAAATAAATAAATATATAACATTAATCAGTCATTTTTAAGAGCGTAATAAACATCGTCTGAACTAACATTTAAAATAATCCTTTCGGAAATATCACACTTTTGATCAGCGATTATCAAACGACAGGCATTTAATCGAGCGACAGCTTTTAAAGCTAGCATCGTATTGACTAGTTGAAACCCATCCAAGACACTAACCGACTGCAACATTTTATAAACGTCTGAGAAAACGGTTTCTTCAACTCCAGTTCTTTCAACCTGCAACAACTTTAATTAGCTTCAAAATTAAAAATACGAAATAACAAGCATACCTCTGCCACTATCGCTTGTAACATCAGCTGTTCGAGACGAGAACAATGCTTAATGGCTTGCACTTTCGGTTGAGTCATCATATCACTTAATGCTTCGTTAATGTGGGTCATCGTGACGAAAGTATCCGGGCCATCTAATTCGGCAATTTCCGCTGCTTTTCGACAGATATCTAAAGCTCGCCTAGCATCACCAGAAACCGACGCTACTTTCCTGAAAAGCACAATCATATAAATTCAATGAAACCTGCAGTACGGTATGGTTACTTACCTGGCTACCAGTTGAACTGCATCTGGATTGAAACTGTTTGTGCCAGTTAATCTTTTAGTTACAATTTCTTGTAGCTGCTTATAAGTGTACGCTTGGAAAGTGAGCCTTGTTAATCCCAGTCTGCTTGTGACGCGACTCATCAGCAACCTAGAAATGGTAAATAAGCACGTTAGTTTGAATCGCAGTTAAAGTACCATGTGAGTACCTTTCTGGTAAATCCATAGTATTCGCTATAGTAACTATGATTAATTGCTTTTTAGATTTTGAAGGCCAATCTAGTAAAGTATACACGACATCTTGTCTCTTTGTGCATAAAATATCCAACTGAAATGATTTTTTAATTAGGGAATTATTTCTTGATATAGAGCGTTAAATATTTACCTCGTCAATTAATAAGACAATAGGAACTTTGTCTTTCGTTGTTTTTGTAAATTTTTCATCTAACATACTTTGAGCCTGTTCCCAAGGCACGGTCTTTTTGGTTAGTTGTCTTAAGATCTGGAAAAAAATAGTAAATTTAATCAAACACAAAACACAAGTAATATATTATTTTATTTTCCATACTTCCACATAAGCCTGTCTTGGCTCTGTCAATTTCATTCCATTAATACTGACGAAAGTAAATTTTGGAACACCGCTTCGTTTATTTGATTCACTCAGTTCCGTTAACTTTTGAATGACAGACGTAACAGTCGCTGTTTTACCAGTACCTGGTACTCCTGATACATACATACACCTGTAAAATTTATGTTTCTTTACTGATTGATTATTAAAAAAAAACATTTCAAAGAAAAATAATTACCCTCCACAGTTATCAGTAAGTTTTCCTTTCAAAAAATTATAAACATCCTGATATTCTTTTTCCCGGCAAGGTAATACAGTAGGTACAAACGAAACATGCAGCTGTGCTCTGGCTTTCATTAAGGGAGTAGTGTTTAATGGTACAATACTGTCTCTTGATTTTAAAGATGGTGTAATTAGTCCGTTTCTTAGAGATTTAATGCAGCTTCTCGGTGTGCTTTTGGGAGTGCTTTCTAATCTCCTGGAACTAGTTCGAGGAGTTCTTGGAGTTTGTTGAGATTTAATGTTTTTAATTGTTTTATTTTCTACTTTTTCTTCTGCTACCTTTGATAATGTTCTACGCTTACTAAGAGTTGCTAGGTCTGAATCACTGGCAGTATCACTACTTTCTGAGTCGCTATTGGATATTCTTCCATTTTTAAAAGTGCTTTCTAATCTCTTGGATCTAGTTTGTGGAGTTTTAGGTCTTTGTTGAGACTTAATTGTTTTGTTTTCTACTTTTTCTTCAGCTACCTTTGATAATGCTCTACGCTTCCTAGGAGTCGTTAGATCTGAATCACTAATTTCTGAATCGCTACTGGATTTTCTTTCATTTTTGGTAGTGCTTTTTAATCTCTTGGATCTAGTTTGAGGAGTTTTTGGTGTTTGTCGAGACTTTGTGTTTCTAATGGTTAGTTTTTCTACTTTTCTTTCACGCTTCCTAGGAGTCGATATATCGGAATCACTACTTTCTGAGTCACTACTAGATTTTCTTTCGTTTTTAGAAGTGCTCTCTAATCTCTTGGATCTAGTTTGAGGGGTTTTTGGTCTTTGTTGAGACTTAATATTTTTAATTGTTTTGTTTTCTACTTTTTCTTCTGCTACCTTTGATAATGTTCTACGCTTACTAGGAGTTGCTAGGTCTGAATCACTGGCAGTATCACTACTTTCTGAGTCGCTATTGGATATTCTTCCATTTTTAAAAGTGCTTCCCAATCTCTTGGATCTAGTTTGAGGGGTTTTTAGTGTTTGTTGAGACTTTGTGTGTTTATTTGTCTTATTTTCTAAATTTTCTTCAGCTACCTTTGATAAGGCTCTACGCTTTCTAGGAGTTGTTATGTCTGAATCACTGGCAGTATCACTACTTTCTGAGTCGCTACTGGTTTTTCTTTCATTTTTGGAAGTGCTTTTTAATCTCTTGGATCTAGTTTGAGGAGTTTTTAGTGTTTGTTGAGACTTTGTGTGTTTATTTGTCTTATTTTCTAAATTTTCTTCAGCTAGATCTGAATCATTTTCACTATCACTACTTTCTGAATCGCTACTGGATTTTCCATTATATTTGGCGGTGTTTTCTAGTCTCTTGGATCTAGTTTGTGAAGTTTTTGGTCTTTGTTGAGACGTTTTGTTTTCTACTATTTCTTCTGCTATATTTGATATTGTTCTACGCTTCTTAGGAGTAGCTCGATGTGAATCACTACTACCGTCGCTGTCGCTACTTTCTGAGTAGTCGTTATTGGTTATTCTCTTATAGCGGGTAATTTTTCTTTCTGTTGGCTCTGCTTCCATCTCAGAGCCACTGTCATTTAATAAAACCATAAATGCAGCATAAGAAACTCTACCATTGTTCCTTGTTGATCGACGTATTGGGGTAATTGCTTCTTTACATTTTGGGCGAAGATATCTAATATTTTCAGCAGATTTTCTACCATTTTTATTCAATTCATTGCAAAGTTTTTTTCTTTGTGAGCAGTCTTCTGACGAATACTTGCCAGTTGTGTCGATGTCGCTTAATGTTAGATTTTCAAGTAAAACCACTGGTTCCATTTTTTCAGCAGAATTTTTATGAACGTTTGATACTCTCAATTTTAATTTTAGTCTGTCTGCATCAAAGTCGCCTGAATCGGAATGTATAATGGAGTAGTTTTTTATGCTGGCTCGGTCTGATTCAAACGATTCACACAAATTTCGCTTCACAGAGCTTTTAGCAGGTGTGGTGATTTTGATCGCTTTGGTTTTCGAATCAACCAATTCCATTTCATCATTGAATTCATTAGTCATATTCAGATACTCGTTTTCTGTTAACGTGGATTCATTACGCATTGACGGTGAATACCATGTTTTGTTAAAGTTTTTATCTGAAGAACGATTTCGATTTTTGCCGTTTTTGGGGTTGTTTCTTTGTAGTTTGCTATCTTCAGGTATAATTATTGGTGACAATTTATTAGATTCAAGTTTGTATCTGCAGAAGAATGTAGGAGGTGAAGAATTTTCCTTGTTGTCGCTCAAATAAATATCCTCATCAGTAGTCGCGTATATAACTTTACATTTAGACTTTGTTAATTCCAAGTTAAACTCGATATCTATGCGATCATCATCTTTGACGACCTGGAATTTAATTAAATTAAATGCCTTTTTTAAATTAAACACAAATACCTGTAATTATATACAGGTGTCTGAGACTTAATTGACCAGACCATATCTCATAGACAGATTGAGATAATCGAACCGAATCTAGGGGATTATTATAATTTTTAAAGCTCTATAACATGACAGCATTTAAACATCCCCTCTGCTTCAATATAAAAAAATGAATAGCACCCTCTGTATATTTTCATTTAGGTATTCAAAACAATTCTTCTCGATTCTCTATTCAGCTGTTTTTTGAACTTGTTATCAGGGTCGTTTTTTACTGATGCAGCAAGTTTAACCAGCTGCGTTCTGGTTTGAAACATTACATTTTTGTGTTAAAGTAATGACGTCACACACAAAAACGCTTTAACCAGTTTGATTGTGGTTTGAACCAATATTCGAGATCGGTTAGTAGCGTTTTGAAACAGGAGGGGGTAATTACTTTGACAGTGACAGCTCAGATTGAGGCAAGAAGCAGGAGACTGCTGACCAAGAAAAAGTTATTTTTATTTTTGTTCTTCTGTGTTTTTGTTGTCGTTTATGAACTGGAATATTTGAAATTACGCTGTACAATGTATACTGTGACTACGGCTACATAAAAATAAAAAATATAAGTCTCATCAAAAGATCCTATAAACTCAGGTAGGCTTTTAATTACTATCATGTATAATAGTGAATAATAATTATTGACTTACATTTTCTGCAGGATGGCCGTATATCCCCTTATTTTGAATATTTTATTAAGAAATGCAGATGAAGACTTCCAACAACAGATTTTGCTAATGCAAAATGTTCTACAATGCAATGAACTAATAAACGGTGTTATAAGTGTGACTTTAAACTTGAAACATTGTAGGATGCCCGGATTCTATGACATATGGATTGAAAGATATCTGGATTACGATTTCTTTGCCCTTTTTAGAATGACTAAATCTACATTTAATATCTTACTTCATAAGTTAAACTGTGAGGATAAATATTTCAAAGGTGGAACATTGCCGCTTTCTACAGAACAGCAGCTTTTAATAGCATTGTGGTGGTTGGGCAAAGGGGAAGCTTTATTATCTATTGCTGATAGATTTAATGTAGTCGTTTCCACAGTACACAGGTCAACCGAATTCATATTGAGTCGAATTTTAAGTTTGCAAAACGAATACATTGTTTGGCCAGACGGTAATGAAGCAGCTACTGTTCAAGCTGAATTTCAAGCGATCCGAGGATATCCAGGTTTAATCTCTAATAGGAAATGAATTTTTTACTCAAATATTGTTTATATTGTAGGTGTGATTGGTGCCATCGATGTGTGCAACATTCCATTCAAAGCCCCTCTGGATCAGCAAGACAGTTATATTGACAGAAAAATGAGGCATTCTATAAAACTTCAAGGAGTCGTGACTTCCCAAAAAATATTTATTAGTACCATGGTGGGATTTAGTGGTTCAGTACACGATAGTCGTGTAAATTACATTGTATTTCAACTAAATAGCTGTTAGTAAATAACTCTCCATACATTCCAGGTGCTGCGAAATTCTAATCTATATTTGGATATTGAGGAAAATGGAAATTTACAAAGATTTTTCTATAATCAATATTCCCATTTAGTTGGTGATTCTGCTTATCCCTTGCTTAATTGGCTGATGACACCTTATAGGTAGTTTTGCTGGAAATAATATGCAATGAAATTTATGCAAGTGCTTTTTCAGAGATAACGGTCATTTGACTAATATTCAACGACATCACAATAGAGCTCACAGCGCCACTAGAGTGGCAGTGGAAATGACCTTTGGCATCTTGAAGAGTAGGTGGCGGATTTTAAGATATATTAATGTCAACAGTGTAATAAAGGCAGTTAGAATTATTGCTGTTTGTTGCATTTTACATAACTTTTGTTATATAAATCATGACCTTTGGGAAGATTACGATGCAGTTATCGATGACCATGAAAATGACGGTGAATTGGATAATGGCAATGACAACCATATGAATGCTTTTTTTAAAAGAAACAATATAGCACAAAACTTGTAATCAACAGGAATTTAAACAGATATGTCCTCTTAATTTATTTAAATTGGCTTGTTACTATTTATTAAAAAATAAAGACAAATTAAAAACAAATAGACTTCTCTTTTTATTTTATAATGCATACAAACTCAAACAAAATTATTCCCATTCATTGTAATCTAGCATTATTGAAACTATTCGTATTTCTAAATAAGAATAACAAATAATAATTATTGATAAGATACAACGAAAAAATATATTTGTTAATGTAACACAAATGAAACTCTCGAATAGTAGCCAAAAAATTCAATTACTCTCATCTTCATCAAGCTTTCGTTTCTTAGGTAGATTAATACCAGTTGGCTTACTTGCAGATATTGCATTTATTAGAGCCAATGTTTCTCGATGACGAGCTTCATTTTGTTGATTGAACAACTCTAACATGCACTTAAATTCGTTTTTACGCGCCTCCTGATTTTCACGTTGAATTTTTATCATTTCTTCGAGGCCTTGATTGCGAGCAGTTTTTGGTTTCACCGAATTTTTTATATGGGCAAATCTATTGAATTTTGGGGATTCATGTCCATCTGAGTTGGAAGCTGAGGTTCCTGCAGCATTGGAATC
This sequence comes from Malachius bipustulatus, assembly GCA_910589415.1. Taxonomy (NCBI): domain Eukaryota; kingdom Metazoa; phylum Arthropoda; class Insecta; order Coleoptera; family Melyridae; genus Malachius; species Malachius bipustulatus. The sequence continues at coordinate 37,306,756 of OU342632.1, forward strand.
AGTTCCTGATCCAGATGAAATAATGTCAGAGTCAATTATTAATGGGGGACTTGTTTTGTGCCGATCACCCAGTATGTTGTCTATTTCTTTAAAATATGGGGAGTCCGGTACAACACCTTCGCCAGTTTGCCTCCTTTTTTCTTTTGTCTTCATATACGAACTTTGTAGATTTGCAAATTTTTGCCTACACTTCTCCCTACCCGGAATGCCCTCCCCAACGCTGTAACCCATCTCGTTCATTTCATCACGAATTTTTGACCAGATATTATTTTTTGCCGTACTTTTGTCCGCGAATTGTTCCTCGTATTTTTTTCTGAGTGACAATAAAATAATTGTAGCTTGATGGTCTATTTTAGTTTGGATCTTAGTCTTCCATATTGTGGATGAGTTTGTAGCATCACTTTGATAGCTATAAGATGAGCTGCAGGATGCCCCATTGATGTCCCCTTGATTTTGCTTTTGTAAAGCAGCTCTGAGCATCTTCAAATATCTAGCAGCATACTGGGGATCTACGAATTTAGTAAAATATATCAATAAAGGGAGCTGCAATAATAATTAGTTAAATGCAAGCAATTACCTTTCAAATTCTCGGCCGTGTCGGAATCAACCGACACCACGATTTCTTCCAATTCTACATCAATCATTTTTAGTGTTTTTACAAATAAAAATCGTGAGAAATTGAAATGGAACCTATCTCGACGCAACCTTTTTTGACTTTTATTTTATTTGACATTTATTTTGTTGTTGTTATGACAGTGGTTCGAAATCATCTATTTTCCTGAATATCAAACTGGTGACGTCATCCTTTAATACGCTTCAAACCAGTGGTTAAACTCGCTGCATCAGTAAAAAACGACCCAGAACTTTCTCTGAATGACTTTAGCTATCAAAATTTATCAATTATTTAGTCATAGTTTTCAATAGGCAGGTGATAGTCATAATAATAACGACTCATTATTTACGTTTATGATAAAATGCTTTGACTCTTGTTTTATTTTTAAAAATCTCTTATTTTTCTTATTCGGTTCGATTATCTTCAACTTGTCTATGAGATATGGTCTGGTCAATTAAGTCTGGGACATCCTGTATATATTAGAAATAGCTATAATTCCTGATCATAAAATTGTAAGCAAATTATTTATTAATCTTGGTCAAGAGTTCAGGATCAGGAATATGTAGGGGGATGTTCCCTGAAAAACACCTAATAAAGTGCCATCGATTACAATTATTACAAGTTCCGCTGGAAATTGAGGTTTAAGGTTTTCTTTCTTAAGTTTGTGGCGCATATATCGAAAAATGCAGAGGTGCATCGCACTGAAAATGTTATACTCTTCAAAATTACAGCTTAGTAAATTCTCTACATCTTGCTCTATGTGTTACTGTACTTAGGTTGGGATATGAGCTGGCAAAAGTGGAAAATTGTGCTGAAAAAATGTAACTCATCACATTTTTACATAGGTTTTCGCCTGCTCATATCCCAAAGACGAATACTTTAAAAACCTGTAAGCGCAAAGAAGACAAGGTAACTTACCTCATACTCTTCATCGTAAGAGATATTAGCTTTATCAAAAATTAAATCAATGTCACGTGCATGGGTGTAGCGTTGTACAAAAGCTTTATACGGTGCATTTTTATGCCTATCTTCTTCTGATTCATAAACCCCTAAAAGACGACACACTTCAGCATTGTTCTTTTCCACGATGAATTCGCCAATCTTATATATCACATTGTGGAGCGAAAATGACCTGTAATTTGAAAGAGTTCATGAAAATAATTAACTTGGATGGAGACTTGAAGCTCTTACTTGTAAAATGTACATTTCTGGGAATTGCAACTTTCATACGGGTTCTCTAATGTCTTGCCAACCCATTTGAAGTTGACCATATCACTTGCTATTATTCGCCCCACTTTTAATTTTAACAAGAATCCACACACAAACAATGAATTATTGGCTATATTCACGTCATCAACATTACTGCATCATCTGCACTTTTACTTTTAAAGTTATTACGAATTTAATTTACCATTTGAACAACAATATAAGTTAATACACTTCAACAAACTGGATCCAATCACTCACTATTCAATTTTCAATTTTCTTTTCGGTTAGGTGTTAGGTATTTACTTCCCGCCAAATTACTGAATAATGAAAGTGTCAGCTGTTGCGACTAGCTGTCAACTGTCACATGTTGATTGTTTACGTTTCATTGACTAATGAAATAATGACAATGACATAATAAAAATTGTCAGCTGTTGCAACTAGCTGTCAACTGTCACGTGTTGATTGTTTACGTTTTATTGACTAATGAAATAGTGACAATAACAGAAGAGCCTTCCAAAAAATACTAAACTAAGCTCAAGCTTTCGAATGATCTTGATCCTAGGGAACCTGTATTACCGACACTGACGCTTAATACGGTAGCGCATTCTCATAAAAAATCACAAATTGAACTTCAATTTCCATAAACATACAACTGTCTTTGCTTTTTTTAGTAACTAATGTCAGTTCCTGTAGTGCCAACAATTGTTGTACTGATGTATGGCTCCCATAACATTTTGAGAGAGTTAGGGAAGAAGGTGCTTATTCTTTGGTTCTAGATTGTAACGCTTGTGGTTTTATACCACCAAGGCTGAGAACAGACTTTGAGAATTCAAAAAAAATATCATTTTGGATATAGATTTTTATTTTTCAATTAGATTGAATTTTCCAACTATAAATAATATTTGTGAATTATCTAAATATATTTTTCAGATAAATTTCAACAATAAAGTCCTATTACAAAATATACATATTAATTAACATTTTTTATAACTTTCTAAAAGTCAATTGTCTTACTAATAAATACAATTTCAGTTATACTCTATAACTTAAAATTAATAAGTTCACTATTATAATATATATTTATTTATCTATGAAATATCTCAAAATAATCACTTTTATACGTACAATAAAGATTATATATTATCCAACCTAAAATATAGCAGCAAAACATTGATATTTATGGGTTTAAAGCGTGCGCCTTAAATATATTTGTCAATTCGTCAAGCAACGTTTCATATCGGTAAGCCACTCTGATATCCGGAACATTCGTGCGAGTTATATCATTTCCCGCTACTCCCTCCTTAGTGTAATTAGGTCCCAGCCAGCTCTGCTTAATTTTATGAGCAAACCCAGACATCAACACACTATTCCTGGCCAGTTCACTCATATCACAACTGGACAGCTTCCAGACTTGAGCTGCAATACTGTACTCTTCCATTAGAGGCTCTTTCGTAAAGTGAAATTGTAACGGATCGTCAGATGATAAAGAAACCATCAACCCCCTCGCTAGATACTCCGGCAGGGGGTTCCTGTGATAATTCAAGAAGAGACTGTTATTCGAAAGCGGGCTCATAGCTATTCCTATCTGAGCCAAGTAATAGAGATACTGGAGAACAGGTACTTTTCTCAAGAGCAGACCATGGGAAATGTTCTCCGAGAGCATGAAACCACAGATGAGATGTTGAACGGGACCGGCTTCACCGCAATGGGGCCGCAACACGAACGTGTTGAGACCTTTTTCAAACCGCAGGTGGTTCACCACAGACAGATTGGCATACATGTAATAGAGGTAGTAGGCATAATTCGGGTTCTCTACATCGCTCCAGTTCTCCGGTGTTGGGATATCTTTGTCCAAAAGAGGGTTCTCGGGTTTGCTCTCGTCGTCTACCGAGTCAAAGCCGATCACGTATTGAAGAAATCGGTGTAACTCCGGATGGGAATCCGGATTGATGGACACTTCTATTAAAGGTTGGTAAATGTTTGTTATTACTTGTTGGAAATTGTTGAGGACCTTGTTTAATTTGAAAATATCACTGAAAATAATAATTATATTATTAATTATGGACTGAAAAGTATCATAAATAAGATACTTACAAAAGTCTAGGGATCTGTATTAACCAGCGAATGTTTGTTGAATACACGTTGGAATCCAGAGCCCACTTTGCGAGTTTATCCCATTCGTCGATGTTCTTACCATAAATACTGAGCCGAAGTTCGGCGTTCTGATATTTGGATTCTTCAAAGTCGCTAGCCACCTCCTTAATAATATTCGCGAAATATTTCCCATTCAGATAATTATCAGTTTTGAGGAACACCTCCCGAAGTAAGCTCTCCCCGATCGGGTTGTACTTGGCATTGAATTTATCGAATCTGTGGAACGTGTTTCTGTCGGCGTGAACGTCGAGCATATCCACGGTCAGATCGTACGTAGTGAGATTCATCAACTGAAAAAAACAATAAACTTGACCCCTGAACCAGTACTCTAATTTTTTTAATTACCTGGAAAACCTCCTTCAAAGTCATCGGTTTACCATCTTTAATGGTGACCACTTCGTCGGCGTGGTTCTTCAGGGTTTTCTTTATGAATCGCAGGAGATGCTTCTGATTCATGCAGGACGCGGCGTGAATGTGTGTATCCACTTTACGGATGTTGTAGAAGTCTCTGTGGGGCACGGCTTTCTGATGCGCCAATTCTCGCAGATCGTTCAACAAGACATGCACTTGGAACTTTGATGATAAGTAACTCAGACGCCGGTAACAGAAAGATTTCCTGGAAATGAATTGGGGAACTAGTAGGTAAATACAATACAATGCAATGCAAGAAAAAGTCTTAATTTGCTTAATAAAACAGTTACAGCTGGTGTTTTTATTGTAAAATACAGCTCAACAATTCACTGAGAATCAAGGTGATGGATATGGTGTTAATGACAGATGTTATTGAACAGCTATCGAATAATAACACAAGTCAAAGGCGGAAAGTTATCGGTCCGAACAGAGCGGTTTCTGTTCACTAACAGCACAATTATTATTATCTGGCAAGGGAAAAGTTGTAAAATCAGAATTTTATTTCTTTAAAAATTATAAGTATCATCTTCATGATTTGAGACAATTCATTAATTTAATAGACAAATTAAGCGTAATTTTCAAGTGAACTTGCTCACTGTCAGGGGAACAATATTCTTGCAGTTGTTTGTAAACATAAACAAAAAGCTCGACAGTTTTTCATAAAGGTCTGAAGAAATGAGGAGTATTCTGAGCAGCTCTAAAAAAATAAAAAAATCCACCAGTAGAGAGGAGAGCCGCTGTCGGTGTGGAGTTCTAGGGTACCTGTATTACCGACACTGGCGCTTACCAAAGTCCCAGATTAAAATTATTGGCAGTAACTGGCATTTCAGAGAAGCGGCCAGCAAAAAATTTCCTTCCAAACAAAGTTTCTGCCTGAGCTTCTCCGAAAATGGCTTTTCTAGTCACACCAGTTACTGCCAACAATTTTGATCTGTAAAAAGTCTGGTGAAGTTTGAAAAAAGAAATAAAATATTAACATGACTAGAGAACGAGGAATTCTATTTTGGTGGGCATTTGGATATCTTACGCAGTTACTGAGAAAAAGGGTCTTGATAGACACAGAGACGACAGAGTGATCTACAAGAACCTCGTCCCATATTGATCCTTGAAAATAAGGTTCATCGAGGTGTAATAAAACTCTACTGACAAACTTTCAGGTATATGGAAATTCTAAGCCCCGTTTCTTCAATCATAACTGCCTTCTGGGTGCATTTCTTGTCCAGAAAATCCCAGTAATAGAATAAATATTGGTAGAGGACAATAATAAATTTAAAATATTAAAAAGTTACTTTTATACATCACGAACAAGTAGAAACTCTTCATTTTATTGTAAAACGTCTTCTAAAGAGACAAGTTTACAATTTTTAGAGGAAAACCTACAATAATTTAAAAAATACCCAACACTTACAGCAATGCAAATAAGATACCATAACGAGGGAGAACTCGCGAATGTTCTGGATTCATAATTCGTATTTATTTTTGTTTACCTTCTGCAATTGTGTTTATGACAAATTGCCAGACTAGTGTAACTGACATTTCTACTAAATACCAGAATGGTTCTGCATTATAAGCATGTTCGAGATTGCATGAAACTATCAGACATTTCTAGACTCCACAGCCAAAGCGTATTTAATAAGAGCTGTTGGCACTCAAACAGTCAGTTTGTTGTAGTTAGCAGTTATAATTTACAAGTTTGAAGGAAGATACAGAACAGAGTGAAGTGACAAGAGAATAAAAAGAGCATTAGTGGTGTCTGTGTATATGTAAATAAGAAAACAGCTGATTATTTGGATTTGGAGATTATTGTTATAAGTTATAAAGGCGCGTCCACACTAGCAAATAATTACGTTGTGCGTGGAATGTAGAATGCGCCGCAAATATTTGCGCCGCAAATTCTACATTGTTGATGCATAAATTTTTACGTCGTGTGCCGTGCGTCTCCGATCAACGCGTGCGTGCATGTCTGTACATGTTTATCAGAGTTCTTTTTCCTTTTTTCTATTTTTCTCGATAAGATGGTACATAACAATGAAAGCAGCATATTTCTTTTTCATTGCTATTAATGCATCAGAAGACATGATGCGACCACGAAAACACTACTAATCATTAATAATACGTCCACACTAGAACAATGCTGCGACGTAAATCGTTTGATGTTTATCAAAAAACCGACAACGAACGGATCCCAATTGTTGAATTTGGCGAAAACTTTTGTGTGCGGTTAAATGCGCCGAACGCGTCCATACTCGCATAAATTTGTGAACGCACGAATAAATTTGCGGCGAACGCGACGCACAGCATAAATTTTTACTACCTAATGTGGACGCCGCTTAATAGTTGTGCTAGAGAAAATAAAGAATTTTGTGAGACTTTTAATTGGGAATTGATAAAATGTGAGACCCGTAACAATACTTACAGAGGCCCGTCAGCTATCATGCTGCACATATTGTTCATGTCTGATATGAAGGTGAGCAAATCAGGCACTTCATAAGGACATGGTTTGTTCTCCTCTTGGTCCTTTTTGTTCGCATAGACGACAAACACACCGTTCTTTGCTTCAAAAACATGATCGCTCTCAGAGGCCGGTGCCGGCTGCCATGGATTATGAGCACAGGGTTCAATCGGATGTGCTGTAAATGAGAAAAATGCAAAATTACCATCACCTGCATCTTCCACCGTATTCTAGTTCAACCAAAAAAATTGTCACATGATTAAATTCTTTTAATTTCATTTGGTACCATATTATCAGGTCACCTGGTGACCTAGTATTTTATACGATGTGGAAATATTTACCTTCAATAGTCTGCCTCTCGTCATGTATTGGGGGTGGATTGTTTGGACTCAAAAACTTAGTAGCAATCGAAAAGAAAGTTTGATGCGACATTTGCATGTACCTCTTGCGGATTTTCAAAGCTTCAATTAACAATCGGGAGGCTCTTTGTAAATCTTCCAACGGTACCTGTCAAAAAGAGAAAATCCAGAGTTATTTCGCTTAGTATTCCTGAGGGTTTATCCAAAATTTTATATTTTATAGACGAACCATTTTCAGTCCTTCTCAGTTTAGATTTATTAAACAATTATTTGAGAGCTAAGAGCACATAATTAATGAGATTTTCAAGATAAACTGTATGACAATAAAAGTATGAAAAGTCAAGCATTTAGAAAATTCATCCTGAACTTGATTTTAAAAATCTTTATCTGAGATAAATCAAAAAGTAAATTTATTGCAGCTAACTGATTTTAGCTGTACTCTAAGGATTAGGATTAACTGATCCAATTTACCCATTCCTTGCATAAATCTTCCCAAAAAATAGAAAACCAAGAAATTTGACTTTCTAGCAGTGCAGGTGAAGATGCATGAGTGGCTAAAGGGCCAAAAATAGGGTTGGTGCGTGTAAGCAAACTACCCAGAGATTCGAATTTCTAGCACCACAATTTTGCTGAGAAGTGTTCAAATATTCTGCCAAAGCGATTAATTTAAACAGCAAAAAATATGCAATCAGTTATATTGGGCAAGAAAGAAATATTTGAGTTTGGGGAGCTGAGAAATAAAAGACAACAATGGATTGTTCGGATAAGACATAGGAATCTTAAAACAATGTGAAATTCAAAGAAAAATTAAACTCAAAAATTTTAGTTTGATGGGCAATTTTATCAAAGGATGAGAAGAAATAATGTTCTAGCACGAACTGGCTCTTCATTATTCCAGACAAATTGGGTGGGGAGAAATATTTGAGAATGAGGAGATCAGAAATTAAAAGAATCAAAAGAAAAAAGACTATATGGATTAAAAAAAAAAACAAGTAAACTGTAAAATTTTTGTTGGTTTACAATTTTATCAAATAATCGAGAAAATAATGTTCTAGCTTCATGTCTCTTCCCATTATTCCAGAGAAGTACAAAAATAGCTAGAGGGCAATTTGGGTTAGGGGTTACATAAAAAACAAAAAAACAGAGAGAGAGGGTAGATTCCTTAGGTACCGATAAACTATAGTTGAAGATAATTAGGCCCTTTTGTCATAAAAATTTATAAGGGATGATGGACAACCGAAATTGAAACCAACTACTACCCTACTTACTAATTAAGTAACAAAAAAAAGTTATTTTAAGCTGAGAGAATCAGTATAAACAAATATTTATTTATGTTAAATAACTATTAAAATAAATATTTATTTATAAACTTTTGCTTATATTTCAATGCTTACCCCGCTGGTGTCTTCCCCGGAGATAGAAATCCGTTGAAAATTTGGCACAAAATCGATTTCATCGATGGCGATTGCATCTTTCTGATCATCTCCTGTGAGCGAGGGCTCGTAATGGCTTCGTTTATCTTCCAATCTGGAAAAAAGATTAATAGTCAAAATGATTTCGACTAGGTACCCGAATCAAACGATTCCCGCCAGGTTAGAAATTACAATACTGGACAGTCAATACTGGTGCAACAAAGTCGACCAAGTTAAGACTAATAGATCGGAGTAACTTCAATTATTGTTCCATCAACCCCCCCCCCCCCGCTATAAAATTCCAAACCGAGAGGGGGTACCTGGTACCTAGCTATATCCCCGTGTGATGTTAGCACAAGTTCTACGACTATTCAAAACAGCTAAGCAAAAATAACATTTTTTTGTGCTTTGATTTTAGATCTTTGATTATTTTTTAACAATAATTGATTAATAATTGATGTGGATTATAATAGGAAATTATATCGTGTACATGTGTAATGGAAGTGTCGCTACGTTATTCATTTCATTTCACATGGCTCACCTCTTGTTCTTACGGGAACTTCAGAGCAAAGTCCGGTAAAATACAACACAAACTCTGCATTCTTATACTGTAAATAAAAATAATTTGTAACAATGATAACAATTAATAATAGCAATTAAACCTTTGGAATGATATAATTATTATTACTGCATCGTCAATCGTTCATGATTCACTTTCATAATAAAAATTTCACCTTCAAAAGTCTCCAAAAGCGATACACGAGTAATTAATAAAAAGTACACATCAAGGTAAGTGAAGTACTAAAATGATTAGCATCGGCTTAGAATAATAAATTAATAGATTTGGCTACTGGAATGGATGACAAAATTAAGCTTTGAAGAGTTATTTCTTCCAATTAAAAGCTAAAAATAATTTTTTGAGAAACAAGTGAGGATAATTTTTGAAGAAATGCCAATTATCGCTCTGCATACCTTCCTACTTCAAAACTCTTAAATATTAAAATTACATCTCAACAACCCATTAGTCATGTTATGTTTACTACTCTACTGTATCAGTTTGCTGACAAATATCAATCTAAAATTAGAAGGGAATGAAATCGAAAATAAAATTTTAATCCTTTAACTTACTTCACATTCAGCTGTCGCTGGATCGCAAGTTTCTTTTCTATCTGCTCGATGGGAAACTGAGGGACCTCGTATGGGGCTGAGATTTCATTCGGGAGCTCCTTTAGCGATGCGTCGAACCCTGAGACGCCCCCAAATGCGGGACTTTCTGCGCCTGAAATTTTTTTTTAATTAGTAAAAAGCTTCCATTACAAAGTTATTATTAGATATTCCCATAAACCGGTTATTTTGCTTGAAAATGTGATAAAAGTGATAAGTATTTATGTTATGAAAGATTCTAATAATAATCTATAACAATAATAATAAAGAACATGCTGCATATTTATGAAGATATGAAGGTTATCAAGAACGTACTTGAACATGTTTGCAATTGGATTTGTATGTATTATGAACATGTCTTTATTCACACCATATAAATAAATGAATATCGATTATTGAATTTTTATTCTGGAATATTTTTTATTGCTACTGAGTTCTGAGTTTAAAGGTGATTTTTTTTTTTACTTTCAGTTAATAAAAGTTTCAAAGCAAGACAAAAAATAGAATTAATGTAGAATCATATCTTAATAGCCAAAATTGTTTATGAAGATTAAAATTTTAAGAAAAACCAGAGCAAAATTTATGGCTAGGTCGTTTTTTTTTTGCAGAATTGTAGATGTTTATAAGAGCCTGTATTATTATAAAGTTTTAATAGTCAGAGAATTGTTAAATTAAAAATCAGATTTTTTTATTTACACATATGTATTTCAGGAAAAAATATCCCATTTGGATTACGGGGACTCTACTGTTGTAGGTGTGTTAAAATTCAAGGTGAAGTAGATTTATAAATTATTTGATTTTTATATCAAAAGCTTATCCTTTAATAAACATACAGTTGCTGATTAGGGCCTGATGTATTACGCTTATTACTACAATGTTATATGGAGCACATAGGTATGTAAATTGTTTTGTTTTACTTGTAGAATTTTTTGTCTTGATTTAATGTTTATTAACAAAAAAATCTGTTCTCAGATTTAAAAAAAACGAGTTAATGTGCGCAGAATTTTGTCAAAAAATGTTTAAATAAATACAAAAGCACCGTGTCAGGAATCGAATTATGTAGGTACGCTTCGTAGTGGAGTGGGTACCAATGCTACCAATTTAGCAATAAGTTGTCACCCTGTGGGTCTTTTAGTGTACACGGCTGAAATTTTCAGGAATCATAGTTTATGGTCTAAATAACTCAAATCCGAAGTCGTCAAAAAATCGTCCTGCGTAAAAAGGCACTATTCAAATTTTGATTTTACAGGATGTGATAGTATATAAATGAAACTTTGTCGTGCCAATTTTTCAAAATGTTATCTGTGATGGTTAAGCTAGAAAAAAAAACAAAACTGTTTTCGAAAAGCATTGCGCAATATCGTTTATTTATTGCGTCCATCGTAACTTTAAACAGCGATATCACGCTTTTGCCACTTAATCACGGTTATCTCAAAAACGAAGCTCTTAATCGAAAAAAGCATATCTTTAAATTTAAAAATTCTTCCCTTATCATTTGTGATTCCTACGGTATCATTTCCAAATTTTTGTCTTTAATAATAAACTAGCAATAAATATAAATGTTAAACGATGCTAAAATTTCAATTGTTGCTTCTTCATGAAACGGAGGCAAACGTCGATCACCCACCACAGATCGTAAGAAATGATGTCATCTATGGAAAAGGTGTCAAAGTTTGAAAAATCTGTTGAAACTAATCTGTTGTCGATCTGTTGCCATCGATAGTCCAAATAGTTTGGTAGCCTTTGAATAGGTTGCAAGGCATTAAGCCAAATATAACTTTGATAATGTGCTCTTAGGCAATGTTGGTAAAGACTTAGTTGGGGATAATTTGCCAAGTGTTCTAGAAGCAGTCAGCAGTCCTCGAAGGTTCTTAATGGAAGTTATATCTTGGTTGGTTGTGAAAATGAAAATGGTGAAATTGGTAGAAAGCTGAACGGCACCACCAAGAAGCAGTTCCAAGTAAGAAAAAGTATTAGTATAAGTTTTTTTTTACCTACCTACCTACAGTATGAATTTTATTTGCAGGCGAAAATGTAGGTGGTCAACTATGAGCGTCTTTAAAGCTCTATAAAGTTATATTACACCCCTAAAGATTTACATTACCGATGCACAGCAGGGGATATTATTACGTGGTTAGTTGTTACGATTGAAAAGTGTAAGAACATTCAAAACTTTTCGCCTTCCAATAAAATTTGTACGGACCTACTATTATACTTCTTAGAGATGATAAAATTGCCGCTAGTGCTGTGTGGATGATTCCTGAGATCATTTTAAGAAAAAAAGTTCATATGAACATGGGTCCGAAAATGGGGTAATTTTTACCCCACACCCCCCAGCTTTAACCCACCCTTGGTGAAAAGTGATCTACAGTCTATCTTATTAGGAATAAAAACATTGGTAGATGTGGTAAATTTCGTCATCTTATGTCGAACGGTTTCGGAGATAATAAATAAAAACCTTCGTCAGGGTCCCAACTTTGAGGGGCTATAACTCGGCGGGTAAGCATTTTTGGACCCATGTTCATATGAACTTTTTTTCTTAAAATGATCTCAGGAATCACCTCCTGAAATCTTTCGCAGTACTTATGTTACACCCGGTATATCAGGGCCAATACCAGTGTTTTAGAATTACCTATAATACTCAGGTAACGCGGACGGGAGCTACTCAGTTAACCGGGACTCTACTGTAGACTTTAGGTATTAATGTGCGATAATGTTATACGGGGTGGCTCGTCGGAAATTATTGTTTTAAGGCAAGTATGACAAAATAAAAACAAAATTAAAAACGAAAAAAAAACAATTTCAAAATGCTGAAATTTATTTTGTAGGCACCAATGATACGCGTATTTTATTAATTAATTAAGTCACCATTTTCAACGGAAAATTGTAAGTTTTTTTTTTTAAATACTAAATTAAGGTCAAAGTGGATTGAAATTTTTTTCCACTTGAAATTTTAAAAAATAAATTTTACGAATCACGCATTTTCGTTACAAATAAACTTATAACAAAGGCGTGACTAATAATAAGTTCACTGTTCGAAAACGGAAACAGATGATATTGGCAAAATGACAAAGTTTTTGAAACATCCTTTATAGGTACCTAAATAATTATAATTAATATTCTAGAAAATAATATTAACACGCAAAAAAAAATTCCGTTTGTTCACGCTTAGAATTTCTAATAATACCTACAACCTTCACCCTTTTAAGTCGTAATGTAATTTTTCCCAACTAATTATTGTGATGTTATTAGAGATTATTAAAATTGTTCGATTGGATTATTAGGCACGTACCTACGTAATATAATATACTTAACAATAATATAGTAATTAAAGAAAATCCAGCACGGCTTCACTTAACGTTTATGTTTATATGTAATCTGACGAAGAAAACGTTACAGTATTTCAAAATAATTTTTCAATAACGGTACACATGCGAGTAAAGCTCACGCTTATAAATTGTTTTCATTTTATTGTTACGTCATTTTTAATTGTTGAAGCCAAGGCTATTACAAACATGACGCTACAAATTGAATACTTTTCCCATATTTTCTTGAAAATGGCTGAAAGGCTTAAAAAGCTAACAGGAGCAACTTTTCAATATTAACAAATGATTCATTTAACATTTCTATCTAAAACAATTAGGGGCGCCAATTCTTATGCCCCTGGGACAAAATTTTGAAGCTACGCCACTGGTCATAGTAATGTTACAATGAGAGAATTCTAAAAATCCTATTTGTCAAAAATTAGCAATTTAATTTTAAACACAACACTGACAATTTAACAAACTGAAACATTTTAAAGACAGAAGACGAAAAGTAAAATTTAAACACTGTAATAAGTATTCCAATTTTCTTCAGACCGCGGTTGACCATAAAAAATCAGCTGATTTCGCCTGGTAAATTTTTGTCAATTAACTATGAAAAATTTTGACAGTGGATGTCAGTCAGGATCGAGGTCAGGATATTTCTGTTAAACTTTCTTTTCACGATTTGATCTGTGGAAATTGTCAAGTTTCTATTAATTTCATGACTTTTATAATTTTTAAGTACATTTGGCAATATTGCTTTAATCAGAGAATTCATAATCTAGAAACCATTACACCTGTCAGTGTGCTGTCAAATTTATGATACGGGGGTTATCATTCTCATAATCCATGGCCAACTTGATCCGAATAGAGTTGGAATATAATACACCTACCTCAATTTTAATAAGGATCAATTATTGAAAACAAAGGTATGGGCCAATAATAAAAATAAATAAGTTCACTGGTCCAAAACAAAAACACAAAGGTGCTTAACCATGTTGAATTATTGGCAAGAGGACAATGTTTTTCTTTATATATTATTGAAACTAATAAATGCTAACTATAGAAAATGACAACCTGATCAAAAATAATCATTAAAAGGGCCGGTTGTTCGTACGTCAGTTAAAAATTTTGAGATAACTACTGATTTTAAAATGCCCTGTATTATCAAACCATTGGTCTGATATTTCTGAAAATGAATTCTGCTCGCTTTAAGAAGAGTTAATTACTGATTAAAAATACAAGATCATTAATTATATTCGCCGTATTTTCAAAATTTGCAATTTAAAATCAGTAGTTATCTCAAAATTTTTAACTGACGTACGAACAACCGGCCCTAAGTGGATAAAATGAAAAAAGAGAAGAAACTGTCAAGACAACGTGACATTCAATTACATAACTGAAGCCTTGCAAAACATACCTACCTACGTAAGAACACTCGTATTATATGTGTAGGTGTGTAGGTAGGTATCAAAGCTAATTAGATTATTGATTTCGTCTTCCTGGAATAACTCATCGCAACTTAATTGCATTATTTGTATACCCATTACTAATTAAAATTATTAATGAATTATTACAAAAGTTATTCAAATTCTTTGAAAAAATCCTAACCGACCTCTAAGAAAGTTTAAATTCTGACAGGATAATTGGTGTCCTCAACCAATCGACCAGGCAGCAACGACCTCAGAAATTACCAATTCTAATGAATTATTAATTAACACTAGATTAACAGCAGATTCCGGACTATGAGGTCGTTGGACATGGGAATTTCTTTTATGTTTGCCTAAAAGTAGTAAACTATAGACTATAGGCGCAGATCCAGAAGAACTGTCACAATCTGACCTTAATTCATGAAAGTCTGCTTACAATTCGATGCAACAATTCCCATTAGAAATGGAAAATTTGAAACAATCCTGAATCCTGGAACAACTTCATTCAGGTTTCAGTCAGTGTAAAGGTGGACAAAGACAATAGTTTACCTCATTTTTAATTAAAGAACAAAGACTTTTATTTCTAGAGACCCCGCCATCAATACTCACTGAAAGGATTTTCTGTTAAAACTGCCAGTTATTTTTTTATTCTTGAAAAACGGTCACGCTTATGTAAATATATTTTTTGACCGAACGAGTTATTTTCATTTTAATATCAAAATATTTACAAAAAACGAGTTCAGTAAACGAAATACAATTTTAGAGAAAATTTGCAAAAACAATGAAGTGGACTTTTTTTCTAATTTTCCAATTCATCCAAGTCTTATTATTGTAAAATTACGGAGGAAAAAGTGTTCCTATAGGTTGAATTTTACAACTTAACCAGTTCTTGATGGGAAGGAGATAATACTCCTATACAACAATATGCTTCAGAAGCTCTAAAATAATTTTATTTTGAAACTCCGCGCGCTTATAACGAGGCTTTTGAGTGAATATTTTTTCATCCACAATACGAGTATAACTTGTTCTCTGCAGCGAGGAGATAAATTTCATTTGTTTAGGGACTAACTTCACAAATGCTACCAATACATACTCTAAAACTAAAGTCAATTCTGGGCGTCTTGGATTAA
Source organism: Malachius bipustulatus (assembly GCA_910589415.1). Classification (NCBI taxonomy): domain Eukaryota; kingdom Metazoa; phylum Arthropoda; class Insecta; order Coleoptera; family Melyridae; genus Malachius; species Malachius bipustulatus. Next base: position 37,322,395 of record OU342632.1, read on the forward strand.
TAGCACCTATCTATATTTATAATATCGCCATCGTCTAAGGTCTAGGCGATTTCAAAACTTTATAGTTTCTTAGCCGTTGTCTTGTTCAGTTTTCAGATCTGAGTCTGTCACTGAAAAAAAAAAACTCATGATCAAGTCTTCAGAAAAGCTATAAGCCTGACTGTGGTGATTTATTGTTCAAAATTTAAGAAAAGTTGTGTTCTTTTAACTAGTTTTAACAAAGTAAGATGTGTGTAGCGAAAAATAATGGGCGACAACATTGATCTCTGGGGAACACCAGAATCGGTATCGTCGGAGCCACACACATGCAAAATCAGTGGGGATATGTATAAAAATGAAATTAAAACAAATATGAAGGAAGTTAGTTCGTCGCGCCAAACCCGACCGAGTCCCCAAGAAACATCCAACAATGCCGGATTCTTCTCCTTATAGTGGAGCGAAATTCGGTGTAAAAGTCGCTCCGTTATCGATTTTTTTTTTTTTTGACGTATAACCAGGTCAGACCTAATAGGTTTTGTTCATTGCATAATTTTGCATTCAAAACGGCTATTTACGACATTTTTGGGTAGGTCACGACTTTGATATTTGGAAAAAACATAAAAATTTATGATTTTAAAAAATTGTACTTTTGAACATTTACATGACTATATCTTTGAAAGTAATCAAGATATTAAAATGATTTTTTCATCAAATTAAAGCAGACAAATGGGCGCTTTCAATCGTGTATCTTGCTGCCCTTAAGTATATATAGCTGATTCGCAAAAATAATACAAACGATGCATGTTGCAAAACGTGTATTGATATTTTCACTAAGCGACAAACTTTTTTATTTGTGAAAATTTTTGTACACATACAGCGAACAAAATGAAGCCAAGATATAGTAGAAGTTTTTGTATAAAAATTATTCTTTGTAGCGATTGCCGTTTGGTAGTTATGACCTTTTTTCAACTGATGTCGCGCCAATATCGTGCGCTACCCCTTACATAGAGAGCGCCGAGTCAAATGCAAGGCCTACATTAATCCAAATATAGGAATAAGCTATAATATAAGCTATAAGACATATTTTTCCAGTCTTACACTCAGGCTGGTCCCACTTTACCTGTCAGGTAAACATTTAAGGTATTACCTTCAATGATTATTTATTGTAGGAAAGATTTATTGCCCTGGACACGTGTCCTTGGACCAGGTTTCTGGTCAGTATGACCAGCAAATAGGTACAGCAAATACACGTGAAGAAGTTTTTTAATATTTGGGCTTCAAAAACTAATTAAATTTAAAGTAGAACGTAGGTATTATTATTGTAGGTAGAATAATTATTATTATACGTTAATGTTAATAATTATTATTGTTATCGGACATCAAAATGAATATGGAATCCAAATTATGTATAGGTATATACCTTTTGTTTATTGAAATGTGCCATAAACGAATGTTTTTTCTTCATTTTAAATCAATATATTGATCTGTAATCAAAAGTATAAAATATCTACAGGTCGTTTTGAAAATTGTAGAAGACCAAAAATAAAATATAAATTCTAATTTCATTTTGGAGCTAAGTTTTATTTCAATGGCGTTAGCTTATAATACCTAATTATTGTTTGTAGCGCACCATGAAAAGTATCTTATAAAAATAATAGGTAGGTATATAAATTGTTTAGAAAGTGTTTGTGCAGATTATGGAATTTTATTACGTATTTTTTTAAATTTTGAAAATTTTGTAGGTTTTTTTAATCACCTACCTACCCACCAAACTTATAAATTACAGTACCCAGCTACAAAGAATATACGTAAGTAACTGGTTATCACCAAATTATATTTAATTAAGTATGATCTTGCAGTGAGTATGAGGAAGTCTGCAGTCAGCAAGGTACGAGGCAAGGTAGGTAGTATCAAATACTCTAGACCTAGGTAAGTCTAGAGTATTTGGTAGTATATACGTGCACCTGTTTAATGGTAACTGCGTATACCGAAGAATAAACTTCGAAAAAATATGTGAAATAAAACAAAAAATACGAACTACATACTATAATACCTGAATTGGCATAAATTAATAAGCCAATATTCATATGGGGTGGGATGTCTTTTAAGGCGATACTTTTTTCGACTGTGTATTATAATATATCATCAAGGCAAATAACTTATTCAAATAACTTTTCTTAATTAAAAAACTCACAAATAAACGAGATACAGCCTTTGGAAGCTAAAAATAAAAAATAAAGTCCAGACCTATAGTAAATTCAACTACATAGGTACTTTGCCAAACTGATTTTGCTAAACAATCAAAAATCGAGTACGTAAGGTTACCTAGGAAACAAAAGCAAAATAACAGGAAATAAAAATGAAATAAAATGAAAATTTCCATCCTTTGTTTTTTATTTAATCTTACCTAATAAACATTACCTATTATACTTCAGTTATTTTCGTTTGCTTCCTGTTAGTTTTCGTTTTGTTTACCCAGGTAACCTTATGTGTTGGAAGCGCTTTTCTGATTGTTGATTGCATGAAATCAGTTTAGTTACATTAATTTATCCCAGGGCTGAACTTTAAATTTTTTTAACTTACAAAGGCTGTATCTCATTTATTTTCTACTTTTTTAGGAAAACTTATTTGAAAAAGTTATTTGCCTTGATCAATTCTATAAACAGTTGAAAAAAGCATTTCCTTAATAAAAAAACACCCGATAGAATTAGATTCTGAAAATGTTTGACTGGTTAGCCATGGTTGACCATGCAATTACACATCTTTCGATCCTTTTATTATTAGAGTTTTATTCAAGAACGTGTGTTCAATGATTTATTTGTAAAAAAGCTGTGAGTGTTAAAGACAAGACAGTTGTACAAAAACCGAGAATATCTACAAGGTATGTTGTCATTAATAATCATATTACCTACTTACTTGCTTGTGGGGAAAAACGGCAAGCTGAATGCGGAAAGCGAATTATGTTAAAAAAAGAAAGTATTTTAAGTGGAAAGTTTTTACTTAACTATCTATCATAGGGAATGAAGGAAAAGCTACAAAAGTAATCAAAATATTTATTCTAAGCCCGACGATACCACAAACACATACTAGAGAGGGAAGCGAGTAGCGACTGGCTATGCGTCCGTGCGTAAGCTTACCGTTCAGCCATCGCGCGAAGTAGATCACAATTAAAAATTCATAATTCAATAACTACCAAACATACGACAAAAATTTATCTTTTAAAAACTTCCTTAATATTTTGGCTCCAATTTCTTCGCTGCATGTGTAAATAAATTTTCAAAAATAAAAAAGTTTCTCGCTGACTAAAAATATCAATACATTTTTGTGGAAATTTTCAATTAACTTTTGATTTCACAATCAAATATAAAAGTCCTTAAAACAAGATTACCTCCAAAAGAAGCGCTTATGTATGCACTTATATTTAAAAAAAAAATTTCGTCGATAGCTCAATTAGTTTCAAAAATATGACAATTTATATTTTTAAAAAGTAATTTTTCTGAATTACAAATTTTTGCAATTTTTTTCAATTTAAAAAGCCCTGACCAACGGAAAAATGTCGTAAATGTCCATTTCGTGTCGGGACGAGTCTAATACATCATACGTATAAGTGGCAGCTGGTTATACGCCAAAAAAAAAAAACAACACATTTTTGGTCCGATTTCGCTCCACTATTAGAGGAGTTCGAAACCTTCCCCATGAGAGATAATTATGAGGAAGCACTGGAAGCACAGCAATCTGAGAACAGATTATAGTTTTTTTTGAGCAGACTCCAATTCCAAAAAAAAAACTTTGCAACTTTGCACTTTTGACTTTGAATTTTTAGACAATTTGCTGTTCCATAATTCAATGGTAAATTTCATTTATCTTTAACTTATGTTAAAGTGACTGGCGTGGCCTAGTGGTTAACCCCGCTGGCTACGGAGCCATAGATCGCGGGTTCGAAACTCAGCTCGGCCCGTATTACTTTTCAGAATCATTTTCGAATGATTGTGAAAAGTAAAACAAGCAATCGAAGGTTTCAAACGCTAATATTTAAAAATTGTGTCTGGCAAAATGAGCACGATCTCGAAGCCATATTACCAGAGTCGAGCGACTATGTCTTACCTAGACAGTTAAGACCGATTCAAAAACTTTTATTAAAGCTTTACAAAGTTTCTGCAATTTTATATTTCACAGCAGCATAAAATAACCTAACCGATTGTGGAAAGCAAAATTTCTGCTTTCTTCTTTTTCTTTAGGTTTTTGGCTTTTAGATAAATTTCTGCTTTAAAAAAATTGAAAAGAGCAAAATTGGGAAGTTTTTTTGTGGAATAGAGCCCATGTGTTTTAGGGAAAGACTTTCCTTGAACAGATGAAGCTCTGCATTCCTGATTTGTATCAAGAAATTTCAATACTCGTCACCCTCGCCCATAACATGGGGTGCCAATTTTCAAAAATGACCATGAGGAACTAACATTGTAAAGGTCGTTTTCTTAAATTTTCTGGTTGCCATTTCAATGCACGAGAATGTGTAAAAAAATAATCGGGGTAATATCATTAGAAGCTCAGATTTAACCGGATTTTTTTATGCAGTAGTTGTTCTCGAATACTTACTTTCATTGCTTTAGAGAAAGATGTTGAAAAAATCAAGAGTGCGTAGCTCAAATGATTTTTTTTTCTGCAAATCGATTTACAATGCCTTTTATACATGAAAGTAAAATATGAGAAAACAACCGTATAAAAATATTCCACCAAGAATCTGAGCTAGAATGGTATTTGGTCATGGTCAGACAATTCCTCGAATAAAGAGGTATCAAGCTGTGTTTAACGGTGAGCAACACCAAAAATGTCTTTTAAAAGACAGACATTATTGTTAAAAACACATTTCTTCGATTTTATGTTAATAGTTCTAATAAAAACCATAACAGCAAACTGTATTATCAACACAGACCGTGTTAAGTGGATAAGGTCCTAGAACTCCTAGACTCTTGTTCGAAAGAACACGGGTTCAAACCTCGTCATGGCGATGATCAGCTTTTTCCTTATATACAAAATATTTCCAAATAATAAAATTAATTGTGACATTTAGAAATAGTGCAAAGACTCAACCCATTGTCATGGCAACATATGAACAAAACAAGTAGAATAATAATTATCGATAAATTTATCAACTTGCATTCTCTCTTCCTTCCTCGATACAAAATATCCGATATAGCAAACAGCGATATTTGAGAAATCAAATGGGTGTAATAACGTATGAGTAGAATTGTGGAAGAACCAAAACTAGGGCGTCCATGACGTGACAATAAAAAATCACTTGCACTTAAAAATAAGTTATTACTGGTTTTGTGTCTCGTTAGCTTTTAGATATCCAAAAAACAGAGCTCGTTAGAATTTGCCATGAAACATTAAATTTTTTAACCAATTTTTTCCCAAATTATAGAGTTCAAGATAAGAAAGTCGTGTGCGGATTCATCTCGGGATTCATTAAGAAGAAGAAACTCCAACAAAGGTCAAAAACAGCGAGTTAAGAAAAAATGCCCCTATGCGGTCTCGTATGCGGTATTATTTAGAAGTATCAATTACGTTTAATTGACAAAAGACGGTCATAGATAAAAAAGTGGTGAAAATTATTGGCCTGAACTGACTGAAATGTTATAGAGTTAAAAAAAATCAATTCTGCTGCATCATGATAGGTATAATGCGTCATCCCGTATGGCAGATTTAACCTCAGGTTTTTTTTAGAACAAAAAAACATGAACATCTTGAAAAATGGCGTTGGTTTTTCGCCAATGACGTCATCATTTTTTTCCTTACGTGACAATCCCATACTGGACATACATCGTTACAAAGGTCTTTTTAATGAGAATATTTTCAGACAATTTTTTAAAAAATGCAACAAAAAGAAAAATTTATTTTTGAAAAGAAGGTCGTGCTGTTCTATCATAGGTTAGGTACACAATTTCGAAGGAATTAAAAAGAATACTTACTCAAAGTGTCTCATGTAGGATGTAGGTATATTCTTATTAATTCAAAACAGTTACGGCGTGTTTTTTAAATTTACAAAAAAAATTATTTAATTTTTGTGTACAATTAATTGAAAGTTTGAAATGCCATAATTTTCTTGAATTTACGAATATACATTTTTGGACTTTGAGGAAATAGTCTTTTTAGAAAGATCTTCTGCATGACATTCTTTTCAAAGAAATTTCGATTTTCACTTGTTTATAACTCATAAACCACTAAATCTAAATTCCAATGGTGAAAACCACCTGTAATCGATTTCTTCAGACATTTAAAAAATATAGTATTTTACAGGGTGTCCCCGTTAAAATAACGAAGTAGGTGTAAACTTCCGGTATTTCTGGAAGTGCGGTCATCTTGAAAATGTTTTCATTGAATTTCTCGTGGTCATTTATGTCTGGAAATTTTTTATTTTGAGGCTCTAGGCGCATTAGTTTCTGAGATATGGCCGGTGGCCAACCTTAGCAGGATACCCGGTATAATTTAGATTCTTAGTTAAAAATATTAATTCAAAAAAAAAATTATAATAATAGAAATGTTTCGGGGCCGATTGGTCCCTTATTTACTCATAAAAATGTATAAAAATGTAAAAAAAACTTAAAAATATTTAAAAAACCCTAAACCCCAATAAATCAGAAGACAAAAATTCAACATAAAGGGAGGTTCAAAAAAATGATCAAATATAATAATTTTTAAAATATAGGTACGTCAATTTTGTTCAGAGTGTATAATCATAATCACTCTAATAAATAAAAAAAAATAACAATGTTGCTTGGGTTAGGGTCAACCGCGAAAAAGTCATCTATTACATCTTTACGACGATAACAAAAAATATTATGGCTGCCATTCACTTAATAATAGAAATTTCTGCATAAACTTTTATGACGACATTAAAATCATGCAATCTACTCTACGTGCTTAAAACTGCATTATGTTAACTTTAGCTTTAGCTTTATATAAATTTGATTCAGGGTGATTATGAGCTGAGTTGTTAACCTCAAGAATATCATTCAGTTTTCAATTAATCTAAACTTAAAATGAATTGTTTAATCTTTCTTATGATATAGTAATGTCTAGATAACTAATAATGTGTTTTCTTGATATTCTAACGTAAATTTAACGTTTGGACTTTGGATCTGATAACATCATTATTGTCTAATTGTCTAGCAGAACTATACCACAGAAAAACAAGATAAAATAATACATTACCAAAATTTACTTTATACTTGGTTAAAAAAGCCATCAAGTAGTTAAATTTAAACCAGTCTTATTAAATATTATCTGAATTAGATTTTGAAATCAATGATTATGCAGAATTATTTATTTTATTAATTAATTAATTAATAAAAGAAAGTTATAAAAAAAAATGACATGATTATTTCACCGGTTGCCTTGCCCCCCGAGCATTATGTCGATCCATGATCAGATGCGTTTTTACATAGGTACATACTCGATTTATTCAGCAGTTTTTAATAAGTACCTATGATAGGTACCTAGTTGAATGAAAAAAATTAAAATAGAATGAAAACATCATGTATAGTTGGACCATAGATATAACGAAACGACTTCTGTCATTTTATCAATTTTTGTATTTTTGAAATATTGTTAAAGTCATAAAATACCTATGACAGTTTAAAAATTAGATTTTTTCGTTATATCTCTTGGTCGACTATACCTATTGTACATAAAACGAACATAATTACTGACCCAATAATTTTGATTTAGATTTATAAGAAATATTGATAAAAATAAAATACCTTCTCTGTGCTGATATTCATTCTCATTAGAATTACTTCTATCAAAAGTGGAAGGTGTTAAAAGGAACTCCAGCCCGTCGTGATGCGAATCACTGAAGAAATTCATTCTTCCTTCCGATCCAACAATTAAGTATTAGGCACCTTATTATTATTGTTCTTGCAAGAACTAATTTAAATATGAAACGAGGTTCATTCGGTAAAGACTTACGTCGGACGAATAATTATTATTACAATGTTTACACATAAAATAAAGTCGTCTCCGATATCACAACAATTGACACGTTACTATCGATGTTTTCAGTCCAGTGAAAGAGTGGTGGTTTAAAATAAAAGTTCTTTATTAATATTTTCTAAAAATAGGTAAAATTTCTATAGATACAAATCACGAAAATAGATTTACTAAGTGCGGTTTATTTTTCGTTCCACGAATAATCCGATAAAACATCCGACACTGACTAGCTGAAGTATCAAGGAAAAATAAATATAAACGTTCCGAAGACGATGACGGTCAAGACTGCCTGGCCTGGCCTGCCTGTCTGCATCGACCGAGTGTACTGAAAGAACCGACCACTAATTAAATATGCTCATATAAATAAACCCAACCTTATTTACTTCACTTCCTTACGATAAGACTTTCATTCATTCATTCCGTGTTTGTAGGTAGGTATGTGTAGACTCATTATTATAAGTAAGTAACTGTAGTAACTTCTACCCTTAATCTATATTAATTAGTTTGTTTATTTTTTATTTGTTGATAGAAGAAACAAACTTTCTTATCAGATATTTGCAATGTCATTATTTTCTTTGTTTAATTAACCAATAATTACCTCTACGTAATAGTAATAGGTACTGACCGACTTAAAATTAGAAAAATAAGCTGGCATTGAAAATTATTTTTACTCATGATTCCTGGTTTACATTTAGGTACATACAACATGATAATCTAGTAAACACAATGTCAAGGAAACAAAACTTATTACTTTTTGGTTACATTTCGTACCTATAGGTAGGTACATGATTAATGCATACATCTAATCAGTAAAACTACAAGCCATGAAAATTTGGATTTTGACCAATATTCCGCGCAAGTCATCGCAATTTTCACATTAATAAATTGGCGTAGTAGCATAGCGTAACTAACAATAATGGATGATTCCCAAATCCCAATCCCGAAAGTCACTTTACCTAGGTACTTAACCTTGCTCATTTTCCAGAAGTAAGAGAGCTTAAATTAAAGCTTTCGTCTTTAAGTTCGAATCAGTTTCCCTGATCCTGCTACCTAGTTCAATTAATTGCTCGCAAGCATAGGCAGGAACTTCTCGAAGGTTCGACAACAACTTCGCGGATGATGATCCTACATTCCTCCTACAGGTGTTGGGATAAGAAAACACCTGAGACAAAAATAGAGTGCCAAAATTAAGAAAAGGAAACTTGTTTTCTTCAAAATGACATAACTCCGTTTACGTATCTTTAATATTTCGAAAAAAATTAAAGACAAAAATTTGGTCAAAAATAAATAAAAAGTTTTCTATTAATGTGTGTCCGGAAATGCCCCATTTTTGAGATACAGGGTGTCAAAAAAAAAATTCATTTTTTTGAAGGTATCTCGGGAACCGTTTGAGATACAGAACTATGACCAAGAGCAGCACCTTTTTTGTGTAGAAAACATTGGCGGTTAAAAATGCGATTTTAAAATGTCAATTGGTCCAGTGTAGTAGATATTTTGGGCAAAAAACTCACGCAAATCTACAATCTCCACCACAGGCTGAATGAAAAAAAAAAAAGAATCAAGAAAGTATCATCATTGATCGTACAAAAGCTGAGTTCTGTACCTCAAACGGTTCCCAATCTTCAAAAACTGGATTTTTTTTTACACCCTGTATCTCAAAGATTGTGCACTTTCGGAAAGCGTTAATTTGGAAATTTTTTGTTTATTTTTGATCAAAGAATCTGCCATTAAATTTTTTCGCAATATTAAAGATACACTCTGTATATGTGATATGATTTACATGACTCTTTATTATTATAGTAGTTATGCCCTTAGGTGTCTTCATAAAATCTGTACTCCATCTCGTTCTAACAAATGGTACCTAAATCAGAGGCCAGGGCCATAAGGTCAAAGTTTGTTGCGATAGGTTTGCTAGAAATTTATTTCCAAAAAGGAAGGTAAGGGGATTAAAGAGAAGGTCGAAGTTTATGTTTGAAAAGCGCACACTCATACTGGGAAAGGCTCCCAATGAAGTGTAACTTTAGCAAGCGGATCTAAGAGAACTAGACAGAATGAGACTTTTTTCGAGTTATAGGTACCATTTAGGGTCACCAAAAACGATGATGCTGATAGTTTAAATTATTAAGAGAATGATTTTCATATCCGTATTCACAAAAAAAAATAAGACTTTATTGACCAGGTTTACATTCTGATAACCGATTGATCGAAAATTTTGTAAATTTACTTATTCTTGACTTTTAGTCCAGATCATTTGGTAGCTTTGATTTCTACCCGCTTGAAGAAATGACTTTAGCGTCAGCGTAAAATGAAGATTACATTTATCTTCATTGCCATTACAAAAACCTTCTTGCGCATCAATCGCAGAAATAGTGTATTTTTATGCGATTCAATTATGAATATTTTCACCGCTTTTTAAATTATTGGCTTTCTGAAATTTTCCACAGTCATGTCATGTTAGCGTAGTGCTTTAATGTGAAAAATTTTCTGTGATAATTTCATTTCATTTCGTTTCAACACGTGCCTTAGATCGGATTTTTAAATTTAAAAATCAAAAAAATTGGCAAAATTTTACAATTTTGTCCCTTTTCCTATGCCCGCCACTGGCTAACTTTACTTGAAAAATACTATTTTTTACACTACCTTTAATAAATTCGGAAAAAACTGAAAGGAGAGTTTTGAAAACCGAAAGTTTGAAATTTTAGAGGAATAAACATCATTTAAAAATATTCGAATATATCTCCGCCATTTTTATATTTGCTTCTTGAAATTTTTTAAGGTTAAATGCTATTAGTATAGTTGTCTACTATCAAAATTTCCGTTCTATTCCTTCAAAAATAAGCTCATGAATGTTTATAGAAATGTAGACATTTTTACCCTTTTCCTACCCACGCCTCTGGCTTATTAATAGAAATGATGCAAATTGTATTGCATTAGCTCAAATTTCAAATAAGTTTATTCCAATCTTGTTAATTTTGTTTAAAAGTTTTTGATCTTGCCTATTTAGGGGTTCAAAATCTAGCCATTTTCCAAAAATTGAAAAGGCCGCCATTTTGGAATGTCTTCACCTATTTTACTCAAATACAGTACCAGACGACTACTTGAGGGTATCTTACTACCAAAAAAATTTCAGCGCTCTAGATTGAAAACTTCGACCAGAAACCGTGCCTCACGGACGGTTTTTTTTCTGAAATTCGGAGGGACATCCTGTAGAAGTGACACAACTCTAGGAAAATGTTTTTTACGAAAATCAAACGTCAGCCCTAAGGTTTATAAGAGTAAAAAATTTCGTTCATTAATCTTGAAAGATGAAGCTACAGGAGCGTTTTTAAAAATTTAGAGAAATTAATTTAAAAAAAACATCATGTAAAAAAAAATCGAATATCTCCGCCATTTTTCTTATTTACTTTTTGAAATTCTCAAGGGTTGAAGTCTATTAGTATAGTTGTCTACTGTAAAAATTTCAGTTTAATTACTTCAAAAATGTGCTCATAAATTGTTGGAGAAATTTAGCCATTTTTACCCTTTTCCTACCCACGCCACTGGCTTATTAATAGGAAAAATGCAAATTTTGTTGCATGAAATTAAATTTCAAGTCATTTACTTCCAATATTGTGAATTTGATATAAAACTCTTTTTCTATCTAGCTTATACAGGGGTTCAAAAAATAGTCCTTTTTCCAAAAATTAAAATGTCCGCCATTTTGAAACGGCTCGGCCGATTTTGCTCAAGTGCAATACCAGACCACTCCTTGTGGATATCTTACTCCCACAAAAATTTCAGCCTCCTAGATTCAAAACTGCGACCTGAAATGAGATGACAAAAACCGGATACCTGGAATTTTGAAGGGACACCCTGTAGAAGTGATGGGACTTTTGGAAAGTTTTTCAACGAAAATCCAACGTCATTCCCAAATTTTACAAGGACCCAAAATTTCGTTCACTAATCTTAAAAGATAAAGCCACAGGAGCGTTTTTAAAATCGAAATTTCGCGATTTTGGAGAAATATATATATATATATATAAATATATATATATATATATATTGATAGAAGGTACTATGTGACTTCAAAATCAGATACGCATAATTCGTTGTCACTTCATATATGACGTTGTGGCTTCCGATTTCGGAAGTCACAACGTTTCGCCTAATTGAGTGCATATATAGCTTCAAGATGGCGTTAGCAGTCCGTATGCAAAAATTTTTGTGGAAGTGATTTGGACCCCCTGGTACCCTCAAGATAACATTTTAGTTCCACAATAATCCGCTGACGCTAGCATCGCGTTTTACTGCAGTTACGGCCTGAACGTTCTCACTTCCATCATATATGCTATATAAATGACCATTTATGTACAATAGGACACACGATGTGACATCCAATTTTGGCAACGCCGTAAAGCAATAAATTTGACCTCGTTTCGTTGTTAAATTCATTTTCCATTCACTGGTAAAGTCTGCATGAAAACAAGTTCCAAGATTCTTACTTGGACTCGGAAGCCAATTACATATTTTATCCTGGTGAATATATTGATATCCTACCTACCGACCAGGACACCAGGAGCCTGTTTCACAAAAATATGAGTTATTAATAATAGTCTCTATTTTTATCATATCAATTTTTGTGAAACACTAACCGACTAATATAATTGAAATAAACTATAAATAATAGTTCATTAATAAGCTATTACTTAATAGACTATTACCATTATTTTGAGAAAAACTATTGAAAATCCCTTATATTATGAGCTCTATTACTATTAATAATAAATAGTTAATAGTGTTTTGTGAAACAGGCCCCTGAACCTACCTTCGCCATTAGGATTTAATTAGCTAATTTTGTAATTACCACCTACTTTGCATGTAAAAATCACACCTCATGTTAACTTCTGTTATCTTGCAACTTAGAAGTCGGTTTTAGCTTTCAATAATCGTGCAATCATCGAGGCGCGTGTTATCTACTTCACAATAAAACCTGTCAGAACAATCGGACTCTGTTTAATTTAATAAATTATAATTCACAGTACATGGGGATCTTGGAAACGGCATGAGATACAGGGTCGGTTAAATTAGAGAAAAGTTGCACAATTTGATGCTTAATAAGAAACTGATTTTTTTTCTTTTGAATATTTTCAGTCGTTGTTGAAATATCCTGAAAAAAATGAAAAATCTAAGTTTCTTATTTTACCCATATCTTTTTTATTATTGGAAACTAATAATGAATAATTTTTTGCAGGCTTATATATCGTCAAAAGCTATCCATATGACGTTACAAAAATTTTCAAAGCCGACTAGATCCCAAGAGTTTTCGTAGCCAGCTTTTGTTTTTCTTATGGCCGCCATATTGATCTTTTATGTCATTCGGTATAAAATAAATAAATCGAGGAAACCATTAAAAATTAATAACATTCGATAACAAAAATGTCAAGAATTTTATTCTTTTTTCAAAAAAAATAAATCTTCATACCGAATATCATCTAAAAAGTAAAAAAACATAAAGCAAGTAATATGACTTCATATTAATGTAATTGGGTGAAAAAATGTTTTTTTGAAAAAAGAATAATAAAATTTTTGAATTTTATTTCATGTTATTAATTTTTGGTTTCCTTGATTTATTTTACACCGAACGACATACAAAATCAATACCTATGGCGGCCAAAAGAAAAATAAAAGTTGGCTATGAAGACTTTGGGATCTAGTCGGCTTGGAAATTTTTTGTAATGTCAAATGGATAGCTTTTGACGACTTATGTAAGCCTACAAAAAATAATTCATTACTTCTCAATAATAAAAAAGATATGGGTAGAATAAGAAATTTTGATTTTTCAGTTTTTTCAGGATATTTCAGCAATGACTGAAAATATTCGAAAAAATCTTATTAAGCATCAAATTGTGCAACTTTTCTCTAATTTAACAGAGCCTGTATCTCTTGCCGTTTCCAAGATCCCCATGTACTGCCGCTTCCACTGGACACACTGTATACTCATACATTAGGTATTTAATAGAGTCATAACTATTTCGAAACTAAAATATCGAAATTTCTTATTTATTGCTGTTGAAAATGAACTGAATATTTTTGTAGGTTCACACAAGTCGTTATTTGGCGTATCCATTTGACATTTCAAAAATTTTCAAAGTCGACTAGATTCAAGAGTTTCCATAGTCTACTTTTGTTTTTCCTATAGCGGATGCGATATCTATTGTTTTTCATGTCGTTCGGTCTAATAAAAATTAGGGAAACGAAAACTCTAATCTAGATTTTTTTATTCTAGTTTTTTAGAAAAAAAAAATATATTCGCCGAATTAATATAAAAAACCACAAAGCGAACTATCTGTGAAAAAAAATTTCTTACGGAAAAAGAAGAATAAAATTTTGAATTTTTTTTTTGCACATCTGCAATTATATGAAATTCTGTTTCAGAGTCGAAGTAAGTATAAAATTGTGCACAATTTAAACGACCCTGATGTAGCCGGTTCCGATATCTTTGACCCTGTAGTAAGCCACGAAATAGTTATACAACCCTGTATAATTATATTAAACAAAAGTCGGTTTTTCTTACAGGCTATATTGTGAAGTAGATGACATGGACTATTATTGAAAAATAAAAACGATTTCTAAGCTGCCAGACAACATAAGTTAACATAGGGTGGAATTGTAACTTTAACATGAAATTCCCTATGGCAACGATTAAAATAAATGCACTGTATACAGGCTGTTTCATTAAGGTAGGTAAGCGACCGTATCTCGGAAACTAATGGGCCTATAACCTCAAAATAAAAAATTTCCAGACATAAGTGATCACGAGAAATTCAATGAAAATATTTTAGATGGCCGCACTTCCGGAAATACCGGAAGTTGACACCTACTCCGTTATTTTAACGGGAACACCCTGTAAAATATTTAATTTTTCAAATGTCTGAAGAAATCGAATACAGGTGGTTTTCACCATTGGAATTCAGATTGAGCGGTTTATGAGTTATAAACAAGTGAAAATCGAAAATTTTCAACTTCAAAGCAGTGTAGAACTAGAACGACTCAAGATATCTAAAAATGGTTCATGTCTCTATCCTAGCTTTTCATGTTCTATCCCATTATGCGGAGTAAATTTTAATACAGGGTGATGAAAATTATCCGTTTTTTCATCACCCTGTATTAAATTTTAAACCACATAGTATAGGATACTATGTGAAAAGTTAAGATAGGGACACGTAAACGGTTTTTAGATATCTTGAGCCGTTCTAGTTCTACACACTGCTTTGAAGTTGAAAATTTTCGATTTTCACTTACAAATAATTACAAATTGAGCTAGGTAGCAAAAATTTAAATGAGAGAACAATCTTGCACCTAACAATTTGTTTTCAAGTTTGAAAAAAATATTTACAAGAATAGTATGTACGTATACAAAGTAAAATTTTTAACAAAATCAATTAAACATACGCCATTTTTTAAATTCTTACAATAAATATCTGAAACTTTCACACTTCACTATTGAAATGACATTAATAGATGTGAGCGATATAAAAAAAAATCTTCAAGTTTTAGTTTGAAAAATACAGAGCACAAAATTATTTCAAACTTACAAAAGTGACAAATTTGATTTTGTTGGTCATTTACAAAGACCGATAATTTTAGTTAAAAAATGTGATGGTGAAACTTTACAGGTACAGTTTGTTAAGCTTGAAACTTTTACTTTAAAATGATCTGTTTAGTTTTATTGAAAAAGTTGAATAGATATATTTTTCTATTTTTTAAACAAAAATCAAATTTCTTTTAGTCCGAATTACGTGAAATTCATTGTTAAATAAACTTAGATAGCTTTAACAAAAACAACAAAAAAAATTGCTTTGTCTAACTCATTATATTTTTATAATAGGACCTCAAAACAGTACATTCAGTGAAAAATATATACGAGTATTTTTTTGATTTTATTTTAAAAGTGTAATTTGCTTAAAAGTAACGTTTTTCAGTAAATCTATGGAAAATGTATTTTTGAAATATATTCTCAAGCTAAAATTTAGCTATGATGTAGCTTATAATCATGAATTAGAAAAAATTTGTTTGAAAGTTAGAGAGAGATACCTAGAGCATATGAGCATATTGAGCAGGGGCTCGGGATTTATAGCTTTTATATCGAGATACCTATTGATTTTTTTTTGTTCTATTTATTATTATTATAGCCGTTTTTAATAAATCAGTTTTTTGATTCGGCCATATTTTGATCAGTCATTCTGAAATTCTATTTTTATAACATTTTATTATTGATCAGCTATCTCACAAACACTTTAATATAATTTTTAGTTAAAATGCTTTTGAATTATTTTTTATATGTACCGTGTGACAAGTTTCAAAGCAGAACATAGGCGAATAGCATGGGAAATCACATATTTGGAGTTGACTTTTAATATTTGAAAATGTTTAAAATATTCTGTCATGATAAAAAAAACTGTTAATTATTAAGTGTTTGGTATCAGCATGCTCAGAAAACTTTATACATTTATATTTATTTGTTTATATCTCTTTCGATAGACACCATTACCGTTCTTATAGATAAAAGTGGTGAGAAATAAACTGCAAATATGTGATTTCCCATGCTATTCGCCTATGTTCTGCTTTGAAACTTGTCACTCGGTATAATGCTTTCTATAAGATATCAAAGTGATTTCAAAAGTTTTTCAAAGGCCCGTTCTTTTGCTAATTATTCTGAAACGATGTATGTTTTTTTACTTAAGCCTTTACTCTACTGAAAAAAAAAATTGATCGGTTCGGCACTACTAAAAACATTCAGTTCATAAAATATTTATCCATTGACAAATCCGTATGAATTTACTCACCTCCATCTCGAATCATTTAAGGTCGTGTATTCGAAACAAGATAGGTAGGTACATAACATACACAGCTATACTTTAAATTATTCAAATATTTTTATTTAAATATTAAGACTAAATTCTTATCCAAAAAATTTGTTAAATAAACTAATTTATTCTACACCTTCTACAATTAATAATTAGAATAACATCAATGATCAACAAACAAATCCTGTTGTTACAAGATATTTTTCTCTTCCTTATATTAAACCTCTTTTTTCAAAACTTGCTCCTCTTTTAAAAATAACAGATAATGATAGAGCTGCCTTTAAAACTCAGAAGACCGTTAAACAGCTTTTTTCAAAAATTAAGGATAAAACTCCAATAATGCAACAATCAAATGTTGTATATTGCATTCCTTGTGCTAACTGCAATCTTTGTTACATAGGACAAACCTCAAGGAATTTAAAATCTCGTATAACATCCCATAGAAGTGATGCAAAACGTAATACAGGCACTTGTGCTCTAGCTAAACATGTTAACAATAAAGATCACCAAATGAATTATGATGGTACATCAATCTTAGATATAGAAAGTAACACCTTTAAAAGAACTTTTATAGAAATGATTAGAATCCAACAAAATTCAAATGCTATGAACTCCATGAAAGATGTAGAAAATCTTAGTAGCATTTACACATTTTTAGTAAAAATTGATAAAGAAAACAACCTACAATAGTCTCAATTTAATCCAAAGTTTAAATAGTTTTGATTCTTCCGATATTTTTATTTTTTCCTTCAATGTTATTACAATAATATTAATTTTGTCTAACAATAGGGGACTTAAATAGTAATGAAGTCGTCAAAAACAAATAATTTTTAGATATCAAATCATCTTTATTCAATTTTAAAAAAAAAATATTATTTATATGTCAATCATTTAGATTAGAAAAAACTTTTAAAAATTTTTTTATCATTTCGGCCTGAATTGGAAATTGAACTTCATTAGTACCTATGTAATTTTATCTTTTTTGGCGTTAGTTGCTTTAAATGTATACAAGAATAGTCCTATGGTTAACAATTTTTACAAACTTTAAATTTTAATCTCAAATTCTGTAAGTATATAATTTACATCTTTGTAACACCTATATACTAAATTTAATATTGTTAATCATATTATAGATAGTCCTGAAGAAGAATTAAAATTAATTCGAAAGCTTGACGTAGAAAAAAGAGTGTTCTTTGATTTAATTAACTGCAAACCCAAATAATTCCTAATATCATAATATAACTGGACAGTCGAAATAAACTACTAATTTTTAAATTATTCATATAAAGTGGTATACATTCGCCTATGTCACTTCCGGATATTTGGCAACACTTCTGGACGCCACTACGTATCTGTCATCAAACTAGGCTATAAAATTGTCTGGAAGCCAGTTCGTATTTTGCGTGAACAGCTTATATACGAAATTTTTTTTTTGAAAAATCGTTACCCCTCTTTTGATATTATTGTTATTCAGCTTCCCCTCATTCCATATATGCAAAAATTTTTGTTTATATATTATCGGTTGCTACGGAAGTCAGGTCGCCCTCTCAACATAACGGAAGTCACAGCTTAACACGTATCAATATATATAAATATATATATATATATCGTGGGCAGGTGAATTTTGGAAAACCACTTTTTCGTAATCTGGGGGTCATGATCGGTGGACATTTGATGAGTTTGGGTGATTTTTGGAAAGTGATGTCGTCCTCAATAGTGTATTTTTTTGTTAAAAAATACACTAAAAGAGTAATTAATATCCAGGAGTGATTGTGGGATTTCGTTCCTTATTTAAACATCTTTTTTACGATTATACAGGGTGAGTTTTTTTCAATGTTTAGTACAGGGATCTCGTAAACTACTGCAGTTAGAGGAACGGTTAAATGGGGAAAGAAGTGCAGTTTTATGAGCTTAATTCGAAACAGCTTTTGTTTTTTTGAAAATCTCCATGGCTTCCTAGATATTTAACATAAAGTAAATTCCGCGAATTTCTTTACACCGAGATAGCAGTCTTATTATTGGGATTAGAGAAAAATCGTAAAGGAAAACCTTTTAGACGATTTCATAGACAATAAAACGGCGTTACAATTTTTTTTATTTGTTGTGTCATTTTCGAGCTATGACGTAAACTTGTGTTTGTTTAAATGTAAGTCATAGTTGGCTATGACATCATTCGATATGTCTTTTTTTTCTAAATACAACGATATAAAACTCGATATCGTTTTTTCGGGAAATAAAAAAGTTATAACGGTTTTTAATTTTATTTCCTCAACTTAACTAGGCGGCCATGTAAGCATAACTGATAGGCCTCAGTTGAATTTGAAATTATACATAGATAATTTTGCACAATAATTTGTAATCCTCTATGCAAACATTAAACTTAATTAACTACAAATTTTCTAATAGCCATCTAGTAACTCTAGAAAATATTATGAAACATTTGAATATAAAAGCTAAAAAGCTATAAAAGTAGGTAATATCACGTAACAATGAAAATGAGGGAATAAATCAACTGGAAGTTACAAATGTTTAAAATGGCCACCAATATTTTGAATGCATAGATTGCATTCTAGTAACTAACTGTCAAATTTAATAGTTTCACTGTTTCTGTTACTGTTGCTAAGCAACCGTCACATTTTGATATGAATATTTAGTCTACAGTTCTACAGCGTAGGTAGGTATTGTTACAAGATTTTTGAAAGATTAGAATTAAATTAATAAAAAATAAAAAATAAACGGGATAGCTAGTTTTCGAGAACTTTTAAAAAAATATTAATTTAATTCTAATCTTTCAAAAATCTTGTAACAATATCTACCTACGCTGTAGAACTGTAGACTAAATATTCATATCAAAATGTTGCTGAGCAACAGTAACAGAAACAGTGAAACTATTAAATTTGACAGTTAGTTACTAGAATGCAATCTATGCATTCAAAATATTGGTGGCCATTTGTAACATTTGTAACTTCCAGTTGATTTATTCCCTCATTTTCATTGTTACGTGATATTACCTACTTTTATAGCTTTTTAGCTTTTATATTCAAATGTTTCATAATATTTTCTAGAGTTACTAGATGGCTATTAGAAAATTTGTTGTTAATTAAGTATAATTGTTTGCATAGAGGATTACAAATTATTCTGCAAAATTATCTACGTATAATTTCAAATTCAACTGAGGTCTATTAGTTATGCTTACATGGCCGCCTAGTTAAGTTGAGGAAATAAAATTAAAAACCGTCCTATCTTTTTTATTTCCCGAAAAAACGATATCGAGTTTTATATTGTTGTATTTAGAAATAAAAGACATATCGAATGATGTCATAGCCAACTATGACTTACATTTAAAAAAACACAAGTTAACGTCATAGCTCGAAAATGACACAACAAATAAAAAAAAATTGTAACGCCGTTTTATTGTCTATGAAATCGTCTAAAAGGTTTTCCTTTACGATTTTTCTCTAATCCCAATAATAAGACTGCTATCTCGGTGTAAAGAAATTCGCGGAATTTACTTTATGTTAAATATCTAGGAAGCCATGGAGATTTTCAAAAAAACAAAAGCTGTTTCGAATTAAGCTCATAAAACTGCACTTCTTTCCCCATTTAACCGTTCCTCTAACTGCAGTAGTTTACGAGATCCCTGTACTAAACATTGAAAAAAACTCACCCTGTATAGACTCTGATCAAAATTGTTGGCAGTAACTAAAACTGACATTACTAAAAAAGCCATTTCGGAGAAGTGAAAAGCAGAAACTCATGTTTCGAGGAAAATTTTCTGCTTGTCACTTCCCCGAAATGGCTTTTTTAGTTATGTTAGTTATTGCCAACAATTTTGATCTGCGTGGAGCTATAGATACCTAATATGTACTTACAAATTTTTACAAGCTTATTTTATGGCCCCTATTCAGAGGTTAGCAACCCTATTTTAACGGTTGCAAAATATAACCTTTTATTTAAGGAGGGTCATTGCATGATATCCATTAGACGTTTCCCAAAAACGTATTGAAATTTCATTCCTAAAATTTGCAGTGATTTCATTCTAAATTATTCTTATGTTCCTGACTTTTCCGGTTATACCGGAAATACCATCTCTGTTTTTTTTTTATGAGACACCTGTATATTATTAAATTTTCAGATTTTCTGATAAAATCTAGGTAAATAGAAATGGTTTTTACACTTTAAGTTTTAACGAGAATCTTATGAGTTATAGTTATAAACAAATAAAAATCGACATTTTTAACTTTTACATTACTCAACTTTTCACGTACTTACTTAAAATTTTATGTTATCAATGACCATGTAAAGATAAAATGCACAATCGTGCAACTCTGCAAATTCGTCCTTGCAGATATTATGTAAGGGTGAATTTGCAGAGTTGCACGATTGTGCATTTTATCTTTACATGGTCATTGAAATTGAACAGATGTTGTATATAATTTTTTTTATTTCAGAATTTTTATCACTCTGTACAGGGTGATCCATCACTTATGTCCACCCCCGAAACAGAGGTTAATTTTGAAGATAAAAAGTGAAGCTTTCAGGAATCGTGTAATTAATAGATGTATGACCATGGAATGGCATAATCAGTTTAATTTTTTTTTCGTTCAGCCACCAGCGGGAAGAAACTGTAATTTGGTGACCAAAGTGACCTAAATAAATTCGTTTTTTCTTCTATACATCGGTAGAAATCGATTAATAAAATCAAAATCGCCGAAAAGAAAATAAATATAAAAAACAATTACATACAAGGCTTTAATTATTAAATAAAATACATAAAATATGAAAATGACAGGTAGAATGATTAATATACGATAGTAATAAAAGTGACCAATAATATGAATAAGGTAGGTAACTACCATAAATCCTTAAGAAGTCCAAGTAAACAGTCCCCAATGTAGTGTACCACATTGAACTCTTGAACTCGAATGGGCATTTACTTAGGATTCATTTATTTATTTATTTACTGATCAATTCCACAAACACTCATTAACAAACGACTAATTACATGCAAAGCTTACACATTAACAAATTATAATACAATAATAGGGAATACTCAGTATTATTAAGATTAACGCTACTTTACCTCAGATTACCAGCCACAAACATAGTAGCCTCTATCTGTTCATCCCATAATAATTGCTCCATGTTCTCTAACTGTAAGTATTAAACATATCAATTTCGTTCTCCTCTATAAGTTTATTGCACCCATTCAACATCCTATCAAAAGGGGATAAACCGCTAAAAGCTACCAAAAACAACTTTTTATTAGTTATTCTTTTAAGCCAAACTTTTGGGGACCAAGTATAAAGAAAATATAATTAATAAGTCCACAATCTTTGTACTTTTTATTATTTATAATTGGGTTCCCAAAATCTGTCTCCCAGTATATTTTTTTTCAGTATATTTCAGTAATGGCTGATTTTTTCAAAAAATTTTGTTCCCATTCTTAATAAGCATGAAATTTTGCCCAACGTTACGTTTAACCGACTATGTATCTGGCAAAACAAGAAAGTTGCCCATATTGAGAGATAGATTTTGGGAACCCATAATAGATAAACAAGCTTGCGCCTACCTAACAGTGTCTTAAAAACAATGTTAAAAAATCATGGTTCCATATGAGACCATATTAAAAGGATGTATACCATTTCTCTTGAACCGGGACAGCGCGAACGCATTTATGGTAGATACCTACCCATTGCAGATTATTGGTCACTTTTATTACACCATATATCGATAATTCTACCTGTCATTTCCAATATTTTATTTAATTAAAGCCTTGTAGTATATTTCTTTTCAGCGATTTTGATTTTCTTAATCTATTTCTATTGATGTGTTGAAGGAAAATCAAATTTCTTTGGTCACTTTTCCACCAAATTACAGTTTTTTTACCGCTGGTGACCGAACGAAAAAAAATTAATTGAACTTATGGCATTCTAAGGTCCTATATTAATTACATGAATCCTCTAAGTTTCAATTTTTTATCTTTAAAATTAACCTCTGTTTCGGGGGTGTGGACTAAGTGATGGACTACCCTGTATAAATCATTCATCCACACAATAGGATAACACGTGAAAATGAAGACAGGGGCATGTAAACTGTTTTCCGGTATCTTTAAGCCGTTTTCAATGTATCGAAGTTGCTTTGAAAATGAAAAAATGTCGATTTTCATTATTCGTTTATAGGTAACTCATAAAATACTCGTTTAAACTTAAAATGTAAAAAAGCATTTCTATTATAGCGTTTCTCAGAAAATCTGAAAATGTAATAATATACAGGTGTCCCATAAAAAAAAAATACGTTTACAAAATTACACTTTGTTACCTTTTATTCAAAACACTGATTTAAACTAACGTTTAATAAAATCTCGTGAAACTTCATAGCACACATAAATAAAGTCCCAAGTCTAGAGTAAAAATGTGTCTAGTTTACTAGAATCTACAAAAAACTAGGAGGCCTCGGGTGGCTATACATTTTCTCTCCCCAGGGAGGAAAAGATACACTTTCTTTCATACTTTTTGAGTTGAAATTGATCATTTTCAGGTATGTAAAGGGAAAAATTATTTTATCTTTCATAATACAGTTTTTAGGACTTTCGACTTAATAAAATGTCCTGTTTCACATACACTTTGCTCAAGGATCAAAAATATTGTAGCTATTTTTCGTTTCTGCAAACATTTTAAACAGAAAAATGAAAAATATTAACAAAACTGACAAAAAAATCAAATACAAAAAAATTATTTCAACGAAAATCTAATTTAGGTTTTCTCGTCTAAAATTATTCGACACAATTTGCAAATTTATTGTAAATAGTTATTAACCTACTTAAACATGTACGAAATGTAAAAAAAAAACGAGAGAAAAGAGAAGAAAAGAGAAGAACAGGAGAAAAAATTAAAATAAATAAAAAGGAGGTTAGTAACAATTTGTTTTAATAATTAAGGAACGATCCAAAACAATGACAATCTTGATCTTTTTTTTAATATTGCGGCATTGAAAAGCTTAAAAGTCAATAATTCTGTATCCTCTAACATGTAACATTATTAAACAGTTTATGAAGAAAAAGTTAAATGAAAAGACGCAGCTTTCTAATTTTTTTTTCAAGACTTTCTAACTTATTACAGGTGTAAGTCTAAAACAAGTCAAATACATACCAGAATAAGCGTCATCATCGAGGAAAGAATTCATCCTCAGATAAATTCCAGGACTCCCCAGAGCAGTCCCTAACGACATGTTATCGTCCATCGTAGGACTGGTCGACAAGTACATTCCTCTGGAACTCATTTTCTCGGGGAAACCTCAAATGTTCATGAAATTCCGATTCGAAAGCACTTTTATAACACAAACGATAATGGAAAGTGTGATCAAGAGTTCAAAACTATTCGACTCTAAATATACTTGTTACTCGAAGCATCGCTGGCAGATGTACAACATTTCGGTATTTTTTGTTCGAGCAACAAACAAAAATAAATTACGAAAACACGGTGTCATGTCTTATCGTGCGGTGGTTCATAAATTACTTTGTTTGAATAATAGGTACACCTCGTATTTTTTTTTAATTGCTTTTCAGTTTAGTGTGTACGTTAATTTTGCTAACTAGTGGCAGCAGGTATATCAGCGACAGAATTCTGGTAGGTAATTGGATGACGTTTGTAATAGAAAATGAAAATATATAATAATAGATACAGCCATACAGCATACAGCTAATGTTGGAGTCTTAATAAATGTTTTGTCAATAAATTTATTCATATATTTCTTTCTTTCTTTATAGGAATCTTTCTCCTTCATATTTTAGTTGTCTTTTAATTTTTTTTTTTACTTTCTAGAAGCTCAATTTCGGTAGGTCAATCACATATTAGTTATTTACGTGTCGGAGATAATCACTTTGAAGCTAATAATACATTCAGTAAGTTAATATAGACTCAAGGGGTCTATTTATTTTATTTTGGACTATTATAATAGACAGTATGAATTATTTGCATTATTTATTAATCAATAAATTCAATGACACGAACTTATATGCTTTACTTTGGTTTTGTTGAGTGTCTGCGAGTATCAGGCTCAGATAGGGCTTCTTTAGATTTAGAACAAGTATAGCCTGCATCCAGAAAATTCGTAATTTTATATAATTATTGTTAGTGTATCTGATCCATTTAATAGACGGTAGGTATATAAGCTTTATAAAAATAATTTTTCATCATATATTTTTTCTTTTTTAATTACAGATGTCGCTGGCAGAAACATTCGCAAATTACCTACGACGGTTGAGTTTCCATAATAAATAGCAAAAAAGCTCATCAGGATCGTTTATTAATTAAGCTGTCCAAACAGACCAATCATGTAAGTAAAGTTATAAAGGTCAGTAAAGTATAATAATGGAAGTAGAAATATACAAACAATTTTTTAATAATTTTCATGTCACTTAGTTTATTTAACCTAGCGTTTTCTGTTTTACAAAAAAAAAAAAAAACGATTTTTTATGCAGAAACATTTATTACACAGAAAATATCCTAAGAATGATTTGGCGAGTGATTTTTTTTCCAACTTCCGCAGACATTTGGTTGTCCATTAATTTTCAATCGGGCTTTCAAGATATACATGCACGTGTCCCATAAGTGTAATGATGAGAATAAGAAAAAGTATTGTCTCCAGTGGGAATCGAACTCACGTCTCCTGGTTACGCGCCAGCTATTCCGGTCACAAGACTACCGAGGACACAGATAATGATTCTCCACATCTCCCTTTTTCATATTTTTTCCCTTTTCCTTCCATCTAAAGCGAAGGTATTCATTATAATTTTTTCTTTAATTTTTTCCTTCATTTATTGCGAGGGTATATTAATTTCACTACTTCGCTTTTACTCGCATAAGTAAATGATTGAAATGTGTTAAAAAAAAAGGTTTTTTTGTCACAAGTAGGAAACGAACCCACGTCTTCTGGTTACGCGCCAGCTATTCCGGCCACAAGACTCGCCAGGACACAAATGATGATTCACATCTCCCTTTTTCATATTTTTCCTTTTCCTTCCATTTATCGCGAAGGTATTCATCATAATTTTTCTTTAATTTTGATTTTGATTTAAAATTCAAGATTATCCGCGACATCTTGCGATCCATCATTTCTTATAGATTTTGAGTCGCTGATCACGATGGTGAAAACCGTTTGTCGATACGATGAACAGTAAAAAAGTTACGAGCATCGAAATAGCCAAAATCGTAAGTAAGTATGTCAATCATGTAAATGATGTGAATGTGTTAAAAAAAAGTATTTTGTCGCGAGTGGGAATCGAACCCACTTCTCCTGGTTACGCGCCAGCTATTCCGGCCACAAGACTACCCAGGACACAGATGACGATTCTCCACATCTCTATTTTTCATATTTTTTCTTTTTCCTTTCATTAATCGGAAAAGTATTCATCATAATTTTTTGTTTATTTTTTTCCTTCATTTATTGCGAGGGTACCAATTTCTCAATTTCGTTTTTGTCGTAGTAAGTACCATGTAAATGATGTGAATGTGTTAAAAAAAGTATTTTGTCACGAGTGGGAATCGAACCCACTTCTCCTGGTTACGCGTTATCAATTCCGGCTACAAGACTACCCAGGAGCCCAGGACACAGATAATGATTCTTCGTCACATCTACCTTTTTCACATCTTCCTTTTCTTTTCATTTGTCGCAAAGGTATTCATTATAATTTTTTCTTTCATTTATTGCGAGGGTAATAATTTCAATATTTTTATCAGTGAAAAGGTATTTTATACCATGTAAATAATGACATGTACTGAAAAAAGTATTTTGTCAAGAGTGGGAACCGAACTCACGTCTACTGGTTACGCGCATGTATTCTAACAGCTTTGTGAAGTGAGTCGGAATAACTCGGGAAAACCATTTTGCTATGGCGCATTCGATTGACAATCGTTTGACCATCCAATAATTCCGTTTGACCACCTTTTGTTTTTGGGTAATTGCAAAAAGAAAAATTTCCGGCTAACTTCACAAAATTTCCAAATTGAGTAAATGGTGATGTTTAAATGCTGCTTCGTTTGACCATCGTTTGACAAACCAATAATTTTGTTTGACCACGTCCAGGAAAAAAGATATATTTTTTTTATATTTCGATCCGGCCAACTTCACAATTCTACAATTCTCTTTGGAAGCTAAACGGTTTAATTTCGGGAGTCGTACTTGCTCAGCCGGTTTGAGAATCGTTTGACCAGGCTTGATCAACCAATAATTTCGTTTGACCACGTCGAGGAAAAAAGATATATAATTTTTTTTTTATTTTCGATCCAGCTAACTTCACAATTATTCAATTCTCTTTGGAAGTTAAACGGTTCGTTTTCGAGATTCGAAACTCTTTTTTTCTGGACGTGGTCAAAAGAAATTATTGGTTGGTCAAACCTGGTCAAACGATGGTCAACCGGCTGAGCAAGTTACGACTCCCGAAATTAAACCGTTTAGCTTCCAGAGAGAATTGTGAAGTTGGCCGGATCGAAAATTAAAAAAAAAATCTATCTTTTCCTGGAAGTGGTCAAACGAAATTATTGGGTGGTCAAATCTGGTCAAACGATGGTAAAACGGGGTGAGTTAGTTACGACTCCCAGAATTAAACCGTTTAGCTTCCAGAGAGAATTGTAGAATTTTGAAGTTGGCCGGTTCGGAAATTAAAAAAAAAATCATATCTTTTTTCCTGGACGTGGTCAAACGAAATTATTGGGCGGTCACACGTGGTCAAACGATGGTCAAACGAATTGGCATTTAAACATCGCCATTTACTCAATTTGGAAATTTTGTGAAGTTAACCGGAAATTTTTCTTTTTGCAATTACACAAAAACAAAAGGTGGTCAAACGATGGTCAATGGAATGCGCTATAGCAATCTGGTTTTCTCGAGTTTTTCCGGCTCACTTCACGAAGCTTATTCTAACCGCTCAAAATCAAGCAGTTTTAATTAATTTTTATTTTTTTTATTTAATTTTTAATATTAAATTCATTGTCATTTGAGATTTTGAGAATATTAGATCTGGCACATCAGGAAATCTCCACTTACAGCAGCCAAGAAGAGATTAATTTTTCTTATGCAATTGATTCAATAACTAGGTATAGTCTTTGGAGGTCAATACAGAGAATCTTGGCAGCTATTTTGACACCAAGAATTTTTCATACTATAGGTAGGTACCTACATATTAATTATGCCGTCAATAAACTGCTGGGTGTACTGGCATTTATACAGAGGGGCTATCTTTCCTAGCACTAGCACCAAACACCCTTTTTTATAATTTTTTCTTTAATATGGTCCGCGCCTATTTTTAAGGACTTCCCTTTCGATATGTTAATTTTTTGAAGTAAAATTTATGAATTAAATAATTAAATTCACAACGCAGTAGGTTAAATTGTTTCTAATTAAATATGTACGCAGAAGGATCACAATTTGGTATTATCCTTCCTTATCACATTCTCGTTCAAAAATAATAATGTCCGCATAAATATTTAAAAATTTTGAAGCGGTCGGATTATTTTTGAGGGACAATAATTTAGCTAGGACACAGTGTATATTTACATATCTAATAATAGATTAAATAAAATTTATTATATAGGTAACTACATAACGGCAAAAATATCTTATGCTTTGATATACGTAAATTTATGAGGAACTAATTGCACGAATCGAGCCATGATCGAACCTGCAATTTTCCGGTACTTACTTACCTAAAAATGTCCTTGACAAATATTTGTTTCACCTATAAATAACGAATTCTACCGAAGCAATTAACTACTTCAGGAAAATTACATACTCTTCAATGGATCCAGTGCACAATTATTATTAATCAGAGGAGAGGACGGGCGCCTGTCTATAGAGAAACTTGATATGTATATGCAAATATTATTAAATATTAAATGTATGGTGAAAATTCATTTTCTGTCAATGCATTCAATGCATATCAATTGGAATTCGAAATAGGAAAACTTCATATAGTTTTTCGAGTAGTTTTTATTTATCTTTTATGCTGCTGCACTATTATTATATGACATTAAAGCAGCGTAAACTTAAATTAATTTGAACACTATTACGTTGGTATATACCTACTTTAATAATAGGAGTATTATAGGTAATTGGTTTTCAGACTTATTAGAGTATTTTTTTTTTAATAAATTAGCGCCATAATTATGAAAAAATAAAAATAAAAATAAATTCGTTTGAAAAAGTATTTCAAACTGGATAGGTATATGTAAATTTAGCACTTTTCCCCCCATTTTCTTCCCACCTAGGCCAATGGAAGGCAATTTTGTTACACTACTGCATAATCGGAACAAGTTCTTCCTACTCTGGTAATCTTGGCTTTAAAAGTTGCAGATAACAGGTCTCAAAAAATAACGATTTTACGAAAATTCAAATGTCAGTAATTTTAAAACGACTCGACCGACATTGCTCAAATGCGATACCAGGCCACTCTTTCCGTACCCTGACTGTTACAAAAATTTCAGTTCCTTAGATTGAAAACTTAGACCTGTATTCGAAATTCGAATGACAAAAGTGGGTTTTTTCGAATTCCTGACCTAGAAAATACGTGACTTTAGAAAATATTTGCAACGAAAATCCATGCTTTGTCAAAATCATAAGTTCTACAAATAAAAAGAAAAAATTACGGGGGGGGGGGGGGTATTTTTTCGACACAATAATTTGAAAAATTATTATACATAGAGTCAGAGTACACAGTGCCAAACAAAGATTCGACATTTTTGAATTTAATTATTTATTTTGAATATTAAAAGTTTAGAAGAAAATCGATCTTGATAATGTCTTTAGAAAATGCCTTCTCAGCATTTTCTTGTTGATTACCAGTTTCATCATGTTTAATTTCTAATACATCTTTGTAGTATGTAAGCATCAATTAAATACACATCAAAATTTAGACCAAAAAATATTTATTATTTTATTTTTTATTAGTTATATGTACATACATACAGGGTTTATGTGGCAGTATATGGGGATCCTGGAAACGTTAACAGCGGGTATTGTAAAGGCTCATTAAGTTAACGGGCAGATTTCTGTGGCAATTTCTGAAGAAGGTATCGAGTCTAAGTGAATTTTTTTTTAATTTCATCTTGACATTCTTTGACAATAATTCTTGACATGAAAGTAATTACAAAAATGTTAATATGTAAAAGTCATTTATTTTGACGTCGATATTAGCTTCAAAAACGAGCACAAAAATCTGCCCGTTAGCCTAATGAGCCTTTATAATATTGGCTGTAAGAGATACAGAGTCGGTTGAATTAGAGAAAAGTTGCTCAATTTGATGCTTAATGAGAATCTGAAAAAAAATTAAAATATTTTCAGTAGTTATTGCTGAAATATCCTTGAAAAAAATAAAAAAATCGAGATTTCTTATTTTAGCCATATCTTTTTTATTGTTGAAAATTAATAAATAATTTTTCGTAGGTTTAATAAAAACTATTTTTTTCGCATAAGTCACCAAACAAAAACTATCAATTTGATTACAAAAATAAAAAATTTCCAAAGCCGACTATATCACGCAGTTTTCATAGCCAACTTTTGTTTTTCTTATGGCAGCTATTGTTTTTTTTGTCGTTCGGTATAACAAAAATTCTATATGATAGTAAAAAAAAAAAATTCTTCAAAATTTTATTTCCTTAAAAAGAAATAATTTTTTATACCGAATATCATATAAAAATAAAAAGAAACCATAAAGGCAAGTAATATGACTTCATTTGACGTAATTTTTTTCGACAAAAGAATAAGGAAAACCATTTTTGAATTTTTTTTAAATGTTAAAAAATGTTTTTCCCCAAAAATTTCAAGAAAATTAAAGAAAAGTAAAATATAAATTATAGAAGATAAATAAAAAGCCGCAAGGACCCTAAATTTTAGGGTAAGGAAAAAAAATGACCTGACTCATGACCTGACTTAGTGGGCTAGTGGAGGGGAATAATCGTCGCGAAGGCGCAACATTACCTACCCATTTTTGGTTTGCAATTTGCATCGTTTTTTTTTTATATTGAACGACGTAAAATAAATAATAATATGGCGGCCATAAGAAAAACAAAAGTTGGCTATGAAAATCTGCGATCTAGTCGGCTTTGGAAATTTTTGTAATCAAATTGAAAACTTTTGATGACTTATGTAAACATACGAAAAATTATTTATTAATTTTCAACAATAAAAAAGTTATGACTAAAATAAGATATCTCGATTATTCAGTTTTTTTCAGGATATTTCAGTAACGACCTGAAAATCTGATGATAAGTCAAAAACATATAATCAGAATAATATGCAAAAAGAGAAAACTTGACACTGCATTTCCCTTGTTCAAACATTGAATATTTTATCTTTAAGACATTTATACTTCTACAAGATATTAATTAAATTCTATCGAACAAATAAAGACATGAGAAAAAATATATACGTTGAAAAGTTACGAAATGCCATGAAGTTCGAGACTACGAAACCACAGAAGGAGATTTTTAGGCGATTTTACACATATATAAGTTCCAAAATATTCACGGCACTACCTAAAGATATAAAAGAAAGTACATTTGAAACTTTCAAAAAATTATTAAAAAGGTGGCTATTCGAATGCGAGAATATTGAAGTTTTTTTTCAGCAGTACTAAATAAATTATATAAGCGATATAAAAACACACTTTAGAAGTGATATTATCCCTTAAGAGTGGGAAATTATGTTCGATTTTCTCTGAGACTAGATAATGGCTTTAAAAAATTGTAGATGTCTCCACACAAGCTAGCTTTTGGAGACATTTCTCTTTCCATCCAATGTGAAAATAAAGAAAAGGAAAACTTTAAAACATAGAAATTTAAACAACAAAAGAAAAGTAGTACTAACTTATTTAATGTAATTAAAATTAATAATGTATTTTGTAATCCAAAAATTGTACTCTCATTGTGAAAAGTTTTTATTTTTATTTACTTTGTAATAACATATGGAAATAAATATTATTATTATTATTATTATTATATACTAAATGCTTTTTTTCAGATTCTTATTAAGCATCAAATTGTGCAACTTTTCTGTAATTTAACCGACCCTGTATCTCTTACCGTTTCCAAGATTCCCATATACAGTATACAGGGTGTCGCATTTAAGATGAAGACATCCCCATATTTTAGTTATTTAAATGAATACAAATTTGAAAATTCGCACAGTCTTGTTGGTGATGGGTCCTATTTTTTAAGATCCTTAACCGAAGTCAGAATTTTAAGCTCAGCCTACTTACTACGAATTGACAAATAGGGCCGATTCTCAACATTTTGTTTCGCGTTAGAGATATCGAAAAAAGTTATTAGAAAAAGTTGTTCAGAATATTTTTTTATGCCCATATACCAATTTTAATGACAAAATTCGCATTTTTAATTTAATTTAATATTAATTTAATTATTAATTATTTAATTTTTAATTCGCAATATCACCAAACAACCGAATTATTTCGATTTTTTCTTAAATTAAATAATTACTTTCCATGGCAGACTAGTTATCAAATTAATAAATACACTTAATTTTGAATTATAGGTACATGCATAGACCAAAATATGGAAAAAATTAAAAATGCGAATTTTGTCATGAAAATTGGTATATGGGCATAAAAAAATATTCTGAACAACTTTTTCTAATAACTTTTTTAGATATCTTTAACGCGAAACAACATATTGAGAATCGGTCCTATTTGTCAATTCGTAGTAGGTAGGCTGAGCTTAAAATTCTGAATTCGGTTAAGGATCTTAAAAAATAGGATCCATCACCACTTATGACTGCGAATTTTCAAATCCGTATTCATTTAAATAACTAAAATATGGGGGTGTCTTCATCTTAAATGCGACACCTGCCACTTAAACTGGACACCTGTACCTAATTATCTCGAAATCCCTTCACTTTTTTTTTGTGACCTTTAAGACATTTTATCATGAGCCGTTTGACGTTTTTCACTATACTTTCAAACTAAATTGAGTGAAACGCTATTTGCTTTTAAAAACTGCGGAGTCCTTTCCAACCATTTTTTATAATCACAAAAAAGTTTTGCCAAAAGTGGCAACATCGCTTTTTAGTTGACAGTTAATGCAAAACTTTTGCACTTGTTGACAAAGTTGATTGACGTCAATTAAAACGTCTGTAAAGAAACCCTTTAAAATTTAAGTCTAAAACATATAGATATAGATAACAGGAAAACGAAAACACCCTGTATCTTGTTGGTGTATTGTATAACTGAAAAAAAAAGGTTTGCCAAATACCTACATAGTCTGGACTCGATGTCCTCTATCTGACATTTACCTAACCGTGTCGCATTAGTCATGAATCACCCTGTATACTTAATTATATGGATTTAAAAGTACCCAAGTAGAGCAAAAATTATTATTTTAAAGGCCAGTCATTGATTAAAATTTCCAATAAAACACCCAAAAATTCAGTTATTACTATGCTTAAGCCCTTCCATATTATTATGTAGGCAGGTATTGAACACACAAGCAAATAAATAAAGTTACAACTATTATTTATTTGATTTTTATAAATGAAACTTACCACTTCGTTGCTGTAATATTTCTTTGTTGGGATGATCACCATCACCATAGTCAGCGTAGAACGACATTAAATTTGGCCTTAAATAGTGCCCATCCATATTTCTTTATTAACAATAGGATCTTTCAGTAATAATTATTATTATTAATACACAGGTGCAGAAAGAGCCCTATTACCTATAACAAGAGGGCAGGATAAAATGACCGGTTTGCGATTTGAAAAATCAATGTTGCCTATGCCTACCTATTGAATTGAAGTAAAAAGACCTTAGCCGGCACGTCAGGGTCAGGTCAGGGCTAATATGGCACTTGGCACTTGAGATTATGTTTATGTTCTGTCGTGTCAGATAACTCACCGATAGAGATCTCAACTCGACACGAAAATCAGTAAAATCACGAAATGGTTAACATTACAAATAGAGTCGGACCAATAAGATCGGCATGATTCTAATTGTTGGATTATATCGGTCTAAATTAAACTGTCTGTACAAACAATGATTATTATTGTGTAAATAGTGTATGTTCTCAAAGTAAACAATCCCAAACAGAAAACAGAATGAAAAAAAAACGAAATAGGTTAACTTTTATTTAACTATAACTAGAACTCGAAGATTTCGATTCGAATTTCGATTTCATTTCATTCACCTACAAAAACTTTTCTTTTCACTTTCCACTATTATTATGGACTCAGAATGTTTTGTATTTAGTCATAACATTGCGTGCACCTGCGCTATTGAAAAGTGAAAACCGCAAACAAGATTTTAGTTTCACCTGCGGCCGCAGCCGGGGCGATACGGTTGCATCTAGTCTGAACTGTTGACCTGCCAAACCGCCGTAAAAATGGTCAAATGAGAACTTGATCAGAGTTTTATGACATAATAATATTTTAATTAATACATTAATATACCTACCTATATTATAAATAAACTATAATTTATATTTTTTAGTAAATTTTAAAACTTTACAGCCACCTTTTGATTATAAGGATCGATCACGTTATTTGTAATAATAATCCAAGGTATTATTTGTAAAAAAAGGGTTTCCGGTAAAATTGGTTAATAAATAAAATAACAATAAGTTGAAATAAATGTAATTTTTAAACATTTTTCATCTCGAAGCTGTACTTTCTTCACCACCTTACCTCACTGCTAGGACAAAAGTAAATGACGAGGGACACTTCTCCCCTTGACTTTTCTTCTTTTTTTTTATCATTTCTCTCTCTACAAAGACAGGCACTTCCTGACCATGTTTATAGTTAAACTTGGACCCGGTGACAAAGAACACACTATACTTTACACAGTCCATTTTCATGTAAAGAACGTAAAGAAAGTAAACAATGTAAACAGTTAATTTTACTATGAAATAAGGTATGAAATTTTAGATTTAAAAATTTATTATCACGTAGGTTTTTACTGATCGCGTCCACGTCCACTCATTTTTTGAATAAAGTAATTCATAAATTAAATAATAAAACGATTTTATAATAAAATAATAGTTGGGTTTATAGTTGGTTTGGCTACAACTTGTTTCTACTTCTTACTTCTTCCGAGACTACTTCTTTCTTCTGCTTTGTCTATGCATGGGTACCAGTGGTACCACAGACGTAAAAAAGTGTAGTAAGTCTCCGATACCTGCTAATAAAACTAAACTAAACAACTAAACTATCTTCTCAATCTTGTGCTCAAACCTCAATAAACCTAAATTGTATAAATTTAGCATGTGAAACTTTTCACTGCAATGACGTCACTGATAGCAGTGACAGCGACAGCTGACAGTTCTGACACCATTGTTACAATTCTTTACATTACTTACGAATTCTTTACATTGTTTACGTATTCTTTACACTGTTTACGAATTATTTACATTGCTTACGAATTCTTTACCTATATTGTTTACATATTCTTTACATGAAAAGTGTAACGAATATACAGGGTGTCCGGTAAGTACCTCCTAATCTCTCGGGAGCATACAGGGGAGGTCAAAATAAACCTAGTCTGTCATAAAAAAAACATTCCTAAAGTGTCCCTAAACGGAGATACAGAGCCCCAAAATGGTACCCTAAGATTTACTTTTTTGTCTCTAACTTTTGAACCGACCTGTATAATTTGATGAAATTTTAATTTTTTTATAGAGGCCATAAAGACTCATTGAGCCATATCAGAGTGGATGTTTGACGTCCCAAAGGAAGCCAGGAACAGACTTACCACTACACTCATTGTGTCAAAGTTTTGACAGGTGTCATGCTACAGAGCTGAAAACTTATTTTTTAAATACGCTGGTCATTCATCTTTAAAAAAGGTACTCTTAATTTATTTCGATAAAACTAGCGGTTCTCAAGATAAATCGACTTTTATGCGAATTTTGATCAAGTTCCGTCAATAGCAATCCATTATGTAGGTGGGTTTATCAACAAGAACCTGATTTTTACCTGTTTGTGTTTAGCATTATAGTAACTTTTGAGTGTTTCGCATACCTAAAAACCTATTTATCTCGAAAACCGTCAGTTTTACCGAAATAAATTAAGAGCACCTTTTTTAAAGATGAAGTTTTAGACTATTCAAAAAAATGGTTTTTAGCTCTGTAAAGTGACACCTGTCAAAATTTTGACTCAAAGAGTATGATGGTAAGTCTGTTCCTGACTTCCCTGACGACGTCAAACATCGACTTTAATATGGCCTGATGGCTCCCTGTGGCCTCTATAAAGTGTTTAAATTCCATCCAATTATACAGGTCGGTTCAAAAGTTAGAGCCAAAAAAGTAAATTGCGGGGCACCCTTTTAGGGCTCCATATCTCCGTTTGGGGACACTTTATGAAATTTTTTTTTATGACAGACTAGGTTTTTTTTTACCTCCCCTGTATGCTCCCGAGAGATTAGGAGGTACTTACCGGACACCCTGTATCTTTACACGTAAACGCCAATCCCTAGGTTTCGGTATCACAAATTTATTTGCGAAAAACTACACTTTTTTTATCTGCAATTCATCATTTAATACAATACGGGGCCTCCACAAAAGAATTTTCCAAAAACTTTTCTTTTCATTTTCCATTTTTAACATTTATTTTCTTATACCGAGTGACAAGTTTCAAAGCAGAACATAGGCGAATAGCATGGGAAATCACATATTTGCAGTTTATTTCTCACCACTATTATCTATAAGAACGGTAATGGTGTCTATCGAAAGAGAATTGTTTTCTGAGCATGCTGATACCAAATACTTAATACCTAACAGTTTTTTTTATCATCCCAGAAGAACTTAAACATTTTCAAAATTAAAAGATGAGCAGCCATGACATGCTAAATTCGGATAAATTTTTGGCTGTCAAAGCAAATATTTTCAATTATTTAATTTATTTCAATTCTGATTGAACATCACTAAACAATTACGAAAATCCTCATTCACCATCGTTTTGTTTTACCAAAAATTGACTATGAAAAATAAACACGTAAAATAATTGAACTAAAACAGATTCAAGTACCTACAACAAATATTCAAATAGTCCTTCATTTTGAAATCAATATTCCCACCCTTTTATAAATTGTGCTTCGGACTCGTCGTCCGAGTTGTTGGCTATTAACGAGTGAACATTCAGCAATGAATAGCTCTGTAAATTTGGTTTTTGGTAACCCAAAGATCCCAAGAAAAGTCACAACAAGGATGAGCTGCTAAATCGGGAGATCTGGCCGGCCAGTTAATAATACCACGGCGATAAAAACGCGTCCCGCATTAGAATAGCCATTATTATTATTCATTGACAATCTTTGCAGGGAAACGTGTATCAGTAATTAAAAATGTTTGTTTTGACAGTAACAAAATTATTCGAATTAGGCATGTCATGGCCGCTCACAATTTTAATTTTGAAAATGTTTAAGTTCTTCTGGGATGATAAAAAAAACTGTTAATAATTAAGTATTTGGTATCAGCGTGCTCAGAAAATAATTATCTTTCGATAGACACCATTACCGTTCTTGTAGATAAAAGTGGTGAGAAATAAACTGCAAATATGTGATTTCCCATGCTATTCGCCTATGTTCTGCTTTGAAACTTGTCACACGGTATAGTAGTGTTAGCGATTTTACTTTTGTTCACGGGTTCTTTTCTTAATTTGCAAAAACTCAGTTTAAATTTACACTTTATCGTTTACACTTTTAAAAATATCGTTTAATCTATTTGGAAAATTATTAGGGGCCTCCACTCCTTTGTTGTCCCAGGGCCTCTATGCCTAAAGTCTGGCCCTGGGTATCTACATCCTGGTAAGACAAGACAAAAGTAGCTCCACTCCAGTAATTATGGGTTCGAGAACTTGCTCATTACCAATTAGTATAATCATTACCAATAAGTATACCAATTATTAAATAGTACAATAAATGACACAGACAGTCAGAGCGCGACCGAGAATCGAACTCAGTCGGAGGCTGTTCAACGGTTCAGCAGCAGTGTGCACGCTAAACCGCGAGGCCACCGCCGGCTCTATAGGTTATGTCCTGTCAGTGTAAAGATAAAAAGCTGCGCGCGCACTTTGATTCATTATAGAAGCATTATAAATTATTATAAATCCTACGATCTAATGAAATATTTTTCAAAGGAAGCTTTAAATGAGCCCTGTCCCGAGACACACTTTGTCTAGTCAAGGTCAGAGAACCGTTTTTTATCATTTAAAAATCAAAAACTCACCATAGTAGTTATTTGTATTTGAATGTATCCAATGGGATAACAGTTCACATTGAGCTTTCCACTTTATTTAAAAATAATGGTAATCATTGAAAAATTTACAGCAATTACTGTGGCCTCAAAACCTGCCTAATCCTAATTCTTTGTGAATAGATGCTTCAAAATAATCCTCAGGCCCAGTCACTTTTTTGTAAGATTTATTAAAACACCTATTCAACTTCATAGCTAGGCAGTCGCCAGTCACTACAAATTTGTTTAAATCTTTCTGAAAAGACGGTACTTCTCATATTCAACACTAACACATAAGTTTAAATGATAACAATTTTTTTGATAAACAGGTTGTGAAATAGGATCAAAGGAAATACATACAAAGAAATATAATTAAATTCTCTTTATTATTATTAATCTAAAAAAGGGAAATACAAGCAGTCTTATATTTAAGCTGAAACATAAATACATTTGTACCTAAATTCAAGGCTTATTATTAATATTAATTAATAGTTACAACAGGTGAGGATTTTAATCATTATTGCACTGAACATTTTCGAAATAATCTAGGAGTATTTTTTGATTTAAAATCAATTTTTTACAGTGCCCTTGAATTAAAATAGAATGAACTGCTTTAAAAAAAGCAATACAAATCATATGCGTCATTTCATGCTCTTTTCTCCTTCAACTGTTAATATTTCTTATCATCTTCATTTATTTACAAGTTGAACAATATGTAAAAATTTGATTACACATTAAGCGCTTTATTTCAAGATAACTATAACTGAAGAGACAAGAGATTTTATTAATACAGTTCTGGGAGAATATATAACTTGTACTTGTAACACACCTGTATCAAATTAAACTAACTTTCATATTATTTCCAAACAATAATATACAATATTTTAAATATAACATTTAAATTAAATTTAAACAATTTACAAAATGTTAAAGTCATTTTTTAAGCATTGTAATCACAAACATACTTTATATATATTTTGCTGCCAAGCTTACCTATTATCTTCGCCGAAATTAATAACTTTGCGAATCCTGTCAAGTCTACTGTTACTTTCAAATTTATTCTTTAAAAGCGGCAAACTTTTATTTTTAACATTCGAGTTACTCTCTCTAAGGATATTCTCCTTATTACCGTTGGTACTCAAAGATGAATTCAACTCTTCCCTTCTGCTGGTATTTTCTTTCAAAGGACCAGACATCTGACTTTTCCCCAATTTCTGTTTATTTTTCATATATTCATCGATAATTTCATCCACATTCTTCCCTTTAATCACCTGGAAAACATTCAAACGGGCCACTTTCATCATCTTCTCGGAATTGTTCTCTGAAGGACTCGAATTAGGTGATATGAATCTTCTGACAACTCGTGCTAAAGTAGACGCAAACGATTTGAACTGAGCGTGAGCTGAACTTATATTCTGAGAACGCAGTGCTTCATAAACCACAAAGTGTAATTTCTAAAAAAGATACAATAATTATAATTAAAACTCATACAAAAAACAAAAATCACCCACTTACTTTCTTATACAACTCGGTTGAATTTATTTGCGAGGATTTATTCTCACTATTATTATTATTATTGATGTTGAGAAGGGCCGATCTCATTTCTGTTTTCGAAGGTTTCATTTCAGGTTTGAACAACTTCCCTTCCGGAATATCGTCACAGTCGGTCCTTTTTCTCTTAAGATTGCTACCATTGAAACCCAATAAACTTCTCTCCCTCGAAAAAGCTGACGTACCTTTAAATAGAAGATGTTTTAATTAAATATGTTACTTAGCATAAAAATGCAAATTTACCTGGAAGAATTGAGTAAGCATCATTACCCAAATTCATGTCTTGAAATAAATTCTTTTTTGTTTTAGCAGCAGCTGAAGCGGCAGAAGTCGAAGGGATAGACCCCTCGATCTCTCCGGAAACCATTCGGAATCGCATGGCAAGTTTCTTTTTGGCGGAGCTACTGGGAGAACGTGTCTTTTTCGGACTCTTTTCCCTTGGAGAGAATTTCGGACTCTTTTTCCTGCTGAGAAGCTCCAATTTCCTAGCAAATTAAAAAATGTATTAAATAAATAAAAACTCTAAAACTTAGATGTACTTACTTTGCATCAATTAGAATTTGTCTAGTACGGTTTGCTACAAACGAACTATTCGATGACTGTATGTTGGCGCAGTTGAACGTCAATCTTCTCCTGGCGAGGTGACTCAATCGACGACCTGGAGATTTGTTGTTGAATCTATGAGTCCCGATTCTTCCTCTGGGAGGACTCACACTTTTCACTTTGAAAACTGTACAAGTCGACTGGGTTTCTGCTCCAACACACCTCTGAGCGTACTTGGTGCAAAGCAGTTCCAGATCTTCAGATAATTTGCTTCGATTATGGCTGTAAATGAGTATTATTTAAAAACATATTTTTTGCAAGGTGTGGTAATATTTATTTTGTAAAAGTAATCAACTTTCAAATTACATATCAGTATGTAATTATTGGTATAACTTGTGAAAGACACTGAGGGGGGGGGGTAATTCAGTATTGTAAATTGTTGGATGCAGTAATGACTGGCTTCGGTAGGTATCCTCACAGCTCAAGCCTTTCATGGTAGATGTCAGGTTGTAGTCAATGAAAGTAGAATTTCAAATTTTATGCCATTATAGGGCCATTACACGTCTCTTAAATCAGCTTATATAGCTTGCAAAGCTTCATTTTACATGTTTTTGAAATTTTAGGTAATAATTTGGTAATATTCCTTCTACAAGTTATGACTACTTCTAATCTCAGCACTGTTCACATCTTTGGTTGAATAAGAGCACGATATAAGATAGATAAGATAGATAGGGTGAGCGAACAAAGCTGTATTTTAACAGTAAGCACGGGATGAAAACCTCACCGTCAGTGACAAAACATTGCGACCGAGAGAAACAACACACGTGGGTCAACCTGGGGTAATGTGATGATATCTGCTCCAGCTTACAGCTCTCGTTCCGCCATCTTAAATATCTTACACCGTGTGAATAAAAGTAATCAGACAAACAAGTAGTAACAAGAAAAATAAAATAGTCTCAGCAGATATGATTTTTTTCCAACAAGGCCTGTTTAAATTATGTTTCCTTAGCTCACAGGATACAGCTCAGCTAGAAAACCTAATGCCTTTTTTTGTTTTGTTTTGGCAACCCTTTGGAAAAAATTTCAGTGCAATTACTCAAAAATTACAGTGATGTATAACTTGCAGGGAAAATTTTTTAATAAATAAAAATCAAAATTCAGAGAATTTACTACAACTGAGACCAAGAATGAATATTTAGTATTTATCTGGACATCTACATCACAGTAGACTCATTTCAACTAAAAATATATGACCAAAAGTGATTCTTTTCCTCTCTAGGGAGATAATTTTTTAAGCCTACCAATTTTATGAATTCTGACAATCTATGAACACTTTTTCATTCTAAACTAGACATTTGTGGATCTCGCAAGTGTTCCATTATTTAATTAAACGTGAGTTTTCATCAATGTTTTGAATCAAAGCTAAAAAAGTGCAATCAATCTTCTGAAATTATAATTCTGTTAAAAAATGAAAATACAAACGCTCCACCAGACATGCAAGAAGGAGCTAGTGGTGTTTCTATGAATTTACCAACTACAAAATCAAAAAAATTGTACGAAAAATCCAGCGAATCATTGAACAATAATATTGAAAAATAAAAAATAAACCAAAAACTTGACCAAAAATGCAAGGTTAGCTTATTATCATTTTCAGGTGTAATTATTTTATTTAAATGTCAGTTTAAAACAATATCTGAAGCTGTTTCTGAAATTACTATGTAAAGTAGGCAATTGAAGATTATATTACATTTAAAAAATCTTTAATGCTAGACGAAAAAAGTTATGTTCTAATGTTCATTTTCTGCCATTGTGACACAATAAACTGTTGTTAAAGTTTGCATATAAGAAACGGGTTCAGCAGGCATATTCAGTCAAATATAGAGTGCAATTGGAGTGTAGTTTGACACGCCAAGAACACAACTGGTGGAGTGATCTCGGTACTGTTTTGGACAAGTATTGTATCGAAGAAGAGCTTTCAGTTGTGTGTAGAATTAGTATCGGGTGATCCACAAAATTTTTCATCAACTAGTGCCTTGGAAAAAATTAACACAAGTCAAGTTAACCACGCTTCGGCCAGCCACGCTTTCGTCCACTTGCGAAAAAATCACATTTGCTGAATTTTTTTTTTAATCCGACATTTTATAATAATAACCAACCACGCTTTTAGCTGGGACTCGAGAAATTGTGAAAAATCATTTTTGCTGAAATTTGACTC
The DNA here is from genome assembly GCA_910589415.1 of Malachius bipustulatus. NCBI lineage: Eukaryota > Metazoa > Arthropoda > Insecta > Coleoptera > Melyridae > Malachius > Malachius bipustulatus. The sequence goes on from OU342632.1 coordinate 37,364,745, forward strand.
AAAAAAGTCCATAATTTTATAATATTGCCGGCTAGGCTTTCGGCCGCGGCCTTTTGCTGAAATTTGGCTTAAAATATTCCAAAAATTCATAATAACGGCCAGCCACGCTTTACTTAACAAACTGACAAAATTATTTTTACTGTAATTTTGCTAAAAAAAAAAATCATAATAATGGCCAACCGAGTTTTTGGCCATATGGACTGAATAAGCTGAGAAAATCATTTTTGCTGAAATTTGACTTAAAAAAATCCAAAAATTCATTATAATGACCAGCAACGGACTTAATAATCTAAAAAAAATCATTTAAGCTGAAATTTTGTTGAAAAAAGTAGGTACCTACGACATTTTACAATAATGACTAGCCAAGCTTTCGACCACGACTTAAGAAACAGAAAAAATAATTTTTGCTGAATACTATTTCCAGAAAAGAGCCCGACATTTTATAATAACGTCTTCGGCCACGACTTGATAAACCGAAAAAATAATTTTTTCTATAATTTGGCTCAAAAGAGTTCAAAAATTCATCATAAAGACCAGCACGGACTTAATAATCTAAAAAAAGTCATTTAAGCTGTAATTATCTCAAAAAGGTAAAAAAATTTATAATATTGGCCAGCAACGCTTTCGGCCACGGACTTAAGGAACTGAAAAAAAAATTCTGGTGGAAACTTGGCCGAAAAAGTCTGAAATTTCAACATAACGGCCAACTTCGCTTTCAGCCACGACTTAAAAAACTGAAAAATGTAATTTTTGCTGTAATTATGCTCAAAAAATCCAAAATTTTATAATAATGGCCAGCCACGGACTTAGGAAACTGAAAAAAAAATTCTGGCAGAAATCTTGCCGCAGGCGCAAAGAGCCCCGAAATTTTAACATAATGGCCAACCTCGCTTTCGGCCACGATTGCTGTAATTTTGCTCAAGAAAAGTAAAAAAATTCATAATAATGGCCAGCCACGTTTTCGGCCACGGACTTGAGAAACTGAAAAATGTCATTTTTGCTGTAATTATTCTCAAAAAGTCCAAAATTTTATAATAATGGCCTACCTCGCTTTCGGCCACGACATAGTATTCTGTAAAAAGTCATTTTTGCTGTAATTTTGCTCAAAAAATGTAAAAAAAAAATCATAATAATGGCCAGCCACGCTTTCGGCCACGGACTTAGGAAACTAAAAAAAAAAAAATTCTGGCAGAAATCATGCCACAAAGAGCTCGAAATATTAACATAATGGCCAACCTCGCTTTCGGCCACGATTGCTGTAATTTTAAAGTCCAAAAATTCGTAACAATGGCCAGCCACGCTTTCGGCCACGGACTTTATAAATTGAAAAAACAAACTTATTTACTGCAAATTTGCTGAAAAGGGACGGAAATGTTATAATAATATTTATTATTATCAACAAGAAAACAAATATTTTTCATTCAAGCCGTCAATAACGAAAATAAAAATTTTTGCTGGACATTAAACAAAGTTCCTCTTCCTGGCCGAAAGCGTGGCTAACTTGACTTGGGTAAAAAATTAAACATGTCTGCCAGCCTTTCACATAAAATGCAAACTATTGGTAGGTGTGCTCAGGTGCAATGAGCTCAGACATGACTGCAATAGCTATCTCTCTCTTCCAAGGCACTAGTTGATGAAAAATTTTGTGGATCACACGATACAAAGTGGACATAGCGTATTTGGTGAATAAAACAGAAAGTAGACAAGTGAAGTTTGATCGAACAACTGTAGTGAAATCTAGTGTGGTATCTAATCAACTGAGGAAGAATAGTTAGTGTAGAAGATAGAAGAGAACCTACCATGGAACAGTCTGATACAGTGAAATGAACTGAGACATAAGAAGTGATTATTATTATTTTTTGTCCAATTACCATTAAATTACCATTAACATACCCAGACTGTAACAGTCTGCCCAACAGTATTATAAAATCTTGTATAAAAAACATAATACAGAGTGTCCGGTAACTGGACAGCCAAAATAAAACACCATCATGTATAAAATTGTATTTCAAGCATAAAACAAAGAACAACTTTTTTCAAGATCAGGACTCGTTTAGGAATTATTTACAAAATTTTTGTTCAGTTACTAAAAAAACACATTTTCGAATTTTCAGCAGCTTTGTTTTACATTTTTGAAAATATTTCCTTAACGAGGCCTGATCTTGAAAAAAGTTGTTCTTTGTTTTATGCTTAAAATACGATTTTATACTTGCCTGTTTCATTTTAGCTATCCATTTACCTCACCCCCTGTATGTAAAAAAAAGTGACTTAATTGTAGTAAAATATGTATGTACCTTTTTCTTAGCAACTTTTTTTCCAAAATAAGGTACAAACTAAAGTTTTATTCGTTCCTCATTTTTGCTTTCTGTAGAAAAATACAATTCATTGTCTGATCATTGTCTTAGAAAATACTTCTTTAGACCATAATTTAATGATGTATCAATGTAATTGAATCATAAAGTACAAGTTAAACAAACCAAAGAAATAAAAAATAGGTATGATAATTTTTTTAACTAGTAACTAGTAACGAAAGAAAATATTGTAATTTACTTACTGTAAGCCATGAAAACGCGACTTCAATACAGCTGGAAAAGGTTCATCAACGTCTACATCTGTCCTATTCAGAAGCAGGGATTTCCTGGCAGCATTTTCACCAGCTGCATCCGCCAAACCATCCCCGGACTGAGGATCGACATTCCAGAAGTACTCCTTGTTTGATTCCAGTTTTGTTAAAATCTCCTCCGCCGTGATATTTATCGTGGTAACACTGGTAGGAGGGATACAGCCGTTCAAGCTCGCTTGGAATTCCCGAATCAGTTTCACATCCTGCTTCAAAACGTACTGTTCCGCGGCCGGTTTGTGCTGAACCGGGGCAATTTCGAGCCGTCTATGGTCACTCTCGTCATCAAACAGATCTGGACTCGGTTCGAAACTTTTGACAGGTATCTTCATTTTGGTGGGCGTCCTAGTGATAATTATGTTTTGGATTATTTGGATGTCGGAGTTTTCTTTATTAGCAGAGTCTTTGGGCAAGGCTTGCTGATCACCATCGTCTTTATTATAAGCATTATTCAAGTTTTCTATCTCAGTCTTGTCTGTGATTATTTTCATCTCAGCAGAAAATTGTGTCCCATTCTTGTTGCAGATGAAGTTTTCTTTATTTTCAGAGTCTATGAGTGAGCTTTGTTGATCCCCTGTATCATTATTAATAACACCATTTTTACAAGCGTTGTTCAAGTCTTCTATCTCAGTCTTGTCTTGAGTAGACGTACTAGCCGCATTAATTTTACTAAAGTTGAAGTTTTCTTTATTTTCAAAGTCTTCAAGTGAAACTTGTTGATCATCATTCTCTTTATTAATAATATCATCTTTACAAGCGCCGTCTACCTCAGTCTTGTCTTTGATTATTTTCTGATCTTTCTGACTGTAATAGAGATCACTATTCTGAGAGATCACAGAACTACTTTGAGACGACTCTACACTAACAAGATCAGAAAAGGAAGAAGAGTCTTGTCTCAGACGCGAGTTAGAACTTTCATTAGGAAAGACGATTTTGAGTGGTTCTGCATACGGTATAACAATCGAAGATTGAGTCGAATCGCTTGAAAACCCGCTCAGTTCAAAGCCACTCAATTCTGTCTTCTCACTAACGAATGAGCTGCTGACAACAGAATCGTTATCAGTGAAAGAATTGAAGAGTCGACGAGTCTCTTCATAATCCTCCTTGTCAATTTCGGTGCTCAAGTTAGCGCAGAGTTCGGGTTTCTCGAGCAAAGCATCTTCGTTCATGAACACATGTCTATCTGCTTGCAAGTTTCTTGGAATCTTACGGTCTGGCACGTCTTGAATTATTGAGTCACAGTTGGATTCCTGGTTGTGTGAAATGTAGCCACTGTCATTGTCAATGTTGCAGGGGAAGTTTCTGAGGGAAGAGTTCTCTGAAGTCACGGGGAAGTTGGTGTATGAATCCATTTTCTTGTCTGAGCCGCAAATAGGTGTGCTAGTGCAAGTCATGCGAGAATTGCGCGCCTCTGGCACATTTTTGGGACTTTTAAATTCAGAATAAAGAGGTGACTCTTTTGTCAGTTTCTCACTCATAATATTTTACTCAGCAATTCATTTAAGTTATTAGAGGAATGGTTATTTTAGCCAAGAATCCAGTTGCAGAAATCAATTTTTAACGGGGATATAATTTACACACGATGCTCAAACTTACTATTTCTGCTCATTTTTCGCTCTGTAAAGGGGATATTAAATCAAAAACAGTGAAAAAAGGCTCGGAACTACTTGTTTTCAACAATATGCCCCCCTAAAACCTGGTGTTCAATTAAGACATGAGACCAGTTTAAATACCTTCATTAAATTTCTCATGCATTATATTACTAACTAATGAAACTTTATCAATTAAGAACTTACATTTATGCATCACCCACACAAAAACTTTGGAAAAATGAACTTATAACTTTTTCAAAGTACTTGAGATTCAGAAGTTTCCTTCCAGTTCGATCTCATCAGAAAAACTAAATAAGGAAAAAACCGCCGCTCGTTATTAAACGATTGACATTTGACAGCCAAAATTTCAGTTAAACACAAACAAATCAATGCGTCAAGCGTCATTCATGATTTGGAGCTGAGTCTTAGCCTAACGGCAGCTATACTCAAACATTGTCGAATATCGAATAAAATATAATTTTTAAGATTATTTTATGCATCCAACATTTAGCTTTAAATCAATAACTTCGAACTAAATATAAAATCAAGAAGTTTTCTTATAAGGTTGTATTTGATAGTTTTACTACTGTATTAAATTGTTTCGTGAATATCGATACATTTGTTGCTATGGTCATGCACGCTGAGACTGTCGAATCCCACATTACACCGTTACTTCAGACACTTAACCTGACCAGTTTTGGAATATTATTTTATAAACTTGTAATTACGACAAATCACAGAAAACGGCAACAGGAGTTCAGGACATATCGCTGATGCTGATATAATACGAGTAGTTTATAAACAAATGAAAATTGATAATTTCCATTTTCGAAGCAGTTTAAATAGAAAAAGGCTAAAATATTCGATGTAAATAATTCCACGCATCCGCAGTTCATTCCTCATTTCTACAATGCACACTGGATGACGTATATAGGTACACGGTATGTCAATAATACTGTCACTGCGCAGGCTGCGTTCCGGTCTTGTCGGTCTTTTGACGTCACGCAGCTGGAAGACTACACATGAGATTGCTCATATTTTTTTATTGTTAGAAATAAATATTTTTTTGTACGCTTACATAAGTCGTCAAAAGAACATTTAAAAAAATTTTACGGTCAACTAAATCCAAGAGTTTTCATAGTAAACTTTTGTTTTTCTTATGGCCGTCATATTGTTTTTTCTTGTTATTCGGTATTAAAAAAATAAGAAAAACCGCCAAAAAGCTATCACATTAAAAAATAAAATTTCTTCTAAATTTTATTATTTTTTCGAAAGAAATTAAAGCTTTTTCACCGAATTACGTCATATTATAATGTCACAAAATATGACGCCACATTGCTTGCCTTATGGTTATTTATTAATTTCTATTAAAGAAGGGTTATTTTTTCGAAAAAGAAGAATAAAATTTTGATTTTTTTTTGAACGTGTGCTAGATATTTTTGGTTTTCTTGATTTTTTAAATACCAGTGACATGAAAAAACAATATAATTTCTTTCATACAATAAGAAAACTCGATTATTAGTTTTTTCCAGGATATTTCAGCAGCGTCTGGAGTTTTTATAAATTTTGTTTCAGATTCTTAATGAGCAGGAAATTGTGCAACATATCTCTGATTTAACCGAACCTCTACTTATCTCTTACCGTTTCCGAGATCCCCATGTAGGTACCGAGATCATTTTAAATGGGACACCGTTTGTAATAAACACTTGTAACACAATAATAAAACCATAATATTTAAAACAATCTACTGTCCAATTTTTATAAGATGGCGAAACGCTAGGCGTGAACTGCGCATCTTGCGAGCATTTACATGTTCAATGAACGGCGGAGATACTCTTATCAGCCTTATCTGGTTGGCTGTTTTTGAAACGTGGACACGGGCTAACAGTGTTGTTATTGGACGACAAATATTTATGGAGTAGGAGACGGTAACCACCCTTTCTGCGCAGTTAGAACTTATTCGCCTTCCTATAATAATTGGACTGTACCATTTATGATAAGATCTAGCACAAAGAAAAACACAAGCAACGATAAGGATTTCAAGATTTCAATAGATTTTGTTCGCACGCAGGAATTAAATTTTCCAGACAAATCGGGGGGGGGGGGGGTCTGAGATACCCCATATAGCAACAAGAGGGGTTCTGGGGGAGAATCCCCGGGAAGTTTTTAGAATTATTAGCTCAAAAATGATGTAAAGATCACAAAAACTCTAGTGTATTTTTATTTTTTAAATAAAGTGAATGTGCTACTGAGTTTTTTTAATTTTAATTTTTTTTCAGATCAAGCACCTAAAAACACAACTTTTATGCCTCCTATCTTTTCGTTTATTATTCACTTTTCTAGGAAAAAAATACAAACGACTTCTTTGCATGTTGAAAAATTGTTTCAAGTTAGGTACTTAATTTTGATCGTTGCTAGGAAATGTTGCTTTGTTATTATCAACATAATGTTTAATCAATCATTATGTTTACAACGAAGTAGGTACATTTTTTCAAAAATGCAATAATTAATTTTCATAATAATTATAACTGGGCCCTCATAAGAAAATACTCATGCTAGGTATTACATAGACATATATTTTCAGGAACAATTTTCTGTCAATGTTTCGATCGGTATCATAAATGACTAATATTTGATTGGACCATTTTTCTTACTATGACGTCTTAATGGACAATTTTACAGTCATTTTCTACAAAATGATTTGCTTCTGCTTCTTGAAGACGTTCCCTTATATTTACGTCAACAACATTGGTTCTTGCATGATGGTGCTCCTGCCCACTTTAGCATATTGCCTCGCATGTAATTTGAATGGAGCTTACCAAAACCGATGGATAGGTCGTGGAGGGCCACAATTCCGGCCACCTAGATCGTCTGCCTTAAACAGTAGTCTAGATTTTTATTTGTGGGGCCATGCACCTAAAATCATTAGTGTATGTACCTAACACCAATCGAGACCGAAGAACAACTACTTATAAGGAATAGAATTGTTGAAGTATGTGAAACCATACGTAACACTAATGGAATTTTCGAAAGAGTTCGTCGCTCGATGAGAAGGAGAACAGAAGCCTGCATATAGAAGCGGGAGGTATAGTCATTTCCATCATTTTGTAAATAGTTAATACTTTGCATTTGTTAGATTTAAAAGAATGGCTTAGAAATAAATATTCTGAACGATCAAAATTAATTTTATTTTAACAATTTTTCAACGTGCAAAGAAGAGGTCGTTTTTATTTTTTTCCTTGAAAAGTAATTAATAAAGGAAAATATATTACAAAGCAAAAAAGTTGTATTTTTAGGTGCTTCTATCTGAAAAAAATTTAAAATAAAAAAAAAACTCAGTAGCGTTCATAGTTCATATAAAGTTCATCGTATAAGATATAAAGTTCATATATCTTGAAAACCAGACACTTCAGCAGGACACATGTTTATATGAACTTTTCTACTTGAATTTGGTTCAGGAACGCGCCCTTGAAATTACGGCCTATCATTAATATAAGTAAAAGTAACACCCTGTATAGTAGAATTTTTTTAAACATTAGTGTTTTAATATTTTTATATCATCGCATCAATGAAATGCTTTTAGCACCAGAATCAGTTTTCAATCTTAACAAATGACCCATTTAACATTTCTTATAATATAATTATGTTCGAAAAAACACATCGGCGTGTAGGTATACGTATGCCTAAAACTGACAGATGCAATTTCATCTAAACTGCTCAACAAATGAAACGTTACATGACCAAATTTGCCCTAACTTTGGCACTGATAAAATTTGGATTGTTTCGATCAGCCGTCAAACAACAATCAATAATAGTGACATCCATATGATAAACAATAAGCGTAATAATAACAAAGCGGCTACCTCATTCGAAAACACGAAGTTGTAATTTTGTTCTTATGTCAACAATTCTTAACTCATGCAAGCGAAGAACATCTTGAAGCATTCAGAATGAATGGTTTGTTTGAAAGCAACTTAACTTTATTTCAAATTTTTCTTAATACCAGATTTCGGAAGCCATTCTGATTTGGGTTAGTTTTAATACAACCCTGTATTTTCAATTTTTGTCCTTAGTCGATTATCAATCTTGCGTGTTCTTGCTTGAAGCTTTAGCTTTAAAATGAGCCCTACATTTTGAAAATCGGGTCACGGGTAACAAAGTTATCATTGCCACACCAAAAAGTAGTTATTTTGAGATCACCCTGTAAATAAAAGAAATAATCGGAAAATTCGAAAACCATTTTGAGATATGAGGTCCATCTTCATGATCTTTGTGTTGAAATTTAAAAAGAAAAATCTTTGATCAAATGGGAGCAAGCTGAACTTTCTGAGATTTTGAACTGTTTTATTTACCACCCTATATAAACTTTGTGTGAAGTACCAAGTTCTTGCAAACATACGGACTGATAAACAAGGGATTGAACTAGTGAACCCTCGAAACAAAAATTTAATTGCTCGAAACAATCCAAATTTTATCAGTGCCAAAATTAGGACAAATTTGGTCATGTAACGTTTCATTTGTTGAGCAGTTTATTAAAATATTTTTCAATAATCTAAAATAATTTGTGAGTACCTAAACGACATTTTTTTACAAATCATGAATGCCTTTTTTGCAGTCGAGAAAAAGTCTTGGCTGGAACAGTTTGTGATAATAAAAAGTACTTGAAAGTCTTTAGTGGCATAAACCTCCACTTTGTCGGGCCATAAATCTCGAGGGTGGAACTATGAACAGATGTAGAATGAAGGTATAATTTTCCCCTTGAATATTCTATTGTCTTTTAAATCCCTTTAATGATTGCAGAGGGATGTGAAGAGTCGAAAATTGCACTGAAAACCCTAAATTATACCTAGAAAATTATTTACGCTACGCAACAATAAAACTTCAACCGCATAAAGACTTACTTGGATATACTCAAACTCAAAATAATAAGTAAAAGGACAAGGACCTACCAGCATCAGTCTTTCCTTTCATAAAATATTCGTTCGCTATTGTGACTCATTATTCAATTACCCATACCTACCCTAAATAGTTAGGTATAATAAGCACCTGATGTGTTATTGTTGCATTTGATGGGAATTGTAAAACACCAACACGAATCAATAATAAGGATGAATGCATGCAAATAACAAATAAGTCGAGGTATTTTCAAGTTTCTTGTTTTCTTTCAGGTAGGTATTTGAATGACTTTGTAATATGCCAATAGTTTCTACAATAAAACTCGTGTCTAATATAAAGTTTTCAAGTTCCGCTTGATTCCGTGTGCATGCGGAAATTTCAATAGCTAGCAGCAAAGTTTAGCGCGTTAGAGCTGAAGGGATTTTCTCATTTTGAACCAACCATAAACAATTTGTGGTATATTGCGCTTTGTGAATTCACCCTGCCTTTCGTCAATATTTGATTTCAGCTCACTACCCGAAATTCACTCTGTACTAGTTTAATGAATTCCAATTTATGTATACAGTGTGCTTCTCTGCTTCTCCCAATGGATGAATAATTTCATTTGAGGGAACTTTGTGGAAGCTTCAGACGCAGATATATATTTAGAGGTTTATTGATTAGATTATACAGGGTGATTTAACAGCAATCCCAGGTAATTATAGGATAAGTTTATCTCGTAATGTTGGGTTATATTCCATCATAATAAGGTCGTTTTATATCAAGGCCTTCAATATCTATGACGTCTTTGCCTTGACACAGGAATTTCAGACAAGTTCAAATATATGGATAAGAGAGGAGCGGCTAAGATATTTATTAATAATTTATATTTGCCACGGCATAAAACTAACCAAGTAAATAAAAAATATTGGAATGCGCTGCTCTATTATAATAAAAATACAAACACGATTCGAAGGGGTCACTCATTTTATTGGACCTCCATGCCTGTAACTATACAGGGTAGCCGAAAAGGTACCGGGCCTAATAACTTGAAAACTGAAGATGTACGCGAAAAACGCCGAAACAGGTCGATTTTGTTAGCGAGGGGGGCAAATTTTCGTGACAAATTTAACTACCCAAGTTCACCCCCTTGGCAGGGGTAGCTACCCCTTTGCTTATCATCATAGGGAACAGATATCGGGTGTTACATCATTTGAAAGCCACTCAAATTCTCTTTACAACAATATCCAAAATTTTGTGTTTCGCTCACATACAGGCCCAATGAAAACGAAAATCGCCTTAATAACTTGGAAACTGAAGATGTACGCGAAAAACGCCGAAACAGGTCGATTTTGTTATTAAAGTAGGCATAGTTATTTTCGTGACAAATTTAACCACCCAAATTCACCCCCTTAGCAGGGGTAGCTACCCTTTTGCTTATCATCATATAGGGAACAGCTATTGAGTGATACATATCATTTGAAAGCTACTTAAATTCTCTTTACAACGATATCCAACATTTTGGTTTCCACTTACCTACATACAGGGTGGCCCAAAACATTGTTTTCGTTGGGCCACCCTGTATGTAAGCGAAAGTGATACATCATTTGAAAGATACTTGAATGATCTTTACAACGATATACATGCAACATTTGGGTTTTGCTTACATACAGAGTGGCCTACATACAAGTGATTAAGGCGAGTTACGTTCTCATTGGGCCAGCCTGTATGTAAACGAAACCCAAAATGTTGGATATCGCTGTAAAGAGAATTCAAGTATAGCTTTCAAATGATGTATCACTCAATAGCTGTTCCCTATGATGATAAGCTAAGGGGTAGCAACCCCTGCCAAGGGGGTGAACTTGGGTGGTTAAATTTGTTACGAAAATATGTCCCCCTCGATAACAAAATCGACCTGTTTCGGCGTTTTTCGCGTACATCTTCAGTTTTCAAGTTATTAGGCCTGGTACCTTTTCGCTGGGCCACCCTGTATATATATACCGCTGGGATTCCCCTATATGCAGCAAATTTGAGATATATCATTGGGATATCTAGGAAACTAGAAAAGAGATACGGACTCGGTTAAAGTAGGGCAAAGTAGCTAAATTTATAAAGCTCAATAAAATGTGAGGAAAAAATTTGGTTATCTTCAATAGTTTTTGAAAAAAGTGGAAAAAACTGAAATTTTAGAAATAAAAATTCCCATCTAGTTGGCTTACCTATTTGAAAAGATATCAAAAACTGAAGCCACATTCTCACGGCCACTTTTTATTTGCTATATCAAAATACGAGTATGTAATAAGATTGATGGTTAGCACGTTTCGAATTTACGCTGCCATCATCAACTTTATATTTTTTTAAATCTGGATTTTTTATTCGCATTTTTGAAGGAAATCCTTAATTTATTCTATTCAGTTTTTTTTCTGAGATTTAGAAATTTCATTAAAAAAATAATATGTTTCTGGATTGAAAAAATAGCAAATACCTAAATGCATATTTTCATGGCTATACTTTTGTAAAGAATGTAAATTTTTTATTATTAATTTATCCAGAACCATATTGAATATTTATTTCTATTTTATTTAATGAAATTTCCAAATCCCCCAAAAAACTACTAAGTATAGGTATAGAATAAATTAAGAACTTTTAAAAGAAAAAAGTTATAGGCCTTTTTTAAAGGTCAAGTCCTTGACTTTTTTTTTGGGACAAAGATGCAAAGCAACATCAGTGGCAAGTGCGTGTCAAATTTGCAGAAAATCCGTACACTAGAAAACAAATTATAAAAAAATGTTAATTTAAAAAAATCAACTTTGAAGGCTTATTAACTTCCTTATTTGTGAGTTTTCGAAAAAAAATATGGGTATAGCCTCAAGCGTTGTTTGTGTTAGTATTGTTACGGGTCTCTCACTTTATTAATATCAAATTAAAAGTCTTTCAAAATTCTTTATTCTTTAATACTACTGTAACTTATAACACTAATCTCCCAGACTAAATAATCAGCTGTTCTCTTATTTATACATACACCAGTCTTTCACTTCACTATCACTTATTGTCACTTTTACTCATGTCTTCCTTACTCTGTGATGCTTCAGCCTTCATTCACGCATCCAAGATACGACTCCAGCCACGGCGGTTCTTATATATAGTTCCCTGACTTGTCATCGAAGTTATCTAGGAGCTTCACTGATGTGTTTTCAGTTACCACGCATTCTCGAATATTCGCAGAATCCGCGGAACAATTCTGGTATTTAGTAAAAACTGCATGTCAGTGCACTCTTACACTGCGGCCTGGAAATGTCATGTCACTAGAACCGTGGAGACATATATAACCACAATAATTGCAGAAAGTAAACAAAAACAGACACGAATTATATGAATCTAGAATTTTTCGCGAGTGATGTCTTATTATACTGCCCCCTTTCTATTTTCGAGCGCCTCGATTGAAACTTATTCACTGTCTCCATAGTAGGGTGCTAGACGATTCAGGTGAACCACCTTCATCTTGCACTTGGGGGAACAGCTTCGCTGAATCCGATGCACTATAAACTCTACGACAATCTGATACAACAACTTTAGTCGTTGCTGAGATATCCTGAAAAAACTGAAAAATACCTAACTGCATTTTACAATCTGATGGTTTTGGGGAAACTGGCATGCAGAAGTGCGTGCTGTTCGTTTTAAGAAACTCATTCCCATGGCATTTTTTCCGAATTTTCCGAATACGCGGTGCCGTGTTTTCGAAAGTAGACCGGAAAATGTGGTTCTTTGTCAAAAAAGTGTAAATTATTTCTTTTCAAGTAATATAGATACGGTCCTGGATTTTAAATTTGCCGATACGTCATCTTGAAGTGCCTCTCTGATAAATTTTGTTGAATTTCATCAAACCGTTGCAAAGATAACGCCGTTTAAAATTCAAGCCCAAACATAGAAAACTCTACCGGTGTGAATCTAGCAGCCATTTTTCAGCAGCCAAATTTCCGAATATTCCCGAGCGCGGACCTTACTTCATTCAACATGTCTTTACACTGTCTCTAAAAATTTGTCATCAAATTTATATATCTATATTAAATATCCTATATATCTATATCTATAATCTAAAATAACAAAATACAGGTGTTAAACCTACCTACTGATGGGTCATTTCGGGCGTTAACTCAAAATATAACTCAATATATAAGTATGTATTTTTATAATTCACGTTCTAAGCTTGACTTCTTTAAATTATTAAGCAATATTTATCTTATATAATGTAAGACGACAAACGCAACGCAACTAAAAAATAGCTTATATAAGATCATAGCGAAATACTCTTGGCGAAATTCAATGGAGTTGCGAACCGCCCCCGAATGTTAAGAAAATTCATTTCGACAAGAACGCAACGGAAGATTGGGTTCTAACTAGGCTCAAACGATTCTGCTGTGAATTTTGCTTCGGAAAATGATGTCCAAAGTCTCTTAACGAATTTCAGAGGGGTGGATAACCGCCCCCGAATGTTAAGAAAATTCATTTCGACCAGAACGCAACGGAAGATTGGGTTCTAACTAGGCTCAAACGATTCTGCTGTGAATTTTGCTTCGGAAAATTATGTCCAAAGTCTCTTAGCGAATTTCAGAGGGGTGGAGAACAGCCCCCGAATGTTAAGAAAATTCATTTCGACCAGAACGCAACGGAAGATTGGGTTCTAACTAGGCTCAAACGATTCTGCTGTGAATTTTGCTTCGGAGAATGATGTCCAAAGTCTCTTAGCGAATTTCAGAGGGGTGGAGAACCGCCCCCGAATGTTAAGAAAATTCATTTCGACCAGAACGCAACGGAAGATTGGGTTCTAACTAGGCTCAAACGATTCTGCTGTGGATTTTACTTCGGAAAATGATGTCCAAAGTCTCTTAGCGAATTTCAGAGGGGTGGAGAACCGCCCCCGAAAGTTAAGAAAATTCATTTCGACAAGAACGCAACGGAAGATTGGGTTCTAACTAGGCTCAAACGATTCTGTTGTGAATTTTGCTTCGGAAAATGATGTCCAAAGTCTCTTAGCGAATTTCAGAGGGGTGGAGAACCGCCCCCGAATGTTAAGAAAATTCATTTCGACAAGAACGCAACGGAAGATTGGGTTCTAACTAGGCTCAAACGATTCTGCTGTGAATTTTGCTTCGGAAAATGATGTCCAAAGTCTCTTAGCGAATTTCAGAGGGGTGGAGAACCGCCCCCGAATGTTAAGAAAATTCATTTCGACAAGAACGCAACGGAAGATTGGGTTCTTACTAGGCTCAAACGATTCTGCTGTGGATTTTACTTCGGAAAATGATGTCCAAAGTCTCTTAGCGAATTTCAGAGGGGTGTAGAACCGCCCCCGAATGTTAAGAAAATTCATTTCGACAAGAACGCAACGGAAGATTGGGTTCTAACTAGGCTCAAACGATTCTGCTGTGATTTTTGCTTCGGAAAATGATGTCCAAAGTCTCTTAGCGAATTTCAGAGGGGTGTAGAACCGCCCCCGAATGTTAAGAAAATTCATTTCGACAAGAACGCAACGGAAGATTGGGTTCTAACTAGGCTCAAACGATTCTGCTGTGAATTTTGCTTCGGAAAATGATGTCCAAAGTCTCTTAGCGAATTTCAGAGGGGTGGAGAACCGCCTCCGAATGTTAAGAAAATTCATTTCGACAAGAACGCAACGGAAGATTGGGTTCTAACTAGGCTCAAACGATTCTGCTGTGAATTTTGCTTCGGAAAATGATGTCCAAAGTCTCTTAGCGAATTTCAGAGGGGTGGAGAACCGCCCCCGAATGTTAAGAAAATTCATTTCGACAAGAACGCAACGGAAGATTGGGTTCTAACTACGCTCAAACGATTCTGCTGTGAATTTTGCTTCGGAAAATGATGTCCAAAGTCTCTTAGCGAATTTCAGAGGGGTGGAGAACCGCCCCCGAATGTTAAGAAAATTCATTTCGACCAGAACGCAACGGAAGATTGGGTTCTTACTAGGCTCAAACGATTCTGCTGTGGATTTTACTTCGGAAAATGATGTCCAAAGTCTCTTAGCGAATTTCAGAGGGGTGTAGAACCGCCCCCGAATGTTAAGAAAATTCATTTCGACAAGAACGCAACGGAAGATTGGGTTCTAACTAGGCTCAAACGATTCTGCTGTGAATTTTGCTTCGGAAAATGATGTCCAAAGTCTCTTAGCGAATTTCAGAGGGGTGTAGAACCGCCCCCGAATGTTAAGAAAATTCATTTCGACAAGAACGCAACAGAAGATTGGGTTCTAACTAGGCTCAAACGATTCTGCTGTGAATTTTGCTTCGGAAAATGATGTCCAAAGTCTCTTAGCGAATTTCAGAGGGGTGGAGAACCGCCCCCGAATGTTAAGAAAATTCATTTCGACAAGAACGCAACGGAAGATTGGGTTCTTACTAGGCTCAAACGATTCTGCTGTGGATTTTACTTCGGAAAATGATGTCCAAAGTCTCTTAGCGAATTTCAGAGGGGTGTAGAACCGCCCCCGAATGTTAAGAAAATTCATTTCGACAAGAACGCAACGGAAGATTGGGTTCTAACTAGGCTCAAACGATTCTGCTGTGAATTTTGCTTCGGAAAATGATGTCCAAAGTCTCTTAGCGAATTTCAGAGGGGTGTAGAACCGCCCCCGAATGTTAAGAAAATTCATTTCGACAAGAACGCAACGGAAGATTGGGTTCTAACTAGGCTCAAACGATTCTGCTGTGAATTTTGCTTCGGAAAATGATGTCCAAAGTCTCTTAGCGAATTTCAGAGGGGTGGAGAACCGCCCCCGAATGTTAAGAAAATTCATTTCGACAAGAACGCAACGGAAGATTGGGTTCTAACTAGGCTCAAACGATTCTGCTGTGAATTTTGCTTCGGAAAATGATGTCCAAAGTCTCTTAGCGAATTTCAGAGGGGTGGAGAACCGCCCCCGAATGTTAAGAAAATTCATTTCGACCAGAACGCAACGGAAGATTGGGTTCTAACTAGGCTCAAACGATTCTGCTGTGAATTTTGCTTCGGAAAATGATGTCCAAAGTCTCTTAGCGAATTTCAGAGGGGTGGAGAACCACCCCCGAATGTTAAGAAAATTCATTTCGACAAGAACGCAACGGAAGATTGGGTTCTAACTACGCTCAAACGATTCTGCTGTGAATTTTGCTTCGAAAAATGATGTCCAAAGTCTCTTAGCGAATTTCAGAGGGGTGGAGAACCGCCCCCGAATGTTAAGAAAATTCATTTCGACCAGAACGCAACGGAAGATTGGGTTCTAACTAGGCTCAAACGATTCTGCTGTGAATTTTGCTTCGGAAAATGATGTCCAAAGTCTCTTAGCGAATTTCAGAGGGGTGGAGAACCGCCCCCGAATGTTAAGAAAATTCATTTCGACCAGAACGCAACGGAAGATTGGGTTCTAACTAGGCTCAAACGATTCTGCTGTGAATTTTGCTTCGGAAAATGATGTCCAAAGTCTCTTAGCGAATTTCAGAGGGGTGGAGAACCGCCCCCGAATGTTAAGAAAATTCATTTCGACAAGAACGCAACGGAAGATTGGGTTCTAACTACGCTCAAACGATTCTGCTGTGAATTTTGCTTCGGAAAATGATGTCCAAAGTCTCTTAGCGAATTTCAGAGGGGTGGAGAACCGCCCCCGAATGTTAAGAAAATTCATTTCGACCAGAACGCAACGGAAGATTGGGTTCTTACTAGGCTCAAACGATTCTGCTGTGGATTTTACTTCGGAAAATGATGTCCAAAGTCTCTTAGCGAATTTCAGAGGGGTGTAGAACCGCCCCCGAATGTTAAGAAAATTCATTTCGACAAGAACGCAACGGAAGATTGGGTTCTAACTAGGCTCAAACGATTCTGCTGTGAATTTTGCTTCGGAAAATGATGTCCAAAGTCTCTTAGCGAATTTCAGAGGGGTGGAGAACCGCCCCCGAATGTTAAGAAAATTCATTTCGACCAGAACGCAACGGAAGATTGGGTTCTTACTAGGCTCAAACGATTCTGCTGTGAATTTTGCTTCGGAAAATGATGTCCAAAGTCTCTTAGCGAATTTCAGAGGGGTGGAGAACCGCCCCCGAATGTTAAGAAAATTCATTTCGACAAGAACGCAACGGAAGATTGGGTTCTAACTACGCTCAAACGATTCTGTTGTGAATTTTGCTTCGGAAAATGATGTCCAAAGTCTCTTAGCGAATTTCAGAGGGGTGGAGAACCGTCCCCGAAAGTTAAGAAAATTCATTTCGACCAGAACGCAACGGAAGATTGGGTTCTTACTAGGCTCAAACGATTCTGCTGTGAATTTTGCTTCGGAAAATGATGTCCAAAGTCTCTTAGCGAATTTCAGAGGGGTGGAGAACCGCCCCCGAATGTTAAGAAAATTCATTTCGACCAGAACGCAACGGAAGATTGGGTTCTAACTAGGCTCAAACGATTCTGCTGTGAATTTTGCTTCGGAAAATGATGTCCAAAGTCTCTTAGCGAATTTCAGAGGGGTGGAGAACCACCCCCGAATGTTAAGAAAATTCATCTCGACAAGAACGCAACGGAAGATTGGGTTCTAACTACGCTCAAACGATTCTGCTGTGAATTTTGCTTCGGAAAATGATGTCCAAAGTCTCTTAGCGAATTTCAGAGGGGTGGAGAACCGCCCCCGAATGTTAAGAAAATTCATTTCGACCAGAACGCAACGGAAGATTGGGTTCTTACTAGGCTCAAACGATTCTGCTGTGAATTTTGCTTCGGAAAATGATGTCCAAAGTCTCTTAGCGAATTTCAGAGGGGTGGAGAACCGCCCCCGAATGTTAAGAAAATTCATTTCGACAAGAACGCAACGGAAGATTGGGTTCTAACTACGCTCAAACGATTCTGTTGTGAATTTTGCTTCGGAAAATGATGTCCAAAGTCTCTTAGCGAATTTCAGAGGGGTGGAGAACCGCCCCCGAATGTTAAGAAAATTCATTTCGACCAGAACGCAACGGAAGATTGGGTTCTTATTAGGCTCAAACGATTCTGCTGTGGATTTTACTTCGGAAAATGATGTCCAAAGTCTCTTAGCGAATTTCAGAGGGGTGGAGAACCGCCCCCGAAAGTTAAGAAAATTCATTTCGACCAGAACGCAACGGAAGATTGGGTTCTTACTAGGCTCAAACGATTCTGCTGTGAATTTTGCTTCGGAAAATGATGTCCAAAGTCTTTTAGCGAATTTCAGAGGGGTGGAGAACCGCCCCCGAATGTTAAGAAAATTCATTTCGACCAGAACGCAACGGAAGATTGGGTTCTAACTAGGCTCAAACGATTCTGCTGTGGATTTTACTTTGGAAAATGATGTCCAAAGTCTCTTAGCGAATTTCAGAGGGGTGGAGAACCGCCCCCGAAAGTTAAGAAAATTAATTTCGACAAGAACGCAACGGAAGATTGGGTTCTAACTAGGCTCAAACGATTCTGCTGTGAATTTTGCTTCGGAAAATGATGTCCAAAGTCTCTTAGCGAATTTCAGAGGGGTGGAGAACCGCCCCCGAATGTTAAGAAAATTCATTTCGACAAGAACGCAACGGAAGATTGGGTTCTAACTAGGCTCAAACGATTCTGCTGTGAATTTTGCTTCGGAAAATGATGTCCAAAGTCTCTTAGCGAATTTCAGAGGGGTGGAGAACCGCCCCCGAATGTTAAGAAAATTCATTTCGACAAGAACGCAACGGAAGATTGGGTTCTAACTAGGCTCAAACGATTCTGCTGTGAATTTTGCTTCGGAAAATGATGTCCAAAGTCTCTTATGAAGTAAAATCCACAGCAGAATCGTTTGAGCCTAGTTAGAACCCAATCTTCCGTTGCGTTCTGGTCGAAATGAATTTTCTTAACATTCGGGGGCGGTTCTCCACCCCTCTGAAATTCGCTAAGAGACTTTGGACATCATTTTCCGAAGCAAAATTCACAGCAGAATCGTTTGAGCCTAGTTAGAACCCAATCTTCCGTTGCGTTCTTGTCGAAATGAATTTTCTTAACATTCGGGGGCGGTTCTCCACCCCTCTGAAATTCGCTAAGAGACTTTGGACATCATTTTCCGAAGTAAAATCCACAACAGAATCGTTTGAGCCTAGTTAGAACCCAATCTTCCGTTGCGTTCTGGTCGAAATGAATTTTCTTAACATTCGGGGGCGGTTCTCCACCCCTCTGAAATTCGCTAAGAGACTTTGAACATCATTTTCCGAAGCAAAATTCACAGCAGAATCGTTTGAGCCTAGTTAGAACCCAATCTTCCGTTGCGTTCTGGTCGAAATGAATTTTCTTAACATTCGGGGGCGGTTCTCCACCCCTCTGAAATTCGCTAAGAGACTTTGGACATCATTTTCCGAAGCAAAATTCACAGCAGAATCGTTTGAGCCTAGTTAGAACACAATCTTCCGTTGCGTTCTGGTCGAAATGAATTTTCTTAACATTCGGGGGCGGTTCTCCACCCCTCTGAAATTCGCTAAGAGACTTTAGACATCATTTTCCGAAGCAAAATTCACAGCAGAATCGTTTGAGCCTAGTTAGAACCCAATCTTCCGTTGCGTTCTTGTCGAAATGAATTTTCTTAACATTCGGGGGCGGTTCTCCACCCCTCTGAAATTCGCTAAGAGACTTTGGGCATCATTTTCCGAAGTAAAATCCACAGCAGAATCGTTTGAGCCTAGTTAGAAACCAATCTTCCGTTGCGTTCTTGTCGAAATGAATTTTCTTAACATTCGGGGGCGGTTCTCCACCCCTTTGAAATTCGCTAAGAGACTTTGGGCATCATTTTCCGAAGTAAAATCCACAGCAGAATCGTTTGAGCCTAGTTAGAACCCAATCTTCCGTTGCGTTCTGGTCGAAATGAATTTTCTTAACATTCGGGGGCGGTTCTCCACCCCTCTGAAATTCGTTAAGAGACTTTGGACATCATTTTCCGAAGCAAAATTCACAGCAGAATCGTTTGAGCCTAGTTAGAACCCAATCTTCCGTTGCGTTCTTGTCGAAATGAATTTTCTTAACATTCGGGGGCGGTTCGCAACTCCATTGAATTTCGCCAAGAGTATTTCGCTATGATCTTATATAAGCTATTTTTTAGTTGCGTTGCGTTTGTCGTCTTACATTATATAAGATAAATATTGCTTAATAATTTAAAGAAGTCAAGCTTAGAACGTGAATTATAAAAATACATACTTATATATTGAGTTATATTTTGAGTTAACGCCCGAAATGACCCATCAGTAGGTAGGTTTAACACCTGTATTTTGTTATTTTAGATTATAGATATAGATATATAGGATATTTAATATAGATATATAAATTTGATGACAAATTTTTAGAGACAGTGTAAAGACATGTTGAATGAAGTAAGGTCCGCGCTCGGGAATATTCGGAAATTTGGCTGCTGAAAAATGGCTGCTAGATTCACACCGGTGAAAACTCTTTCTATAAGTACCAATACCTATAGGTATAATCGTACCTGCTTGTTAATGAAACTACGTCGTATTATAGTCATGAATCATGCACCCTGTATATAGGTAGGTACTGGTACTATAATATGTCTGCTCTTTCCTACCAGTCTAATGCTTTCCTCTCCTGGAAGTCTGCCCGTAACCAGTTCCAAAAAAGGGGAAGAAAACTTTGCTGAGAAACTATCGGCTTATTGTTCTGCTTCTTTGTAGGTAATGGAGAAAGTCATCTATTCAAAAATCCTGGAACAAAATTCTCACCAGGAGCAAGCCGAGCAAAAACGATCTAGGTACCCCGACTTCTGCGGAGTTATTATTGATAAATTAATAAAAAGTTTTGGTTGGACCCAGAATCAATCAAGTAGGTATAGGTATTACTACCTTTATTTTTTTATTAAACCATGTTTTGGCCCTTATTATCTAGGTATTATATTATGATAGTTGATTGTAATAATAAATTATGTTATTTAACGTAATAAGGTAGTTATATCGGAAAAAATTAGGATATCTCACAGGAGTATATACCTACCTATAGTCTGAAGTGCCGAGTTCTAGATGTTATTATTAGTGGCAGGTTTGTAATTCGATGTGAAGGGGGATCCTGTCACAATCTAAGCGAGGGGATTATTGGATTTAGGGGTTGCCGTGTTCGATACTCCGTCCCGCCCCGTTGCCACGACGACGCGCCCTGAATGGCGGACACAGGCGGGGCTTCCCTCGGGAACCCCTTGGGACTCCCTCACGGGGAACGGCAGAGAGGTGCCGGAGGTAAGTTCAGAGGAGGTTTGGGATTGCGTTCGTCATAATTTTTGTTCAGCGTACTCTGAATGTGTTTGTCTGAAAAAAAAAATAATAAAAGATTGAGTTTTTTTATGTTCGAGTTGAATGAATCCATTCAAGTGATATTACATTTTAGAGGTTGATTATAGGTAGTATACCTATGAAGCTTTGAAATTATGCTTTTCCTGGAGAAAATATGAGAGCTGAGATTGCTGTTAAGCCGTGATTACCGCGTTCATCATCCACAACTGCGGCAGATATCATCAGCCCTCGGCAGCCTATAATAGGCATATAGATTTTTGGCGCTCCTATATTAGAAGAAATTTAAATTATTTTTAAAGCTGCATGGTGCTTTATTGGCATGCAGCTATCTTTTTGGTCTTGACGCATTTAAATAGGACCTGCAGCTGATGAGGATGTGTCGAGGTCTGGGAGAGAATGATGAGAATAACTATAACTGAAATCCCCGATTCCTTTAAAAGTCTTAAAAAATATACCTAACTGAAATTTTCCACAAAATGTTGCGTTCTTGAGAAAGTCGAACGTTGTCTCATCACAGCCATCCATAGAAATGAGTAAAATCCTAAATCGCATCCCATCAGTTCCAATGATGCCGTGTTGCCTGGCGATTTCATTGTCGATGATGAAGATCTAAATTGTAAATCAAAATTTAAGTTTGTTGCGTCTATTTATGCTTTTGCTCTTACAAAGGCGCTTTCGGGTTGTGAACCAGGAACGATGCATGTATACCTTTCTAACAAAACCCAAAAAGCCGAAAACCTCAAAGTTCCGTTCTCTTATATGGAAGCTTTTATACTTTGAACTAGTCGATTATTTATGTTATGGTCGTCATTTTTATGCAAATAAAAAGCTTCATACACATCTCACATAGGAGCTCAAACTTGTAGATACTGTGCCCAAATTGGCGCCCAGCAAACTTAAAATTTAAGCTTGTAACTGGATGATCTTATACATAGAGGTGTCAGTTTTCATAAATAAGCCTATTAAATAATCTTCATTCTCTTATTCTTCTCATACAAGTCGTTATATTCTCCAGAGAATCTCTTCAGCTTTTGCTTTTATACTTTATGGACTATATAGCCGAGTATCTATACGTATGTTCTTCATTGAAGATAAAAAATGACACATATCTCATATAGCCAAACTTCTGAATTGTCTGCTGACAAAGTGAGTTGAGGCAATTTTGTTAAAACAACTTTGAAAAAGGAATTTTAGGTACAGATAGGTATAAGGTCGTATATATAGATCAGATTAGAATTCTGTCATCATTACTATAATAAAAAGGGAAGTGAATTGGCGCCTCGGCGGGCAATCTTGGATTGATCCAGGAAATGAAAAGGGGAAATGCAGATGGAAGAACAGATGAATGCGGCACAGCAAACCAGTTCGGAACAAGTTCAGTGCCGCAATATTTAATTTAAACATGGCCGCTCTTCTTTCAGCCAAACCGATGTTGACTCCGTTCCATTCTCGGTAATAATAAGATTTATATTCTCGGCGTTCAATACCGGCGCAATCCGGGATGTCTGTTTGGCATCTCCCGACACGTCCCAGTCCCGACCGTCGCATGTTCATATGGAAGTTGTTGACGATGTCTTTGTTTTCCTTCGTTTCCTAAATGTCTACATGCTTTCTCGATATTCCTATAAGGGTATTTTTTTTCGGCCTTTGTAAAGAAACACTTTTGTTCACAATAACAACTTTTCTTATTCTTTATTACTTATTTACCTAAACTAATGCCACATATGCCCTAATATTTGGATTTTCCTAGTTAATTAAGGGGATGAAAGTTTCTTTAATAATGTGTGTCTAGATTTGCGTTATTATAACGAAGATATACTTACGCTCTATATCAAAGCTTATTGTGACTTTTAAACCCATCAGTTATTTTAGAGTCGTTTGAGAAGTCTCTAGTTTACCTAATAGAGGGCGTATAATGAAGAAAAATCAATGAAAAGAATATATGTTTTGAAACTATCAGAGAAATTTCTGTTTTTTTAAGAAAAATTTTTCAGTAATAATTGACAAAGAGCACTTTTTCCAGTAGTAGGAAAGTCCGAGGATTCTTATTTTGAAATCAAAGTTGCAGAGATAGTGCTAACAGGAAAAAAGTTGTCACTTGTCATTGAAAATCTTCAACGCACTAGCTGGTTTCGTGTTCACAGAACGGGACAGGTTTGATAGAATCAAATGGTTATCATGGAAGTCACATATAAAAAGTCATCAAGAGATGCTTGAAAAGCGTTATCTTTGTTATTACGCAAAATTGTGAAAAATGCTATTTCCGCACAAACACTTGGCTTTTTCAAATGCAAGGAGAAGTTTCTAACATAAAAGTTTCATTCAATCCTTTGGCGTATTTTTTTATATACTTTATAAAATGTGCCCTTTTTTCCAGTGGGGACTTTCAGATCCAGAGTCCAGTTTTTATCTTTGTTCGATCAAAATGGCTATCAAAATGTCGATCGACAAAATTCGATTAACAGAGATAGAAACTGGACTTTATTTAAGTTGTAACCGAAGGTAAAGGACTTTCGAAACTATAGGTATAGCTTTCTTAAAGAGCGATTAGAAAACAGGCAACGGAAAACCGGAAGTCGATCATATTTCAGCACCTATGGGTCCAAATCAAAAACTTTAAATAAAAAAAAACGTTTCTTCATGACAACATCTACAAGCCTTTTATACCGTTGTCTAAATCGAGTCAATTCATACACCCTGTAGATATACCTACGTGTATACAGGGTAGCCCATGCAAGGCTCTGGCATCGGAATATAGCGCATCACAAACTGTTTGCAATAATTTTAAAATGCTTCAAATACAAAAGTTGCTCAGAATTACTAAGTCATATGCAAGCAAATTGTTTTCAGTTACAGAGGATGTCCAAAAAGTTGCCAACAGCAGTCAACTGATGTTTTATTTTAACTGGAACATCCTGTATATTGTGACATTTCCATATTTCCTGAGAAAATTTAATAACAATGGTTTTCACAGTTTAAGTATACGAGGGTCATTTGAAAAGGTTCCGGTCTTTTGAAGAAAAACACCTAATTCAAGCCAAACAAAAATATTTATTTCTCGACATAGCCTCCACGCAAGTCAATACATTTGGTCAAAAGCTTTTTCGAACCCTTCAGGCCATCAGAAAAAAATTCTTTAGGTAAACCTGAAAAATACAGTTTACTGCCTCTTCAACTTCGGTATTTGACCCATAGTTTTTCCCACCTAGAAGTTTTTTTAACAAGAAAAGTCACTCGGAGCTAGGTCTGGTGAGTAGGCTGGGTGTTGAAGCAATTCGAACTTCAATTCGTCCAATTTCGCCATTGCGACCATGCACGTGTGGACTCGCGCGTTGTCCTGATGAAACAGCATCTTCTTTCTCGCCACGTGTGGTCGTTTCTTCTTGAGTTCCATCTTAAATCGGTCCAGCAACGTAGAGTAATAGGGTTCGTTAATGATTTTACCTTTTTGAAGGTACATACCATAATTACCCCACTGCTGTCTCAAAAAACTGTCGCCATAACTTTTCCGGCAGAAAGAACGACCTTCGCCTTCTTCGGAGCTGTTTCCCCCACCTCAATCCACTGCATTGACTGGTTGTTTAGTCTCCGGAGTATGGTGATGGATCCATCAGGTTTCGTCGACAGTAATTAATCGGCGCAAAAACTCAGTAGGATTCTTTTAGAACAGCTGAAGACTTTCGCACGACATGTCCATCTGTACGCGTTTTTGGTCGATCGTCAACAAACGCGGCACCCATCGCGCGGATAATTTTCTCATTCATACATAAATCTTCATGTAAAATCTTATGCACCCGTTCAGTTGATATCCCACAAGCCTCAGCAATTTCCCTAATGGTTAATCGGCGATCTTCAATCACGGTTGTGTGCACTAAACTGACAATATCTTCCGTGGAAACAGTTTTTGGACGACGAGAACGTTCATCGTCAAAAGTGCTTGTACGACCGCGTTTGAACTCGGCCACCGAATGTTTCACGGTTGTAAATGAGGACGACGATTCACCATACACGGAGTCTAACTCTTTTTTCACTTCCCGAGTTTTTTCCCCTTTCAAATACAGGAACTTTATCACCGCGCGATACTCGATTTTATCCATTGTCGTTAACAAACGTCACCTGTCAACTTTGGAAGGGTACCATGTGTTTTGTACTGATCGGAATGACTTGAAATTTTTATGGCGTACATAATATGTAAAGACCCTCTATTGGTTGGCAAGAGAACTTGAATGCACCATGACTTTTTGCCGGTAAGGACAAAAACTTTTAAAATTACCCTCGTAAGCTTATATAACAAGTGATTTATGAGTTATAAACAAATGAAAATAGCAATTTTTCATTTTGAAAACGGCTCCAAATATCGGACGGAAAACGGCTTAACATGTCCCTATAATCTTTACTTTTTAATTCAGTATCTTGCCAGTTTCCTTATTGAAATTGTTATACAGGGTCATGAAAATCACCAGATTTTTCATAAATTTTAGCAGATTTTTCATCACTAAGCTGTTTTTCGATATTTGGACTCGCTTCCGATGTAGGTATACATTGCTTTCAAAATAAAAAAAATGGTGTTTTCATTTGTTAAATAATCATATTAATTTGTTCATAAACTTAAATAACAGGTGAAAACAACTTTTTAAGTGTTTTTTAACCAAAAATAGTCTCACGAAATATGAATAGGTAGGTATATAACAATATAAGGGTGTTTTATCAGTTAAAATAAAACGCCAGTTGTTGACTACTGTTGGCAACTTTTGGAACAGCCTCTATAGCTGAAGATAATTTGCTTGATATAGGACTGAAAACACAAAAGCATTATGGGTTATATTCAGATGCCAGAGTCGTGGGTTAACCTGTAGTCAAATACCTTAACTAAACTACCAATACCGGACATGCACTTAATTCTATACCTAAATGCATTGTGTTGATCTAGGACAAATGAAGCAGCGCTGCGCCAAGCGTATGTGGGTGACACTAAAAGGTATATACATTTGGTGAAACAATAAGGCTGGAGCTTTAAAAATCATAATTGTCCCAAAACTCAATAAATTGCAGAAACTAGATCAAATGGGTAATTTTTAGGAATAACTTGCCAGGTTCACGGGGTAATTTTTTTTTCATGTATGAAGTGGCAAAGTTGTGTCATGAAAAAACAAAAATTTTCAATCGGGCAAAAAAATCAATAATTTTCCTAAAAGGTAGGGCACTAGAATATTTCTTCGGCACTTAATCATTAATGGGGCTATTCAGCATTGCGTAACAAAATTAAGAATGTAAGAATATGAAATTTTGCAACTGTGACACTCGAAAAACAGATCTAAGGTATCGATTTTCACAAAATTCATAAAAGTCCCATTATCTCGAAAATAAACAATTTTTTACTGAGATCATCTTATGATATTCTGGTCAGTCATGACTTGGCCTACTATAGCCCTTCAAGGGATGACGTTGAGTTTTGGGACACCCTGTATGTATCAGGCATTAGTGCAACAATAAATAATAAAGTCCGCAATAAGTTCATTATTGATTGCCGCAAGAGGGCGCTGCAAATAAACTTGTCCGTTGTTTAAGGAAGATTGTCTGAAATTTTTAGTTGAGGGTATATTTTTTGATATAAGTTTTATACCTTTTTTTTTATAAGAAATGTCTAAATTCGGCACAGAAGGTAGAAAGATCTATAAAAATAGGGCAAAAAGGTGATGGGTAATCTTTTCATTTACTTAGTTAATGTCAGTTGACAGATATGCATGGAATAAGAAAAGCTAAAGCCCCTTAATAGCATGCGGAATTTCATGATTCGGCGCAATGTTTCAATATTCCATATGAATAGAAAAGTTGTAATATTTTTGAAAAAAAGAGGATTTCATCATTTTTGACAAAAGAAAATGTTGTTCTTTAAAAGTAGATTAAGATACTGCGTGGTCTTCCTCGGCGTCATTTGGAAATTCCGCCATTAGTTATAGACATGCACTTTTATTTGAGGCAAGGGATCTCCAATTATGCACGGGCAATGATTGGTAATAAGCTGGGGAGAAAATTGACCTCAATAATTATCCAATTCTTATTATGAAATGGATGTCTATACAGGGTGTCCCAAGATTTCTTTATCAAAGGATATCCGGGTTATTTAAAAAAATAAACAAATGAAATTCGGAAAATTTCAACCATACCCCTAAGGCTTTGCAGCTGCACCCTCAATGCTGCTTTATGACCTTCCACCCCTAAGTAATCATCCCCTACTTTTTTTTTTTCAAATGACACCCCCATATTTTTTTTGCTCGACAGGATTGTTTACTTCTTTCTGAATACAATGTCACAAGATTTTTTTAAATCCAGACAT